>JADRCH010000017.1:6082459-6128280 GCA_019843965.1 Rhynchomys soricoides
AGGGAGGGAGGGGGAGAGTAAAGGGAGGGGAGGGGGAGAGTAAAGGGGAGCTTTCTCCTTTCTCCTTAGTGGTGGGAGCCGGTATGCCTGGTGCCTGGAACCAGCAGGTCTTACTCCACAGAACCATTGAGGGGCAAGCCCTCTCTGAAGGCACACCTTGATTCACCTCCTCAGATTCTGGCTATGAGGGTATGTGACATCATCTTGGCTCAAGTTTGATTTTCTATAGTTGAGAGAAGTCAAGGCTTTCACGTAAAATGCACTGAGCTTGCAGTGTTGTAAGACACTCTTGCAGTGTATAAAGTATTTTGAAAGCCAAAGGAGCAGGCACCTCTGTGAGCAGTGGCCAGCCTGCCCTCTCTAGCTGAGGTCTCAATGGAGGTGTAGAGAGGAAGGCTGGTTTGTAAACCAGGTCATCCTATGCTCCCCTTTCACTTCATCCATGCCCACACCTTCACAGAGCTGTAACTCTAGCTGCATGCTGCGGGCAGTTTTTGTTATAGGATGCCTCTGACAGGTCTTTTAAGTTGAAGGATAGTGACAGTTGCTCATGCCCTTGTATTCCCAGGGAACTGTGATGCATTGGGTTTGTGTCGATGGCTTCCAGTTCCTCTGTAAATAGAGGTCTGGTGGAGCTGGATCTGAGGCTGGGATGGCTTTCAGCTGGTCTCTTTAGAACCCACTCCTGACTGTCAGAGCTGATTTCCAGACTGTCTTAAAACCCAGCATGCCCCTTTCCCCCAAATCTCCCTCAGCTAGGGATGGAAGCCCTTTCCTTTCTCTGGAGAAATGTTTCTCTTCAGTTGGGCTCCACATCCTCCATGGAAATTTCTCAATGCAACCCCATGACAAACTCTGGCAGCAGTCAGAGCGTAAAACCACCCTCACCACTGACGAGGTATCCTTACTGAGTGACTAAAATGCATAGGAACACAGACATGTCCACGTGATGTCAACTGCAGCCCCTACTTGTCGTGTGCTTATAATGTATTTGAGGAAATAGTTCATTCTCTCATTCCTTCATCCTTCCATCCCATCCACAGTTACTGAGAGTACAGGCACAGCATGGTGTACTAAGAATACGCATTCATAAACATCCATGCATAGACACCTAAATAAGCAATGTCATGGACACATCCTTTATCTGTAACACAATACAGCGTTGAAGAAGGGAAGGGAGGGGGAGGGAGAGGAATGAGGGGAGGGTAAGCAGTGGTGAGACAGGGTGGGAGGGGGAAGAGACTTTGCCTTAGTTAGGGTTTTGATGCTGTGAAGAAACATTATGACCAAGGCAACTTTTACAAAGGAAAATATTTAATTATGGCTGGCTTACAGTTTCAGAGGTTCAGTCCATTATCATCATAGTCGAAGCATGGCAGCATGGAGGCAGACATGGTGCTGGAGAAGGAGCTGAGAGTTCTACATTTTGACCTGAAGGCAGGCAGAAGAAGACTGTCTTCTGCAGGCAGGCAGGAGGCTTTCTTCCGAACTGGGCAGAGCTTTAGCACTAGGAGACCTCAAAGCCCACCTACACAGTGACACACTTCCTCCAACAAGGCCACGCCTATTCCCAAGAGGCCATACCATCTAATAGTGCCACTTACCTTGAGCCAAGCATAATCAAACCACCATGGACAGGGACAGAAAAGGAAAGGATTGGGCCCAGATTCCCAACCATATCACTACTAGCATTCTGTGACTTAAGGCAGGAACATAACTGATGCTAATATATCTAAAACCTTTATTTCTTATAAACTTAAAAACATTCTTATTAGCTTCAAGAAATCAATTTGAATCCACTTTTTTTTTTTTTGATTTTTTGAAACAGGGTTTCTCTGTATAGCCCAGGCTGTCCTGGAACCCACTCTGTAGACCAGGCTGGCCTCGAACTCAGAAATCCGCCTGCCTCTGCCTCCCGAGTGCTGGGATTAAAGGTGTGCGCCACCACTGCCCGACTGAATCGACCTTTAATAGTTTGAATGGACTCCAGAGAACTACTCCTGTCAACCTACAGCCTATGTTTCCCCATCTGTCCTCTCCTGAGGGTGGGATCTCTCCCCTGTCCCTGGTCCTCTCCCCTTTCCTTGGTCTTGGGACTCTACTCTTCCAGCTACCAAGACCATGAGCCTAGAAGTTTCAAATGTACATTCAAGATTGATTCCCCCAAACTCCTTAACCTTACAGCCTTCTCAACTGATCTCAAATCAACTACAAAGTACGCCAGCAAGTCACCTGCCCAGGATGTTCCCCCAAACACCCCCAAAGTGGCTAGCCCCAGATGATCCAGCCTCATAAACTGCTCCAACACCGTTCCCTAGCCCCAGATGGTCTCTCCAAGCCTGGACAGTAGCTGACACCACCTGCTCTTCCTGGACCTGACCAACTCCTTGGGTCCCTAACAATGACATCCCAATATCAGCAGGAAGCAGCCAGAGAGAATGATGCTTACTTATCCAACACTCAGCAGGCCAATAATAAAATAAAAAGGTGGAAATGAAGGGTTCTTGAACACCACAAACATGGTGCTGACAGGTTTTGTCTTTTACCCTTCCCTCTCCCTTCTAACCATCAGACTACAGGACTACAAGCCTAAAGCGCTGTAGCCCTTAAAGCCCATTCCCTTATTTGGCCACTGACTCATCCCTGAGACAGAACACCAAGATCCAACAATCAAAATTCGTTACTTGGCTAATACATCCAATTAAGATTTACCAGCTCATCCTAGCACAGACTCCCCGTTTTTCTTCTTTAAAAACCCACTCCTGCAAAAACCACCTGCTGCTTGCTGTCTGCTTTTGCCCAATCTAGAGGCAGCAATGCCCTGGCCCCAATCCTGGCTTGTGGCTCCAGAGTAACAATTCTCCTTTGTGCTGAGAATTTGATGTCTGGGTGTGTCTTGTACTGAATCTAATGGGCCTGGGCCAACCCCTTACACCTAAGACCACGATGCTTGCATAGAGTGTCTCTTCTCTTTGGTACCTGGCTTAGAAGGTACAGGGGCTGAAACCCCACCTGCTCTGCCCTGTGGGGCTTCTTCCCCAGAGCCAGGAAGAATGTCTACCCTGATAACTCGTCCTCTCATGGTGTGGGGGGGGGGGTGCATTTTGGAATGCATTCTACAGATGAGGCACCCCTTTCTAATTCACAGGGTAGCCTGAGAGCTAGCAGCACCCCTCCACTGTCTAGAGCCTCAGTTTCATATCTATAAATGGGGGTGAATAATAGCTACTATGAAAGGTATTGTGGGATTAAATGAGCTAACATATGAGCCATGCACCCTCAGCTGCAAGAGAAAGAAATCCAACTTAAACCACTAAGCAATAAATAAATGAAGAAGGCGTGGGAGAGGGACAGAGGATTAGGGGTAACAAAGGACTCCAGGTACATGCTGCTGGGAACAGCACAAATGAAGGTTTAGAAAGAAAATAGCAAAGAACAAGGACACGGGGACTGGAGGAGGGGTGCGCTACAGAGGGGGTCTGGAAACAAAATGACTCTGAGCATTTCAACCAGGAAAGAGCTGCACGTAGGGACTAGAAATGCTGAAAGCAGAAGGGCTGAAGAAGTTAGGGAACAGAGCTGTCTATCAATTCTAGAGCGTTACCTACTATGGGGTTCAGAGGGCAGAGGACGTAAGTACCTACCACTCCTACTGTCACCATGCCTGCCCCTCACATCCCGGAAGCTGGCACCAGACTCAGAATGCTCAGCACATGAGTCAAGGATGAACACTAAGTCTGGAGGCCTCGAAAGAAAGGGCTTGTTATCGATAAGTCTCCTTTCCTGCACAAATTTATGTTAAAGTTTGGTGCTGGGGAGCTCATGGGACTTCTCCAGCCCTCAAGGTAGGAGATGCCAGAGATAGCTCCTGTGAGATACCCAGAGTAAGGTGGTGGAGTGGAAACCGAGTCTTCCTGCTTCCCCGGTGGCTTCTCCAGGTGGTAGAAGAACGTCATCATTCCCTTCTTCGTTCCTCCCTTCACATCTTATAATTCACCCCAAAGCCTTCAGGTGTACTATAGGCAGAGTGATGATAGGAAGGGGGGTGTAGAGAGGAGAAGAAGCATCAGACATGGCTGCTGGGTACAGCAGAGCCTGGTTCCGTGACTCCAGTTGGGTCACCAGGTGGATCCAGGCCAAGCCCATGCTTCACTGATGCCAACTCTCTCCCAGCCTCTGCTGCACTCAGCTGTACAGTGGGGGTTCTTATAACAAGAGCAGGCACCAGGCTGCTGTGAGGCCACAATGAAAATGTGCTGGGACCACTTGGCAGGACGCCTAAACACTGTCTGGGGTTTTATGATTGCTCTCAACAGAGTAATGTCGACAACAACATTTATTTATTTATTTATTTATTTATTTATTTTTTGTGGAGTGTTCCAGTTTACTGTGTGGCTTTGCTATGAAGTGTCCCTACAGAGGATCGTGGTTTAAAGCCTTTGATCCCAAATGGTAGCAATATTGATTGGACTGTGAAGACATTAACCCCATCAATGGATGGGCCCATTGATATTATTATAGATTTATCAGTTTGTAGAGGGGGTACCTGCCTGGAGGAAGTGGGTCACTAGGGTGTGTCTCTGAAACATCTGTCTGTTCCTGAATCCTTCCTGTCTCCCTCTCTTTGCCCTCTTTGTGCCATGAGTGAGGCACCTGGCCCAACCTCATGTACCCCCATGATGTCCTGTCTCACCATGCCAACCAGAAGCAGCAGAGTCAAGTGACTATGGACCAAAGCCACTGAATCCAGGACCCAACAAGCCTTTTCCCCTTTAAGTTGATTTTCCACTGGCACTTGATTGTCTCAGAGATAAAAATGTATTAACAAATCCCACTCTAGACTAACAGTGAATGTCCAGGGGTTGCCGAGTTCTTCCACGAATCCCTCTAGAGGAATAGAACTGAAAGAATGAATCTATCTATCTATCTATCTATCTATCTATCTATCTATCATCTACCTACCTACCTACCTAGGGGATTTATTACAGTGGCTAACAGGCTATGGCTGAGCTACTCCAACAATGGCTGTCTCTCAATAGAAAGTCCATGAATCTAGTAGTTGTTCAGTCCATGAGGTGAATCCTGAAGAATTCGGCCCAGACATCAGTGAATTGAGAGTGAGGGCAAGCAGACAAAAAGCTAAAGCTCTGTTCTTCTCTGTCCCATATATAGGCTGTCACAGAAAGGTGTGGCCTCAATTTAGGGTGGGTCTTCTTACCTCAAATGATCCAGTTAACTAAAAGTCCCTCACAGGTGTGCCCAGCGACTTGAGTTTTTAGTTAATGTAGATGTAGTCAAGTCAACAATCAAGGATAGTCATCACAACTCCCCAAATCCCAGTTCACCCACAGTGAGACTTGGTCCAGAACATAAACCAGAATGTCCGAATGGACAAGAGAAGACGACGGATATCAGAGCTAAAGTTGGGGTGGGAATCAGGAGTGGGAAGAGAAAGTGAGCTGAAAGACAGAGAGATAATGAAGAGGAGAGAGGGAGGGAGAGGGAGAGGGAGAGATTGAGGTGGGAAGCTCAGGCAGTCTTTTTCCTATTGGCAGTTACAACCAACCTCTCAGGAGCGACTCTCTGCCAGCCTGGCTGCTAAATCACCGACACTGCCATAATTGAAACAGAAAATCACGCCCGACAGAACAGCCTAGCAACACCACCATTAGCAGCTGTGGCTCTCTACTTCAAACCAGGGAGCTAATACTCCTCTTTATGTATGCGCAGGCACTGCCAGATATATATCTTTACCAATATTTTAACAAGGACTGGGCCCTTTCCACTCCTTCCTACCTCCATGAAGCTGCTCACTCTGGAAAGACTGAACTTGGCTGTGGGAACCAAGGCTGCCCAGCTGTGGAGCTAATGCAAAAAATCTTCCCTTCCCCCTCCCTCCTTTCCTTCCTCCCTTCTTCCCGTTCTGGTCCATCAGTGAGCTTATGTTTGAGCTGAGGAAGCTGAAACTGAGCAAACAATCACACAAACCTGAAGGTAAACGGCACCAAATGCTCTAATTAAGCAAGCTGCTCTCCGAGGGGATCTGACACCTTGGAATGGAGAAGACAGTGGTGAAAACGGGATAAGGAAGCCAGGGTAGAAAGGAGAGAAGAGTGTTCTACACACCCACAGCTGGGGCGGCGGTACTAAGCTAGAGGGGGCTTGGCCACATGATGAACTAGAGGAGGGTGGCACAGGGCACGAGGAACGCAGGGTAACAGTACAACGTAATCAGACCCGGGAGATAGTCCTGGACCCGCTGGGTAGTCCCAGTGCCTGGCTCCAGTCGTTAGCTTTCCAGTCCCAAATTTCTGCTTTCAATCACCATTCTCACAAAGAGGGAACTGTTGGAAAGTGAGGGTACTTTGGGCTTTCACAATGATGGAGAAGCATTCCTGGCATTTGATGAAGCAGGGATGGGCATACAGGATATCAGAAAGATGTACTATGTGACACTGTGCCAAATACCAGATTTCACTGCACACGATTTGGTGTATGTGCGTGGCCCTGATGTGTGCAAGTATGTGGGTTAGAGGTCAGTTCTAGTGTCTTCTACCACTCTCCAGCTTATTCTTGCTGGACCTGGAACTTGCTGTTTTAGGCTATCGAGCCCTGTGTTCCTGCCTTTCTCCAGTCCCCGGGTTCTCAGCTCTGACATCACAGACATGGGATGTTGTGTCTTGGTCATTTCGGAAGAGGAGGTTTCTGGACTTTGGTTTCTATACTTGTGCAGCAAACACTTTAACCACTGTCTCCCCAGACAACCCCAAATTGTGATTTCTGAGCAGATTCCATGGAGGGAAAAATTCAACTTTGGGTTCTCTGGGACATGATGATATATGCTCTATATGATTATATGTGTATGCAATTCATGCTTGCATATGATGCTATATGATTGTATATGTAAGTGTGATGTTTGTAATGTGGTTGACCGTATAGATTGACACCCCTTCCTCCAAACCACAGGCCTAACCTCCTTACCTGGGTGTAAACAGTCTTAGAAGCTCTCATCTAAGGATGCATCTCTCTAAAACATTCGGCAGGCAGGTACAGCATGGTACATGGAGCTGAGTGATGAAGAACGGTTCTGTCAGATGGCTCAGTGATTAAAAGCACTTCTGTACAAACAGAAGAAGGACCAGAGTTCAGATCACAGGACCCATGTAACAAGACAGTATCCTGAACACACCTGTAACACCTGTAGTCTCCTTGGGCTGGCTGACTTCCAGCCTAGAGACCATGCCTCAAAACAATAGGTGAGGATGAAGGAGGAACCCTGAGGCCTTATACGTGGATCTTCAAAGGCCCGTATGCTGAAGACCTGGTTCTAAGCTTGTAACACTTTTGTCAGGGGCCTGGACGGAGAAGAGGTAGGGCCTAGTGGGAGGAAGGTAGCTGCTGGTGTCGGGTATGGCCTGGAAGGGGATAATGGAATCTTGGCCCCTTCATCGCTCTCCTTTGTTTCCTCGACACCAAGAAAGGAGAAGCTTGCTCTGCCACATCTTCCCAGACGTGATATGCTATCTCACTATGTCCTCCAGAATAATGGGCCAGCGGACCGGGGATGCAGCTTCTGACATTGAGCCAAAAGAAACCTTTCCTCCTTTAGTGTGGAATTCTGTCAAGTACTTTGTGGCAGTGGCGGAGAGCCTACACAGTTGTCTGAGACACCTAGGAAGGAGATAGACTGTGTAGCCAGCCTAGACAAGCCTTCAGATGACTGAGGCCTCAGCCTGTGGGGAGAGGAGGGGGTCCAGACACCATAGATCAGACACCAGCTGTCCCATACGCCCCATCTCCTCTCCTACACACAGGCAAAGACTAATTCCACAACAGTTTTAGTATGTATGGAAACTTTTAGAAGTACACCTACTGTGGAAGTCAGGGGACAAATGCATTTTGTTTTGTTTGAGTGTTTTTGTGTATAGGAGACAGAGTCTCACTGTGGTGCCTAGGTTGTTCTGGAAGTTGCTATGTAGTCCAGGCTGGCCTTGAACTCACAATCCTCCTACTTCCACTTAAGTACTGGGATTACAGGTATGTGCCACCGTGCTTGGCTTTGTTTGAGGTTTTACTAAAAGCTGTTCTCTCTTTGGAAAGTGATTAAAATATCACAATAAGTCAAGCATGACACTTGTCATGTTTACAGCCGATGCATTACAGTTACCCCTCAAGTAGGTGACGGTGCAGTGGAGCTGGGCTTTGTACGTCTCGGATCCAGTTGTTTTCCCTGGGACTCTTTCCTGATGTCCCTCCAGGCATCCAAGCCGCTGTATACAGTGCCATAAATAACACTTCTTTATTTCCCCTTTATCCTGGAGTTGGACTGTTATATCTATTTTTAAAACTCATGAGTAGGCAATTTCTGTTTTTAAAGTAGGTTTCATTTCCTGTTAGTGAAAGGACATTATAAAATATCAGTTAAGGAAAATAATGTGGGACTCTGGGGCACTTCCTAGAGACTATTTTACTGGCCTGGAAAATTATGATGACTTGTTCTTTGGCTTCTAGAATCCTCTGGCAACCTTCAGAATTATTCCCTCCTGTCTGACTTAAAGAGTTTTCTTCTTGAGTTCCAGGGGGCCTTCTACTGTCCCCTGACATTCTACACTTTCTTCGTCCCTCTGTAGCACTTTCTTGTCCTGACCTCTCTCTTTCCCCTTGTCTTTTGAAATCTCTTTCATCCCAATCTAACACAGTCACTTAGCAAACAAATACAGAGCATGTGTGTCTATGTCTATATACATGGGGCTCAGGGACAGGAACCAGTTGCCTGTCACCCTCCCCCAGGACTTGGGAGAGATCACTCTGCTGACAACATATTTAAAAACTAATGCACGCAGAGAACCCCCATCAGGCCTTTCACCTTCACTCTCTCCTGAATTACTCTCTGCCTGCATTTACTCTTTCTCTTGTTATAGATACACTGTAGCAGCCTTAGAGCTTCCTGCAGAGCCTGAAGGCTCAACACCACCGCCAAAGTTTTTCCTCCTTCTCGCCTGAACAGCTCCGAGCTTTCCATTCTCTTCCGTAGGCACATGCCTGATGTGTGAGTGCATCTGCCAAGATTGGTACTTCCTGCCACTTCCCTTCCCTGGGGAGCTGAAGGCAGCCTGGGAAGTTTAGACCCTGAGGCTGCTTCTCTTTAGAGACAGCCCAGCAAAGTAATGGGTGATTCGAGAAGGTGAACTCCAAGTGACCAGGACCATTTGGGGAAAAGCCAAGACACCAAAATACCGCACTGCCTCTTTCCCAGTGCTGAGCAACAGTCCACTGTGTCTGGACAGCTCCCTGGCCGTTGCCTGCCCTCTGCCTTCTTCCTGAAGGCTGACGTGGCTGGAGGCTCTTCCCAGAGACTGCTTTGCTGGGCTAACTTTGGAAGACACAAACACGTATACACATACGCATACAGAAACATGTGTTTACACACAAACATAGACATGTACACACAAGATGCAATGTGCTTACTCACAAATGTACTTCAAGAAGCAGCCTTGTAAGACCTTGCTGAACTTTTCTTACTCCTTAAGTCAGACAGGAGAAAATAATTCTGAAGGTTGCCAAGGGGTTCTTTGTAGAAGCCAAAGAACAAGTCATCATAATTTCCCAGGCCAGTAAAATATTCTCTAGGAAGTGCCCCAGAGTCCCACATTCTTTTCCTTAACTGATATTTTATAATGTTCACTAACAGGAAATGAAATCTACTTCAAAAGCAGAAACTGAAAACCATAAAAACCAACCAAACAAACAAATAAACAAACGAACAACCAAACAACCAAACAAACAACAGACAGATTATCGAGAAGGTTCCTGTAGCCCCTCTTCTTCACCCCTGTTCAGATCTTGTCAGATCAGCCAGGAATTTGGAGGGGAGCCAGGGAGGACACATTTCTGGCCACAAGAGGGCACTCTGCAATCCTGAGAACAGGATATTTGTGGCTCTTTTTCTTTTCTTTCTTCCTCTTTTCTTTTCTTTCTTTCTTCTTCTTCTTATTTTTTTTTTAAAAGAACCAGCAAATGCGTATGGTCTCTGGTTAGCCATCAGCGGACAATCTGGAAGTCCATCTTGCAGAGACAGTGGTGACATATGAGTTTTAAGATGAGGGAGGGAAGCCAGGCATGACAGCTGGCAAGAGGGGTGAAGCTGAGCCAGGGGCTTCCTTCTTTCTTGCAAGTGGATCTGGAGAGCCTGGGCTTTGTTTGCCCTTACTCAGAAGGTAGCAAATTCCAGCCCAGAGGTTCTTAACTGGGGGTGTCATTAGTGTGTCCTCTTCCACCCTGAGGTCATCTGTAAACATCTGGTTGACACTGCTTCTGCAGGGTAGGAGTAGAAGCCAGAGATGCTGCAAAACATTACACAGGCCCTCTCCTCACCAAATACTTCAAGCAAAGCATCACTTGCCTCCAACCACTGAGCTTGAGAAATCCCTAGTCAGCTCTGCGGCAGAATTAAGCCAGCATTCAGACAGCAGGGGGTCCAGGTTCTGTCACTGTTCTGAGCTTCTGGTCTACTCAGAGGCAAATTGATGACCAGCTTGGTTTGGCAGATGTTGCCACAGTTCTTGGTAGGAAAGGCAGCTTGGGATACGGCTGCCACCTTTTCTCCATCTAGACCAAAGCATTGTTCCCTAGTGGCACAGCCTCAGATGGAGAATGTGCTCTAATGGTTATTTGGAAAAGACTCCAGAAACTATTTACAGTATGGATCGAAGGATAAGAGAGTAGATGTTCTCTCATGAAAGGTACCACGGTGGGAGCTTGATTCCTCTGGGAAGCTCCTGAGCCAGTGTAGGACAATGGGCCCCTCCTACAGTGTCCTTAAGTTTTCAGCTGAGAGCTTGGGGGCTGGGGCATGACAGTCTTTCTTGCTGGAGAGAGGGCCCAGACCTTGCAAAGTCCTTAGGCAAACATGCACAGTGTGTAAGTCTGGGGAGCTGTGAGAGGGCACAGGTGGCTTCCATCTACCTCCTGCCTCCCTGGTTTCAGTCAGCCAACACAGACTGCTCATGGCTCTGACTTCTTCTTTAGACTGCACTTGGGCATCTCATGTCATGAAGTTTTCTCAGAGCTTCAGCTCAGGGCTTTCAAAGTGACACCCTGTAGCATCAGAGATACTCAAGTAGTATTTGCTAGACTATCTGGGAGCGGAGGAAGATTCACCCACAAGGGGAAGAAAGCTAGCTACAAAGCTCTTGTCTTTCAGGGACTAGGTGCTGGTGAGGCTACACAAGGTGCTGAGTCTGAGTCACGCTGTGTCTATGAGTTAAAGCCATAGGACCTTACTGCAAAGACAGACTTTGGCTTAGTGCAGTGGTTCTTAACCTGTGGGTTGAGCCCCTTTTGGGGGGTCACATATCAAATATCCTGTATATCAGATATTTACATTACGAGTCATAACAGTAGCAACATTACAGGTATAAAATAGCAACAAAAGTAATGTTATGGTTAAAGAATATCATAACATGAGGAACTGTATTAAAGAGGTGAGCATTAGGAAGGCTGAGAATCACGGGCTTAGGGACTTGAGTTTCTGCATTTCTAACTAGCTCCCTGATAGGACAAAGCTCTGGTCCTCGGGACCAACAGGAGAGGCCTGGTTGTAATGAACCAGCACATCTGTGTGAGCCCTTTGGCAAACTGCCCAAAGAGATGTGGAAGGAGAGGGATCTTGGAGTCCCCAGCTCTAGTGAGAGACTTGGTATGATTTCTCATTCTGGATAAAACATTCATATCTACTTTTCTGGGAATGTTTCCCCCATAAAGGCTATTTCTCCCCACAGCAATGTACAGGCCTTGGGTCCTATGATACTCGACCTCCTCATCTGGGACCAACCCACTTAGCTCTCAGAGTAAGGAACTTCGCCATTTTGATTCTTTCATCAGAACTCTGGAACGCTCCCTGTCCATCTTCTGCTCCCTGAATTAAGGCAGCCTTCAAAGTGAGAGGCCAAAGGAAGGGAGACGATGGAAGGTCCCCTCAGAGGTCAAATAATGGACTTGGACACCCTGAAGTCCCGCTGAAGAACCAAGTATGGAAGACTAGTCGTGGTTCAGGGGGTTTTATCCATCTGTCCACCCAGCAACTCTTTCCTTGAGCATCTTTTATGTGATAGACATTGTTGTAGGTGCCACCAAGGATAAGATGTTGAGCAAGGGAGACAAAAGACTTCGACTCCAAAGAGTTAACAGGCTGCAAGTGGGTAAGGGGCAGTCAGTAAGTCATCTGTGTGCTCCAAGTCAAAAAAACGGGTGAGGCAGAAGCTTGTGAGGGACAGTGGGGTGGACTCAGAGAGACAAGGCAGGCTGGGAGGATGCAGGCTCATCAAGAAGGTGACATTGAGCACAGACTTGAATAGAGTGAGAGTTTAGGTATAGAATTTTAATTTTAGTCAGTTAATTGAACTTAAGATTTAACTTAACAGACAAGTTCAATTTTTTGTGTGTCTTTTCATTTTCTTTGCTGCCTTAAAGAATCGAGTAAAATGAACTTTTCCCCATCCTCTTGTCCAGAAGGAAAAGAGGAAGTCAGGGTCGTTTTCTTTAGTGATGTATTAGTTATCAAGGTTTATCATCCAAGAAGAAAAGTTCATGTGTGTCTGTATATCTGTGTGTACATGTGTGTGTCTGTGTATCTATGTGTGCATGTGTGTGTCTGTGTATCTTTTGTGCGTGTGTATCTGTGTGAGCATGTGTGTGTGTGTATCTGTGTGTGCATGTGTGTGTGTGTGTATCTATGTGTGCACGTGTATGTGTGTGTGTGTCTGTATATCTGTGTGTACATGTATATGTGTGTGTGTCTGTGTATCTGTGTGAGCATGTGTGGCTCTGTGTATCTGTTTGTGCATGTGCATGTGTGTATGTGTGTTGCGTGTATGTATGCATGTGTCTGTGTGTGTGCATGTGTGTATCTGTGTATGTGTGCGTCACATACCTGCCAAAGGTTATTCCTAGAAGTGAACGTCTATAGGAGGGGAAGTTGGAGAGAAAAAAGTCGTAGTGGGCTGTGTCTACAGAAAGCAGGGAAGATCTCTACTTCTGGCTCTTTCCTTTAGCTACTAGATGCCACCAACTTCCCAGTGTGGA
Source organism: Rhynchomys soricoides (assembly GCA_019843965.1). NCBI lineage: Eukaryota > Metazoa > Chordata > Mammalia > Rodentia > Muridae > Rhynchomys > Rhynchomys soricoides. Next base: position 6,095,543 of record JADRCH010000017.1, read on the forward strand.
AAGGTGACAAGCACATAGATGACTATCAGCTTAACTGCTGAGATTGACCAGAAACCTTTGATACAGGGGAATGCCCTTCAGTGGAACACTGGACACACTGTCGAGGAGGGGTCTGTGTCCATGGAGGACTGTCCTTGCCACTGTTCTGTGAACTATCTCAAAACTGTGGGAAGGGAGGGTAACACTACAGATGAGTGTGTCCAATGAAGAAGGCCTCTGTAGAAAGGGTGGTACTGCCTCTGTAGAGGAAGAAAAACGTTCTCACTACCTTGTCCAAGTTCGTACTGACCCAGACAACTTGTGGCAAAGGGCAGAAACCTGCAGAAGCTTACCAACAGCAGCCTAGCCTGCATTCATAGCCTGGCTTATCCCTCATGAACCTGGAGAAGGAGCCTAGAAATAAGTAGAGCCCAAGGGTTTATTCAGCATTACAAGACACTCTCATAAAGGGTAGGAAGTTTTAGAGAGTAACATGACAAGAGTCAAGGGTCCCCAGTCTCCAGGGGACAAAGATTTTTAAGAAGATTAATAATGGAGGACTAGGGAGAGGGCTCAGTTGGTAACATGCTTCTTGTAAAGGCTTGAGGACCTGAGTTCAAGTCTCAGAACCTCCACAAAAGAGACAGGTTGAGCTTGTCTTCTGACCTCCACATGCAGGGACACACACATACAGCTACACCTGTATGCACACAAACATGCACATGCATATACACACATAGATTTAAAGGACAGTGAGCATGTTGGCTGGTGGCTGCCTCCTCAGTGGGAGACATCTAAGGTCATCTTCAGCCTAACTCTTGCCCTTCCTGGCAGGGGGAGGGGAAGATACTCTGCACCTCTATAGCCTACTTGTAGACAAATGGAGAGAGAGCCAGAGATTTTCTTGTTTCTACATTTTATCACCCAATTTGAACCTTATGCCAAGTGGCATTTTTTTATGATGACTTCAGGTTACTTATACATTTACTAGCAAATCCATTTTGGTATTTCTCACTATTCACTTGCAAGCCGTGTTTTGGTGAATTAATGAAATGGCTCTGTGAGTAAAGGTCCCTGCTGCTGAGTTTGATCCCTGGAATCCACATAATGGAAGGCTTTGCAAGTAGTCTTGTGACCTTTACACACACACACACACACATAAAAATTAATATTTTTAAAGTAAAAGTTGATTTACTTTAAAATCAATTAACTAAAACTTTGACCTGTGTTCATTTGTCAGTCATGATATTTACCTTTTCAAAAGTATTTGTCTCCACTGAGGTCCATCTGCTCATTCACTACTATTCCTCAGAGCCTGATCATCCCTCCCTCAAACCCCCAGATTCTGAGGAGTGAACAAGAATTGCCTCTAATCTCTCCTCTTCAGAGCTGGTGTAAGAAGTCCAGGGATGCTGGGCCTATGCTAAGATTCTGTTTCTCTGGGGACTGGAGATCTGTCTTGCAGGATTAAGGGTCAGGCCTCTGAGCCTACCCACCTGCTTTAGATGCTCTAGTGCAGTTTCCTAGCTACCCAGTAGTGGACAGGTCACAGTTGCAGGTTGTTGCTTGGTGATGCTGTCACCTGTGAGTGGGGCAGTATTAGTAGAGCTCACAGATACACCTGTGGGAAACAGGTGCCAAAACACCTGGAGATGCTCAGCCCAACATCTGAATTCACCACATGCTAATTTAGTGGCGACCAACAATCTAGTCTATCACTCCCTCCATATTTCTGGTGCTTCCCACCATTTCCTCAGACCCCCATCTTCCTGTTCCCCTTCCTTCTCAGTGGCCAGGAGGCTTTATCCTCAATGATCTGGGGTCTGTCAACTCACCCTCTTCCTGTTCTGGAGTGGCCCTAAGTTGGCGGTACCCACTCAAGTCACAGTCACCCCAACAAGTGTCACTGTCTTCTAAGCATTCCTTCAAGCATGGAGTCAGGCATAGCTCTCAATGCCAGCTCTGGGCTTCTGCATGTCCACCAGAGTGTTTCTACATTTGCCCTCTGCTTTGCAGAGGTACCCAGGTACCCACACTGAAAATATCATTTCTTTGCTCAGGACCCCTGATTCTTAACTGACACATCTAACATCCAGCACCCTGTGCCTTAAGGGAAGGAACACGCCTTCAAGCAGGGAGAGCAGGTCCTACTGTGACTCGGACATGGCCTCAGCAATGCCTAGAACATAGGAAGGGTGGGGCCCAAAGGCCACATTTCTTTCTGTGACAGATCTCAAACGCACACATACAAAAAGAGAAGAGTGAAAAGATGAGGGTCCAAGCCACAATGGGTGCCACAAACAGATCTAACCCACCCTTATCTCACTCTGTTTTATACCTTTCTTGCAATTTATCATCAATTAATGATGCTGTTTCTGAGGTTCTCCTGGGTTCTCTGGCAATGCCTTCAGCTGGGCTTGCAGCCATCCTGCTCTCTCCTGGGGCAGATAACTAAGTTATGCAGGTGTTCCTGAGAGAGGGCCTCCCTTGACCTTAAACATACATTCTGCCCAGATATTCATCCAATGCCACAGGGATGGATAAAGACAGATGAAGAGTTTGCTGCACTTCCCCCTAAAGGGAGGAGGGAGTGCCTTCCCTTCTTAAAGCTTAGCTGACAGAATGAGTGTCAGAAGGGACATTCTAGGACTTCTGTGGTGAAATCCTGAAAGCCCTTGCAGGGCCATTGGGCTCTCAAGGGTCCCTGAGCTGTCACATATAAAAATCTCTCTTGGGATAGCCCACCTGGGAAGGCAACTGCAGACAAAGTGATTGATACTACCAGCTGAGCCTGCCCTGCACCTTCCTGCCAAGGCAGCAGGTCCAGCTGCATGCCACCAGAGGTCCTCCACCAAAGCCATGAGATGATAAATTCCCAGCAGAGCCCCACCCAATGTCTCACAAGTGCAAACATGATGTACAGCAACCTGGTTGGTACAGTCCTTTACAGTACTGTTTGTAGGGAGGGAAACTCAAGAGCCAGGCAGCCCTGTCCCCAGGCCTCATGTCCTTGGCTGTGGAGATCTTTCCTAAAGAAAGGATGATCGGTAGCAAGGTGTCCTAAATTGAGACACTCATTGGCAAGAAAGTGACATCACCACTTCCTGTCTGAGTTCTTCCCTTGTGTGGAGTGCTTTTGAAGTTCTCCCTGCATGGCTGTGGGAATGAAGTACCACCCTCCCATTCTGGGAGAAGCAAAGGAACACATTATCTCTGATGTGGGAAGTATTTAAAAAGAAGGAATGTATGGCACATGTTCCCGAGCTATGCCCTGGTTCTTTCATCCCAGCAGGCTGGCCATCTAAGCACCGTTGCCACCCAGCTCACTATGTTCCCACTGGTGGGTCCCTACCACGCCAACCCCATGCCTCAATGCCCCCATGGCCTCTGTGGTACACATCAGGCAAACCCACACTTAGCCACTGTACCTTTCTCTCTTGAACCCAGACGAGCTGCCGAGTAAAGGAAAATGCAACACAAACTTAGCTCAGAAACAATGGTCACTTAATCTCTGGGCACAATAACTAAAACTTAATTTTGTAAACCTTATCAAAATCTGATTCCTCTGGTGGCAAATCCTTTCAGATCCGCCATACCAGGAGACTCTAGTAGCTACATCTTAACTACATGCTGTCCCTGTTCCAAAAGGGCTCTCTCTCTCTCTCTCCCTCTCTCTCCCTCTCTCCGACCTACAAGTCCCCCTTATGTGCCCAGTGATTGGCTCCTTTATTCATTAGAGGATTGGTTCACAAGAAGTCACAGGTGTAACTCACTCCTTGTCTGAAGCCCCTCACAGGAGGGCAGAATTAGAATATAAAAAGCCCCAGGGCTATCCTCATCCCCTAGATGACTCCAGAGACCTCTGTGTGCTCTGGTATTCCACCTTCTGCTTATATAGCCTAAGGTGGGTGGGAAGGAGGCTGGGGCAGCCGAATGACTTAATGAGACCCAGTCACTGCCTATTTAGGACCGAATAGCTCCTTGCCTTATATTTGGATCTCAGCAGCTAATTTGAGGTTAAATATACACAGCTTTTGTTTTTCCTTTTAAGGCTGGAAACTGTACAGTAACAAGAATATACAACTGGTAGGATCAAAATATAAATTATAGCTAACAAAGCCAGACTCAGGCATGTTTAGTCCAGTTATAGGCTTACTACTACCATATCCCAGAATGTACCATTGTGTACCTTGCTTCTTGCAATGTTGGAAAATCATGGTGCTTTCTCCCAACACGCAAGGATTTCTTACAGGACCTCCATGGTGCTCTGAGTGGACTTCAACCTGTGCTTTGTGGAGGCAAACACAAGGAAGGTTGCTGGTGACATGGTTGGGCTACAATGTTCTGCCACCATATGCTTTCTTACCAGCGAATTCTTCTCTCTAAACCAGCAAATGAAGGGTGTAAGAAAGTCAAGACTCTCCTACTTAACACAACACAAACGGGGATCAAGCATTTTCCCCAAGAGTGGGCTCTCAGGACAGCAGTTAGTCTCAAGATAGCATTGCTTATGTCCCCAATTTGTTAGCCTGATGTGCTGAACTATTTTCTGATTCCTATTCCAAGCTGTTCTTCATGATAGACCACACTTTTTGCCCAGGGAGGCTGTCCCCATGCACTGCACACCTGGGAACAAGGCTCCATTGACTTTTGGGTGTGGGTTGGGTTGGGTTGGGTGGTAGAGGCACCACGGAGAGAGGAGATGGTAAGAGTTGAGCTGGGTGATGTTTCCCTTAGCATCATGAGCATTCACCAGGCTGGATGTGTCTCTCCAGGAAAGCTTTTCAGGGGTCAAACCTCTGCTCACATTTTCCTTTGAATCTACAGAAGCTGACACCTCTGGCTTTTCCTGGCAGGGATTTCCCCATCCCTTGCTGATCTTCCTATATCGCTCCTACAGTTCTATATGGTCCCTTCATTACACAGTCTACTCAGGGCCCTGGCTAAAGAATCTATCTGTTTCCTGCCACAAGCCTAGATCTTCCGACTTGTCACTGATGGTGAGCCCTAGCACTTTCACACACTTCTACCTCAGATCTCCAATCAGTTGTCTGGCTTTTACCTCAGCTTCACATCTTGACTAAAATGGTGGCAGACAGATCCTTTGGAAGAAACAAGAATCAAGAATTCCTGAACCTTTCAAAAATCTTATTAACTTAAAAGCATAGAGTATAATCCTTAGCATATCACACACAAATACACACTCACACACCACACTCACATGCACATGCATACAAATTCAAAAAAATCTATTTGGGAGTAAATTTCACTTTTTAATGGATATTATACTTTCATGAGAGTAACATAAATGTAAGACATCCTAGTATTAAGGGAGTACATAAGAAATAGTTATTTTGGTCAGGAATTAGATAGATAGATAGACAGACAGATAGACGGATAACTGAGAAGATACACAAACACATGAGAGGTATTTAGTAGAGGGACTGGCTTCCTTGATAATACAGGAAGGAAAGCCTACAAACTTCTGCAAGCTGAGACCAGAGGTTGGTAGCATGACTTTAGCCCAGATCTGAAGGCCTCAGTATGGGTGAATGCCCCAGTGTGGCTAAGTCTGTATCTGTTGGTGTGAAGCTAGGTTTGAAGGTCAGAGACCTGATGTCCAAGGGCAGGAGAAAGGCATCCTGGGCTCAGGCGGGAGATAACAAGAGTCTATGCCTCTCCCATATTCACTGTGTTCTACCTGTGTCACTGGCCATTGAATATGCTCATCCAGATAAGGGTAGATCTTCCTATTCACTCCAGAGACTCACATGCCTGTCTTCTCCATATCATGTCCAGCACCCAGATGTAAAATGTCCTACCACCCGAAGGATGCTTCAGTGCCTACAGAAGCACTGGAAATAAATAATGCTTTCTCTAAGCTTCCCTAAATCCAGGCAAGTTGACCCTGGCATCTACCATCATCATAGGGCAGTGGAGAAAGCCTTGAGCTATGGTGTAAGTAGGCACACACTTGAGTTCGCATTTCTGAGTGGCCTTTGTAAACTACTCTCCCTCTCAACCTCTGCTTCCTATCCCTGTGATGAGGGAGAGAATCAGTTGCCAAGACAGAGTGAGGTCACACTTGGATGCATAACAAACTCATTAAGCACCAGAAAGGATCAGCCACACAATTACATAGACACCAGATGCTTAGTAAGGGGTAAAGGGTGGCTGACATGTGGCCAAGGGGTCCCAGGCACACCATGCCAGATGTCCACAACTACTCTATACATGGTAGATACACAGGATTAAATGCCTGTTGAATTGTGGGCTCTGGGAGTTTATCAATGGTTATTCCTTCTGTTCTTGTGGCTCTCAATCACCTGAGCCCCACCAAGGTGAGAAAAAAGGCAGTGACAGGCAGAAGTGCTACTCTTCGGTGCCTCTGACATGTGTATATGGATGGGAAGCATCATTTGATTGTGAGATCTGCAATTTAGTGGCTGGCAAGGATAGGGCACCCTCAGAAGCTCTGCTTCAAGTGTGGGATGGGTTCTGATCCCAGGGCTGATGGGTGAGCAACTTTCATTACCCATGAGCTGTGTTAATGGCCCTTGGGGTATCTTATTGCTATTCTGACACGTGGGAACATGGCACTTTCCCATTAAAATGCCAATTATCTTTGAGTACTTCTGCAAATCCATCAGCTGGAGGCTGCTGGATTATTGAATGATTCGGTCTGACGGTTGGAAGCGCACCTGTCAGATCAAGGGCATTTTATCTGGTAGTCTATGGCTGTTCAGAGTGTCATAGCGGCCCTGCCTGGTGCTCTCAGGCCCCAAGGAGTGCACATGAATGCATACATGTAGCCACATGCCCCATTGCTGCTAAGCAGAAAGATCTGAAGAGAGGAAGGAGGAAAACCAAAATTTGGAAAAGAGCTTTCAAAATGGAATTTTTTCCTCTGTGTGTCTCTCTCTGTCTCTGTCTCTCTGTCTCTGTTTCTCTCTGTGTCTCTGTCTCTCTCTGTGTCTCTGTCTCTGTGTGTGTGTGTGTGTGAGAGAGAGAGCTATCATGCACACACACACATGTTTTTATTGGCACAAGAGTACTATGGTGCATGTGTGGAGGTCAGAGGAATTGGTTTTCTCCATCTACCATATGGGGTCTGGATATTGAGCTCAGTTGCTTGTCTTGGTGGCAGATGTCTTTACCTGTTGAGCTTTTTCACTAGCCCCCACCTTGCCAGTGTTTCATGTGATGCACAGTAGCACAGATTCATTCATTGAGCTTTGCATCTACTCTGCAGAGCGTTCTCAGCTTGCAAGTTGGAGATTTCATAGTCATTAAAGGACCCCTATTTCCCCAGCCTCTAGCCCCTGACAACCACCTTCTGGTCCCCATCTCCCTGAACTGGGCTACTCTAAGTAACTCACATACATAGAATCAAGTCCCACTTGCCTTCTTGTGACTAGTTTATGTCTCTTGACACAATGCTTTCAAAGTTCATGCATGTACCACGAGTCACGATCCTTCCTTTTAAAGTCTGAATAACAACCCATTGTGTATATTGCTCCTGTTTTATCTGTTCACCCACCCGAGGGGATGCTTGGGTAGATTGTACCTTTTAGCTATTGTCAATGATGCTGCCCTGAGCATCTGTGCATGAACCGATTACAGCTATTTGAACCATCCCAATCTTGTTAAACAAGAAATAACTCCAATGGCGGGTGGAGGGTGTTGTGTACCCACTGAGCTCTCTCCTTCTGGGCAGGACAATCTTTGTGTCACAAAATGACACATGACAGCTCTCCCCGGGATAGTCCAAGCACTCTCCTGCCTTGTCTGGACTCTTCATGGAGTCACTTTTGAAGCACTCACTCCAGATCCCACACAAACAAAACCCTTCATCCAAGGCTTTGTGTCAAAGCCACTGACTGATGCCTCATGGCCAGGGTGGTTATGGGTAACTGAAGGAATGTCATAGTGGTGGGGCAGCATTGCACATGACAATATGGTGGTTCTTAATCCTTATTCACTTTGTTGGAAGACTGAGAAGCAACTATTACCAACACATGCACCGATTGAAAAATGTCCCTTTGTGCTCTAATCTCCAAGTGGTGTTAGCCCTGAGCAGGTTGGGCAAGTATTTACAGCTCCCTGCCTTAATGGACATGGGCTCATTCTCTGAAACTGTCAGCCCAATAAACCCTTTCTTCTATAAGTTCCCTTGGTCATGGTGCTTTGCCACAGCAACAGAAAAGAAACTATGAGTTTGTGTGGTTATGTTTGTAACAAGAGACCCAGCATGGTGGCCTATATTACCCAGGGTAAACTAGTTTCAAGCTGTCTTGTGGAATTGCCACCTGTGCTCCTGGGGTTTCAGCCTGCCTGCACCCTTCCTTCCCTGACAGTCTGCTCCTTGGAGTTCAACCCTTGATATTAGCTCTGGCATGATCTGACAATCAGGCCCTTTGCATCCTTCACAGGCATCTGAGTGATCTACTGTTCTATTTCCTGGATATTAAGCTATCCTAGAAACAGACCCTCTACCCCAGCCAAACCTCTGATGAAGACAGTTACAGAGGATAGCATCTTGGTTACCACCTGGTAAGAAACCAAAACAGAATGGCCCTTCTTCCTGACCCCCAGGAACTATAGGATAGAATGGGATATCTTCATTAATTTATGTGCTAAGCTTCATAGTAATTTGCATTCATAATACGGTGGTTTGAATAACAATGGCCCCCATGGACTTACAATATTTGAATGCTTAGTCACCAGGGAGTGGCACTATTTGAGAACCATTAGGAAGTGTGGCCTTGTTGGAGTAGGTGTGGCCTTGTTGGAGGAAGTGTGTCACTGGGGGTGGGCTTTGAGGCTTTAAAAGCTCACACTAGACCTGGGTGCTCCCTACCCCTCTCAATCTGCTTGTGGATCAAGGTGTACCTCTGAGCTACTTCTCCAGCACCATGCCTGCCTACCACCACGTTCTCTGTCACGATGATAGTGGACTAAGTCTCTGAAATTGTAAGCAAGCTCCAATAAAATGCTTTCTTTTTTTAAAGAGTTGCCTTGGTCATGGTGTCTCTTCACAGCAAATGAACAGCAACTAAGACACATAAGTAGCTGGAATCATGCAGGCACTTCCAGGGGCTCTCCTGTATGGGCCTCATTCCCATGTTCCTAGTGTGTTAACAATGTTTTCAATTGCTGTAGCAAAATAGGTTACAAATATAACTTAAGGAAGGAAGGTATTATTTTGACTCCTATTCTAGGGGACAGTTTATTAGGTGGGAGGGTGGCAGAGTTGATCACAATGCATCTGCAGTTAGGAAGCAGAATGAAATGAATGCTGTTCTCAGCTCCCTTGTTCCTTCTGGAATCAGGGTAGGTCCTCCTTTATTTAATTCCCCCTGGAAACACTCTCACAGACATGCCCAGAGAGCCACATCTCCTAAGTTCACTCTGAGTCCCAGCAAATTGGTGGTGACTGGATCCAGCTACCACAGCTGGCATTGTGCTTCGTCACAACACCCTCCTGGTTTGTATCTTTGTACAAACCAGTGTTTGTATCTTTCTTGGCTATCATTTATGCATTAGCATGCTTATCTGGCTTGCCCACTAAAGCTCTAGTCTTCTGAGGGCTCACCTTCCCTGTTTTCTTCATCCTAGTACTTAGGCATCCTAAGTCACAAGAGAAATATCTATTCTGTGCCTCAGTTTCCCTAGTGTTCAAAACGGGGTGATGATTTAGTAGCATCCATCTGATTGGATGGCTGTGTGGCTAATATGAATCAATAGCCACAAAGTGCTTCAAATAGTATCTTGCACAGGGTGAATACTCAGGAAGCATAATCAGCTGGTGTTTTTAACAGTGCCAAATCTTAACAAACATATACCAGCTGACAAATGGAGGGAGCTCATCGATCGCCTTGTCCCATAGTCTTAAGCATCCTAGACACAACTGAGAACGTCCCAAAGGCCTCTAGACAGCTAAAACAGATGTCCCAAAGGCTAGTTGCAAAGCCCATCTAATTAACTTACAGGAGCTCTCCAGCTATTACTCAGGACCTAATTACTTAATAGTCTTAGCAGATATTTGTTAGTCACCTAACATATGTGAAGCTTTGTGCTAGGGGCTGGGGGCAGGGGGACAGACATACCCAAAGGTGAATTAAGCTCATTAGCGCCCCACAAAAGCACATGCCATCCAGAGGGGGAGACAGATACAGCAGCCACCAACCACATGATTACAAGAGCAAGCAAGCCTGGTGAGGGGACAGAGCAGCTATCAAGGTGGCCAAGCTAAATTAGCCACAAATTATAGCGTGCGTAACATGCCTAATTATCTGGTTACTTCATCCATAATGGATTAGAAACGGTGTATTAGAAGAGAGGAAAGGTGGGGTGCAGCCAGCAGCAGGTAGAGACAGCACTAAGTGATAGCCAACAGGGGCAGAGTCGCCCTTCTAGAAAACAGAGACTTGAAGCAAGGGGTAGAGTAACATTCTGGATCAGTATGACTGGCTTTGAACCCCATCGCCGGTACTCACTGTCCCTAGACAAGGCTACTAACCCCATGGGTCCCAGCTTTTCTCATCTATGTATTGACAAGAGTGGTGTATCTACTTCACAAGGGGGTTGGAAGAAGTAGTTAGGTTGCTGGGCTCGGAAAATGGCTCCTTTGTACAGAGGTTAGATTGCAAGCATAAAGACCTAAGTTCAAGTTCCAGAACCCAACTTGTAAAAAAAGAGTCTGGATGTGATAGTATGTGCTTGAAAACACAGTACTGGGGAGGTAGAGACAGGCAGATCCCTGAGGCTTACAGGCAGGCCAACCTATCTGTGATGGTTTGCATATATTCTGCCCAGGGAGTGGCACTATTAGAAGGTGTGGCTCTGTTGGAGTAGGTGTGTCACTATGGGTGTGGGCTTTAAGACTCTCATCCTAGCTGCCTGGAAGTCAGTATTCTGCTAGCAGCCTTCAGATGAAGATGTAGAACTCTCAGCTCCTCCTGCACCATGCCTGCCTGGATGCTGCCATGTTCCCACCTTGATGATAATAGACTGAACCTCTGAACCTGCAAGCCAGCTCCAATTAAATGTTGTCCTTATAGGAGTTGCTTTGGTCATGGTGTCTGTTCATAGCAGTAAATCCTAACTAAGACACTTTCTTAACTAAGCTCCAGGATAATGAGACAGTATCCCAAAATGGGGTATATGTACTTGAATAACAACACCTGAGCCTGACCTCTGTTCTCCACAAGTGTGTGTGTATGTACATGTATGTGCACACACACTTTAAATGAATTATATTGTCATGTATTTAAGGAGAGTTCCTGGCATATAGCAATTCAGATACCCTCTATCAGCCATGTTGGCTGAGTTGATAAAGTAACATTTCCTAACTCTTCCCCACAATAAAAGACTACTTTCCTTCCAGACTTCTGTGCACATGGATTTGAAGGGGGTTCTGTTCTGAACTGTCAGTGTCTGAAAACTGGGAATCCAGGCTGAAAGAGCTGCCACCTTCCCTCATCATGCCTATTGCTGTGACAGAACAGAATGCTCTATGGGCCACTCATGAAGAAGTAATTGTTCATCATGGGAGCGCCAAGGCTCCTGGCTCACAACTCACTGGCTAGCTCTGACTACACTCCTCTTAGCTTTCTATGTACCCAGAAAGGGGGTGGTGGCAATGCTCAGGGAGAAGGGAGGAAAGAGGGAAGGCGGGAGGGAGAGAGGGAGGGAGGGAGGGAGGGACTGAATATGCAAATTGTTCAGTAGTAGGACATAATACTGGAGGACTTTAAGTACCCATAGCTCCTGCTTGCTAAATGTCAGGAATGATCTTCCTGCAAGCTACTAGGCCATCAAGAATACACTCACCTACTGCTTAATCTACTCCCCTGAGGGTAGAGGGTGGCTTCATTTCTCACTGACTCAAAACAACATACAAATGTTGAATTTTGCAGTGTATTAGAGCCAGAGCTGGCACCTGAACACAGCTTCCCTCGAAGATCATTGATCAGGAACCCCATTCATATTGGTAATGATTTGCTAATCAAGGAGAGGGCTGGTGCTGTGGCTCAGTGGTAGAGTTGCTTGCTGAACATACATAGTGTTCTGAGTTCCAGCTCAGTACTTCTAGAAAGACAAACAAAGCAAATGCAAAACAGGCTCAATGACTACACGGTTCCTAATAGCAGATTGTACAGTGACTCTGTGAGGCGCTATCTGTCCCCTGAGAAAGAACCTGACCATTTAAAACAACGTTAATTTAGCCCCCTGGATTCCATGGTCATCTGTATCTACTCCATATGTCTCCTACTTTGCTTAAGCTAATCTCAGTAGAATTTTGTCACTTGTGACAAAATTATTTGTGCCTAGGGCATGTACCTTCTACAAATGTTTCTTTCAGATATGATTAAAAGTTGTAAATGCTTTGCTTGCATGGGTAAGCACCACTTGGCAGAATCATTTACTTTTGTAGGATTGTTCCTTCCTTCAGCCAGCCAATCGATGGGCTATTAATGTGTGGCTACGCAAAATCAGCTCTCATACACAGAGGAGAGTGATGTATACTCTGATAAGGAACGTTCTGGAAATAGTCTCATGAGGCTTCCAAAAGGAGGTGAGGTAGAAAACTCAGAGTACTTTCATATTCTACACTTGAATGGGAACATTAAACAAACATTGGGTTGACAATTCTCTTTGTGACAACTTCCGCTTATTTTAATGGCCTCTGTGAGTGTATGTGTGTGTGTGTGTGCTCACATGTGTATTTACAGGTTCACGTGTATGTGTGTGCAAGTATCCATCCATGTGTTTGTGGAGGCTTGTGGGCAACCTTGGTTGCCATTCCTAAGGTGCTGTTTACCTTCATTTCTAAAGAGTCTCTCCCTACCTTGGGACTCTCCCAATAGGTTAGGTTGACTGTAAGCTACATTAATCCACCTGTATCAACTCTCCAGCCTGGAGATTATAAGCATGAGTCACCATGCCTGGCTTTTTTTTTTTTCTTCATCAAACTCATGCTTGTAAAGTAAGCACAGAGACATTTTCTTGGCCCCTAAGCTTGACTCTTGAGGACGCACCAAGCTCTGTCACTACCTGGACACGAGATGCCCCAATATCTCAACAAATACAACCCAAGGATTGAGGGGGTAGTTACTACTTTATGCAACAATACTTCAGGCCCCAGGAGTCAGGAGCTGAGGAACAACTGTTGCTCTGACAGCACTCAGTTCTGAGGTGTCTGCCAGCCTGTCAGAGGCCAGTGACTAGAGATGCTTACCCTCTGGCCTGCTTGGCACATGTCATTCTTGCACACTTCAGTTCTATTGTCCTCTCTCCAGCTTTTCTGGAATTGCACTTTCCAATAGGTTAACAGCACAGAGCCATTTGCCTTTGGCTCTGCTTCCTGGAGAAGGCTGGCTAAGACAGCTTGCGTGCAAACACCCCAAGGAGGCTAGGATTCAAAGGATGTGGACTGTAGCTCCTTTTTTGCTCTGCAGAATCTTTATATGACTCTGGATTTCTATAAGATCCACCCTGGATCATGCTCCAGGCTAGATCTGTTTAAGAAGCTTTTCCCACATGGCTCTTCTCTTTCGCTCTTCAAATTTAAAGATGGGGAAGGTCTGTGAAGCTAGACACATTTGTAGCAGCCATGGGGAGATGCAGGCGATTCTTTAATCACTGTAAGAGGGCCACAGGCCAGTCTCCTCTGTAGCCACCCTCTGTTACTGGCCTTTCTCATTGAATATTTCCCCTCCTGTCTTAGCTCACTGGAGACCAGAACCTGGAAAGTAAAAAGATCCAAGATCTTGCTCTCTTAACAGTTGTTTTCTCTTCTTCAGGAGATAACTAAGCAGGGCCTGCCCCTCTGGCCCTTCATGTGCAGCATTATGGGGCTGGGTTCCTTGCCTCCCACCACAGTCCCTTGACCACCCTTGGCAAGCAGGCTGCACATGTCTGACTCTGTTCTTAGGTACAGCTGAATGTCTCGTATATACCTAGCTTTCAGGATGTATCAACAGCAAATGGTGCATCAAACATGGCAAGTTCAGGCTGTGTAACACAGCATGCTCTGCTGACCTCTCATTGAGTTCACTGATTGGAACCTTGATTAGCAGAGCTGTGCTTATCCTAGGAGAGTACAAAATGGTCTGGCCATGGTGCATCCCATGTCTGTAGCTGGCCTTTGCTACTTTGTGGGTTCTTCTTTTTCCCACACTTTATTCCTCCCCCTCCCCACTTTTCACCCCCTATCCTAGATAGGAGAGAAAGAAAACTAGAGGAGAGACAGAGGTAGAGGTCCCTGAAACTAATTTCTTTCTTTTAGTTTCTTCTTTGACCACGGCTACTAACAAACTGCAACCAACCCTTCTGAATGTCCAAACGCCAACAACCAACCTCTCAGACCCTAGCCTTTATACACCCTCTGAAAAGTTCCCAGAATTCCAAATGTCACACAATCACAGAAACTATCTGCAGCTGGCAAGACCATGACTTTGCTAGAACATGAGGCAAATCATAGTCAGCTGCTGTGGATAGTCAGAAGAAGCCCCATATCCCACACCTGGGATTAAAATGAAAGCACATTAAAGCAAGTATCTTACAATATTTCTGTGTTTTTTAAAGAAACCAGAATTCCAGAATTCTGCTACATGCATCAGTGTCTCACATTCAGTGAAGGGCCAATGGTATCCTCCCCCATTTACAATGGAGGAAAATAAGCTTCGGAGACATAAGGAGCTTAGCAGAATTCCAGAATCGGCTGGACTCAGGCTTTCCAAGCCCAAGAGCTTGCGTACCACACCCATCCTTCTTGGCTCTTGATTTCAGACACACCTACCCAGATCACCTCCTACCCAAACCTGTTGTCCTCTGCCTCCGGCCTTTCTCTCCCGGTCACCCTTGGCTACAAGTCTTGAGATGTCACTCCACCTACAATTGGCTTCCTTCTCTTCTTGTCCAGCTTCCCTGAAGTCAGCTCCCAAATCAATAGTATTTACATATCTTGGGTCTCAGAGTCTGCTCTGCTCCTGGGACAAGAGAAAAGAACATTTCGGTGCAAGTCACCTCCTTATTCCAGAAGACTTTCGACCCAAAAAACTGTCCAAACACAGAAACAAAGAAAAACGCCAGGGCTGTGTGTATCTGGAGGCAGAGTTGGTGTGTGCATGCAGACATGTAGACATGTGCATGTGTATGTGTGTGTTTTTGTGTGTGTGATGGTAGGCAGGACCAGCCTCCATGGTACAAGCCTTGGGTAGGCACAGGTTTCTGCTACTCTATGCTACTGTGATGGGAACAGCTGAAGGGAGGAACTGTCTACTTTGCTCATGGTTCTGCTCATGAGCAGAATATCATGGCGGTAGAAGTATGTGGTAAAATAACATCTTCGCATCATGGTAGACAGGAAGTGGGGTTGGGGGAGGAACAGAACAGATACATTCCCCAAGGACACAGCCCTACCAACCTACTTCCTCCAGCTGGAGCTCAGCTCCTAAAGTTTCTAGAACTTTCCAAACAGGCAGCACCGACTGGAGAACAAGCCTCTAACATATGAGCCCTTGAGGAGGACACTCATATCCAAATCTTAACACCACCTCTGGTTATGCCTGGCTGCTAAACAGTCTCAGATTCTCTTTCTCCGCTACCACCAAGGAGGTAGTAAAGAAAATCTGGGCCTTGGAACTGTTTTCTCCCAATCTCAGGCCCTTCCAGGGTCATCCACACTCTCTCAGCACACAGGAGCCAGCTGCAGCTTCACTTACTGCTTCACTATAGAGGATGTCTCAGAAGCCACAACCTCAGGTCCCTCAGCCATCAGTCTTAGTCTGGAGAGCCTTCAATCACTTAGCTGCTTCTTCAGGTGACAGCTCAGATTGCTAGCAAGAGAGCAACATATTTTGGAAGTGATATGTCGTTTCTCATGTTTGGTCTGTTTTGCTTCAGCTCCAAAATACCCTTTTGGCCTCCGATCAAGACCGTATTGATGGTTCAAGTTCACTGCCTGACTCAGACCACATCAACCACAGCTTCTGAACACCGATCCTCCACACAGGTGAAGACAACACTCATGTAAGAGCCCTTGTGGCCTGGATAGCCAACATCTAACCCCTTTATTATTTAGTGGGAAAGCAAGCATTACTATAGTGGGTTTCATAGTAACTTCCTAAACATATGCTCACCTGGACCTTACAAATGTGACCTTAACACAAGGAAAGAGGATTTGCAGACGTGACTAAACTAGAATCTCAAGAGTAGGTCATTGTGGATAACTCAGTCATAAGCAAATTGCAAGTGTTCTTCTGAGACCCAGGCAAGAAGACAGAGGTAGAAAAGGCCAGGTGAAGAAAGATTGAGTTGATGTGCCTGAAGCCAAGGAATGCCAGATTTATCAAACACCAGGAAAGGCAAGGAACAGGACTCCAGCAGAGCACCCATACAGTTCAACAGCCCTGTCCATGCCTTGGTTTCAATGTCCGCCCTGCAAACTGTAAGAATATAATCTCTGTTGTTAAAAGCCGCATGGCTTCTAGTAATTTATTATAGCAGCCACAGAAATATGAACAACTAACAAATTTTGGTGCTAATGATGTTTTGAAGGCTGTAACCACTTAAGCTCTGTTCTTTTACTCTAAGGTAAGGATTCATTTTGCTCTTTTATGGGCAAGAGAATTGAGAAACGGAGTTCAAAAGACTTTCTTAAATCCACTTAGTGAGGAAATGGTTGCTCATGGCTTTGAATCCAAACTGATTCCAGAGCCTGCTAACCACGGCTCTCCTCCTTCTCCAAGGGGAATTCCAAGTTGAATCCAACACCTCCCGCCCTGCATGTGCAGTATTAGGGGAACACAGTTCCCTGCCTCGCACCACAGTCCCCTGGCCGCCCTTGGTGAGCAGGCTGCACACATGCCTGAGCGGGCTGAGTTAATTGGGCTCTAAATCTGCAGGGAGGGAGACAAAAACCACAGGGTGGTTAATTTATTCCTAGTGGTGGCAGCGGTGGCATGCTAGACAGATGCTTTCTGTTAGAGTCCCTGTGCTTCTCACTGCCCACTCACTACTACAAGTGCTGATGCCTGTCTAAGCTCCATCCTCTGGTCCCTGTGTTCATCTTGGATCCACTTCACTTCAGTTCAGTTCAGAGCCAGTTCCATTATTTCACAGCAAGAGTTGGACTGGCTCAGACAGAAGCTGATGCTGTGAGAGCCAGGGAAGACAAATACCTCAGTGCCATGATCAGCTTGCCCCATGACTACAAGGCCAGTACTTGGGGAGACCACACTCCCTCACACCTGTCTGTTCTGCAATGGATAGATGGTCAGAGTTCATAGCTGCCCTGCAGCTCATTGCAAGGAAAACTAGTGAAAACTCTGACAGTCTAGAAAGGACTTCAGAAAACTTTGTTGAAGATCTTCTGACGCCTCTGAGGGAGATAGATGGCTGCCACCTTCCCTTGTCTCCTTAATTACTCTTCAAGTTCCACTCTAGCCATCAATACACACTTCCTACCCACTAGCTCCCTGAACTTAATACTCTCTCAGTGGTGAGTTGAACACTCAGCACCCCACCCCTTGAACCTTCAGGCTTCCTGAGATCCCATCAATCTGCCTCCCTGTGGCTGTTCAGCTCTGCTGTGCTGAGTCAGGTTCTTCAGTCATTGGAAGCTAAGTCATCCCCAGTATTCCCAGTATCCCCAGCGGAAGCACATGCTTCCCGGGTAGCTGCACATATGCTATCCTGGAGAAACACAAGTATCCTCTCATGGTCCTTTCAGTAAAAGGTCAACATCCATATGCTGGGGCACAAATCCTAACCCCCACAGAAGCCTCAGTGTTTGCCAAAACAAAAGCAAAACCTTCACACATGGCCTCTGGCTCTCCTGACCTGGAGGCCATGACTGGCCAGGCCCATCCACGCTCTGGCTTCTCCTATCAGTTCTGGCCCAGGAGCTGAAGAAGCATCATGCTTTCTGATGTGGACTTCTTCCTTAGCAGCTGCTGTGTGGGGTGAATACAATCCAGCAACGCATTGATCAGGCTCTGCTTGCCTGTGGTGAGTTTCCTTTGTGTTTTGTTCCTTTCCTGGTTTTTTTTTTTATTTTATTTTTTAATCTATGTATTCCTCTTTACCTTGGAGCCTTCTACCCCAGAGTGATTAAGCAACTTATTGTCTATCACTTGGGAGCTGGGGCCAGCGTGGTCTTGTTCCAGCTGTTGATAGTCCTTCCTCTCTGGTTTACAGTGAACTTCTATAACATGAAGAAATATATGATTGAAAATTCAGCTTGGCCTGAGTGCAGAGGCCGCTGACTTGGAAAGTAGATGGCTTGCATGAAGAAGGGATTCATTATTATGGCCATTGTGATTGTCACTGCCACTAACACATTCTCAGAGCAGAGCACAAGTACTTCTAAGCAAGAGTTCACTTCATCCCTATGACACACTGAGGTCATTCGTAGATGAGGAAACTAAGGTTTATAGTCATTATATACTCCAAATCGCATGATTAGAAAGTGACAGAGGTGAGACTTGAACTCAGCCTCCAAGTCCAGGCTGCAACAATTCCAGTTTAAAGTCTCTCCTCCTCTCATCTGAGTGTTAGCGGCGGAGGCTTGGATAAACGGACGTTCTGAGAGGCTTATTCTAGATGCCAGTAAATCAGGGGCATAAGACTGCAAAACCAAGCAGGCTGCCTTTAATCCCAGCACTTGGGAGGCAGAGGTAGGCAGGTCTATAGAGAAACCCTGTAGTGGAAAAACAAACAAACAAACAAACTACAAAATCAAACAGAAAGTACCCCTGTGGACTACAAAGAGGACCAACTGGAACCTTCAGCAAAGATCATCTCATGAGAAATAATCCTAAGAAAAGTAGATAATTTATCATTGGCATTTCCAACATGACTTGAGGGCATGTCATAGCTTTCAAAATGAGATTTTATAAGGAGAGGAGCTAAAAATGACAGATGTGACAGCGAGGTCCACCACAGACACCTTTGCTGGGATGTCTTAGAAACTGGTATCAGGGGACAAAAGAACAGACCTAAACTAGGCATGCTGGCATGGTGACACAAGGCTGTCATTTTAGCACCCAGGAAGCTGAGGCAGGAGAGTTTTAAGTTTTTGGCCAGTCTCAACAGAAACAAACAAAAGAAGGAGGCTGAATTTCTCTCAGCGGTCTGTGGGAAAGACAAAGAGACAGTGACAGTGGCAGGTTGGTAGGCTCCAACCAGCCGCCTGGTAGATGTCTTGTGTCTCAGCACTGTCTGGAGTGATCAGGAGCCTTCATCAGGCTGGGCTCCCTGAAGAGTCAGTCCCAAGGTTGGAGTGGTTTGCTTACTTCTAGTCTGGCACACATGAAAGGGTGCAACTGGATCCAGTGCATTGTGGGAACTTAGCCCTCTCCTGTTTATATTCCACCACAAGATGCATTTGGTGATCTTTAGGACATCATGAAGAGGAAGAGAATTGACTGAGTCTGCTTATCAAGGATCTGGCAGTGTACTGAGGCCTTGGGCTACTCAGATCATCCGAGGTCTGGTGAAAGGAAAGGATCCTCACAGACACATGCCCATCAGCCGGTTAGCCGCTAGAAAGACTCCGTCCCCTGGAACAGTCCACCTTTCAAAGAAGCATTATACCTCTCCCATACCATTCTGAGACAGACGGTTACCTGAAGTATGGAAATTAAGTGACCATGAAATTAATTTTTCACTTTGAGATCACTTACAATTATATTCAGATCTACAAAGAGAGTGCCTTGGGGATTGGTCAGGCCTTGGTTTGAGTCCTGTTTCTCCAGCCTCCATTTCTCAAGGTTGGGATTCCAGATGTGTACCACCATACCTGGTTTACATAGTGCTAGAGATAAGCTAGAGATTGGACCTGGGACTCATACATGCTAGGCAAACTCTCTACTAACCGATCTATATCTCCAGTCAGCTCCCGTGACTTATCCATTGGTTCAGCCTCTCTGAGGAGCCTGGGTCCTTGTTGGCAGCATGATAGCAGCAGAGTTTGCCAACTGCCCCATGCACTGTGGTTCAGTCCTGGGGCATGGCCCGGGAGCCTGCATTTTCTCACAGCTCCTGGCTCCTGCTGTTTCCGCTCTGTAGGGAAGAGGACCATCAATCCAGAACACTAGTCAAATTTTGTTTCCCATACAAGTGTTGGTGAAAGAAATGCTTTTCCTCCCCTCCTCCCTTCTCCAGAGATAAGGCCACCTAGCTAGCAGATATTTCCTGTGGGACAGGCATTCCCCCTCTTCCCCCCCTCCAAGCACACGGAAGAAACAGGTTAGAAAGCAGGCTGGAAGGGAGGGGCTGATTAAGCCCCTGCTACCTCATTCCCTAAAGACCAATCAGTTTAAAAGTCACACTGTTCTGCCAATCACATTGTACCTGATGGCAGCTGCTCTAAAATCCTGTATAAGGTCCCTGAACGGGCTCCATGGGGTTGCCTCTGCCTCATATGCAGGATGACCCCAATGCATTGGAAATAATAAATAATAAACCTCTTGCTGATTGCATTGCTCTCAATTTCCATGTCTTTTCGAGGGGGAACTACCGGTAGTTGCGACTTTCGGGTCCAACATTGGAACTATAAACCAACCAACCAAAGCAAACAAAAACAACAAAAGAATGCCGAAAACTCTTATTGTTTGTGATATCTCCCATGAAACCTTGCTGTTGCCATTGCCTGTGCTTTTGCCGAGGCCAACACAGTAGCTACAGCAAAGGACTTTTCCAGAAAGTTGGCAGCCTCTCACCCAAAGACCTGGGCCTGTCTTCTGCACAGGAAGACTGTGTGTGAGAGTTTGTTGGGGTAGCCGGACAGCTTGATATCTGTCCACAGTAGTGACTGCCCAGCATAACTCACTGTAAACTGGTGCTGGCTGGTACAGGGTATAAAGACCATGGCTGCGTATCTTTCCTTTGGGTCTATAGGCCAAGTATAGAAGAACTATAATTGACCACTGTAGCCTGTTTTTTGGCAGAAAACTCACCAAGTGCTACCAATTGAGAATGCTTCTTGAAGCTGGCAGAGAGCCTGACGGTTAGCATGTGTCACCAGGCCCACCTCACTTGTCTGTCGTGACATTGCTGCTCAAATAAACCACTAACAGGAGGTCTCAAAAATCTCTTTTACAGTTAGAAAACTCAGGCCAGGGGTATAGCTTAGTGGTACAGAGTTTGCTCCGGCCTGTGCAATGGCCCTGAGCTCCATCTTAATCACAAGAAACAAAACTCCTTTAAATCAACAAATTTAAGGTGACCCCTGGCTTCAGAGGTCAGGATCGCAAACACTCTGGAACATTTCCATCTCAAATACCTGTCCAGATCTCACTGTGAGGAAGTAAGTGGGGTAGGGTGGGGGTGGGGTGGGGGAACCTGCCACAGTGAAGAATGCCAAGGTTTCAAACATCAAGAGAATGCTAAAGACCAGTCTGTAGGCAAAACGACCAAAGTCAGGACAACCAGAAGTGTGTGGGGGTCAGGTAAGGGGATGGAGCAAGATTTGATCCTACCACAAACAGCAAGGCATGGTGTGGAACTGTCACAGAACCAAGACAAACAGCAGTACGGGAGAGGTGACCTGACTGGGTAGTTTCCTTGAATGTTAATTTTCTGATTGGATAATTGTGTTATTAATGTAAGCAGACTTGTTCTTAGGGGATAAACATTGAAATATTTAGGGATAACAGACCAGCCCCCCCCCCACCCCTTTCCTCATTCTGTCCCCATCCCTCTCCCAACCACAGGCAAATGTCATAACCGGTGAATGAACAGAAATCCGAGTAAAGGCATCAGGAAGTTATTTTGGGCTCTATTCCTATAACTTTTTAATTCATCTTTTATTAGTTCTTGGAGAATTTTCTACAACGGATTTTGAGCATTTTCATCCCCCCAGCTGTTCCCCAATCCATTTCCCCTGTTCCCTGCATATATATTTATATATGTATATATGTTCTATAATATACAAATATCTTATACAATATACATAACATAATACTCATATAATACACACACACACATATATATGTATATATATATATATATATATATATATATATATATTCCATCAGTTACTATTCATACTGCCCATATACACTTGTGTGTATGGCCTCCCATCGCAGCAGGGTTGACCAGTTGTCTATAGGTCTAAAGTTCTTCTGAAAACAATGCTGCCACCTGGGTCCCACCCTTCAAAGACTGTGAAGAACTGTGGGCAGGGAATGCACAGCCCTGAATAGCAACTTAAGGGAAATGTTCAGATGGAAAGACAACTTAAGCAGCCGGATGTCCAACCTCCCCCCTTCACATCCAAAGACCTCTGGTAGTCCCGGAAAGGGTCACTCCTGCAGGTTGAGGTCAGCTTGGGGGCACCCAAGTCTGCTCCTCAGCTGTACTGCCTTTTACCCAACAGCTCCAAGATACTCTAGACAGTATTCAAGGCATATGACCCCTAAATGAACATGTCAAGTTGAGGTAGGCAATGATGGGTACAGGAAGAATTCTCTGACCTTCCTGTGCAGTCGGTCCTAAGACTCATAAGGTGATGGATATCTTCCCAGTGCCCCCATCTGCTGTGTCATAGGGGACTTTGAGACATCAGTAGCAGCAGTCTGTACTGTCTCCAGATCACTGCACTAGTTTCTGCTCTCACTGTCCTGGCAGCTTGCTGTGACTCTCCACTCCTCACTATAGCAAGTGTAAGAACATGCAGATGAAGCCATTTCTTTAGGTCTTCACTGCCTGGTGAACTTCTATGCCTTTTAAACCTCATGTTAAGTTAGTATGTGCTTCTTTCTTGTAAATTCATCTTGCGTTACAAGAGCCCAAGCCAAGAACTTAATAGCGCAAAAGAGAAAGACAGTTTTCTTGCTGCTCTCTCTACCATTAGGAAAATGACAGGATGTGGGCATTCCTGGGAAAGAAAGAAGGTGAAAGGGGTCTTAGTCGGTGATTCGCAAAGAGCTATTCTTTAAATGATCCACTAATACCAGGCATAGCAACTGCCCAGGTCATGACTGCTAATATCAATACCATGACTTACTGCCCAGAGTTATGGAGGAAAGAAGGACTTATGTTAGAATGTGTGGAGCTGAGAGAGAGAGAGAGACAGAGACAGAGAGACAGAGACAGAGAGACTCCCAACAATAGGAAGCTTCCCAACACGGTCAGACCTGAGTTCAAATCTCAGCTTTCCCACTTGTGGGTTATTGAAAGTAGAGGAGATTTAGTTACTTCCCCCAATTCCATTTCTATAACATGGAGAAAGCAGCAGCATCTTTTGTTCCCCCAAAGTTCTAGATGCTGTGTGGCCTTGGCACTTAGTCTCCAAGATGTCTCTCAGTGGTTCCTGCCTCCCAAGCTTCTGCTTCCACACTGAATAGATGGCCTTGTAGGAATCTAAGAACAAGATTTCCAAGGTTGTATCGTAAACAACACTGAACTTGCCACCTCCTGTGTCCTGCAATGGCATTCAAATTCCCCAGTGAAAGACCAAAGCTCCCGGACCACAGAGGACCAGTCAGACGAATGAGCCATCTGGAAGTGGTCCTCCAGTCCCAGTCACACCTCCATATGACTGTGGACAAGATGATTGATATTTTGCCTATAACCACCTGAGAGACTCCAAGTTCCTGAGAGACCCAGCCAGGTAGCACTTGATTTCCCAACCCATTAGAATTGTGTGAAATCATCAAGCTAAGTTTGGTAATGACTTTGTGATGTAACCACGTTTCTTCATGGGTAATAAAGGCTTAATGTCACATACACAAACTCATTTCACAAAGAATGGCTATTGCTTGTTTCTGTTATTACAAACTTAACAGGACACCTTCAACGGGCTCAGCTGATCCTTAGCCAAATGTCCAGTTCCAGCTGTCAGCTAAACATTTACATTGGGGTGTAATGTCAGTATGCCTTGCCTTTCCTGGTTCCATTTCAATAGTTATGGAATGACATCACCCCTGAGTCACCCAGCCTTCCTTCACAGCACTCCGTACTCCCACCTACGACCAGGGTTCTTGTCTCTCCAGCTGAATTTGCTGTCTGTGGTTGGCACAAGATTTACTTCTAGCACGTATTTCTCTTTCTTGCTCAGTATTTAACTTCTTTTGACTTACTAGCTGTGTGTGTGTGTGTGTGTGTTACACAAAAGGCAAGCCATTGAGCTGTATCTTCAGCCTCTGTTTTGAGTGAGTACACATGTTACTTTAGTTAGACTGGAACTTTGGGGCATCTCTCTCTCTCTCTCTTTTTTTTGTTTGTTTTTTGAGACAAGGTTTCTCTCTATAGTCCTTGGCTGTCCTGGAACTCACTCTGTAGACCAGGCTGGCCTCGAACTCAGAAATCCACCTGTCTCTGCCTCCCAAGTGCTGGGATTAAAGGTGTGCGCCACTACTGCCTGGCTCATCTCTCTGTCTTTACCCTCCACCATTCCTCCCATAGAGCCTTGCATGTCCCATCCTCATCATGATCTTCAGCTCTTTTATAATTTAATTATATGCCAGAGTGAGCTGCAAATTATCATTGGCCATTAATACCAGTGATGAAGCCATTTTCTGTGTGTCTTGCTCTTCTGGCAGTTTGTCTCCCGTGTGGAAGACGCCGCATGATATTTCTCTCTAACTCATAGCGCCTAGAACATGAGGTGAAAATATGAGACAAGTAACCACGCAATTCTAACAGATGAACCTGGAAGTGTGCTTTGTGAGCAGGAACACAGCCCAGTGACAAAGAGCCCAGAATTCCACTCCTGTTGGCTGTAGAGCCACATTTCCCAGCTGCTCAGGCTGGCGTCACAGAGAGAGTACGACTTACTGACAATTCCCAGATGCCTCCACTAATGATAAAGCCTGGAAATGAGATGAAGGGATGGCACTGGTTTGTGTAAGGATAGCTTTGTTCTGCACCTCTGCAGGAGCCAGGATCCTCGGGTGACAAGTGACAGAATGAGTCAAAACATCAGGCTCAGGTCTTGGGAGTTTGTTGCTCAGTCAGCAGCACTCTTACCTTGAGTGCTCACAAAGGCGGGCGTTTGACCTTTGGTGTTTGACCTTTGGCATTGTATAAACTGGCTGTGGTGGTGCACACCCGGGATGGCAGCCCTCAAGATGGGGAAGCAGGAGAAGCCTGAGTTTATGGCTCTTCTCAGCTGCATGGTAAGTCCAAAGCCAGCCTGGGTTATATGAGACTCTGGTTGTTTGCTTGCTTGCTTGTTTGTTTTAGAGGCCAAATTAAGGAGTAATAAACTATGTTTGAAGAGGTCCACACTGGCAGAAAGTAGACACGAGGCTTTGAACAAAAGCAGAAACACCAGGAAAGCTCTAGGCGTCTAGAAGTGGGAACTAACAGTTGGGCATCTTTATTTGCAACTCCCAGTGGGAGGAGCCACCCCCTCCCTCGAAGGGTGCTGCCATCAGGAGCTCTGACAGCCTCCTCCCCATGCCTGTCACCCACCCATGTGTCTGCCAGGAGTTCCTGTATATGCGTCTTTCCCCTGTTCTTCTAGTGCAGTGGTTCTCAGCCTTCCTGATGCTGCGATTCTTTAAAGCAGTTCTTTATACTGCGGTGACCCTTGAACATAAAATTATTTTTCTTATTACTTCATACCTGTAATTTTGCTGCAGTTATGAATTATCATGTAAATATCTGTGTTTTCCAATGGTCTTAGGTGACCCTGTGAAAGGGTCACTGGACTCCAAAGGGGTCATAACCCACAGGTTGAGAACCACTGTTCTAGCATGAATCTCTTGAAAACTCGATAAATTCTGTAATAGGTGCCAGAGAGGACTCAACAGCCATTCATTACAGAATCTGCTCCTGTCCAGTCAGTTATTATACATCTTCTCAGTACAAGTGACAAAAATCAAGCCTCAAACCATCAGCTGGGGCAGATCAAGCTGAGTCATGGCAATGAAGGCTTGTAAAGGATTAGTCTAGAAGTAACAGAGAAACTGTAGCCACATCTTGGTAGCTGTGTCTTCTGATAGTCAGAATGTCCTTTTGTGGCTAAGCATCCTTAAATGTTAGGCTGCTGTGAATGCAACAGAAACTGAAACATAAGGGCATCCTCCCATATGTGTGTACTGACAACGGTTCTGTACTTTCAAAACGCAGGACACTAGTATCTGTCACTTGAACTGTGGTTTTGGCATTTCCCAGCTTTGAGGGGTACAGAGAGCAGTACCCTGAAAGAAAGATCCAATTGACCATGATTTGGGAGGTGAAATGAATATACCACCTATCTCATAACAATTCATGAAGATGTCTTTAAAATCTACAATGCAGAACTGGCTGCATGGCTCACTGCCTTGGACAGCCCACTCCAATCTCTCTTTGAAGTGTTTGCTTTGCTTCATATACTAAATAAACTGTATACATCTCTCAACCAAATTGCTGCCTTCACTAAACAAGAAACCAAGAGACCCCACAACAGTAGCCACCAGTCAGGACTAGGAGGCTCTTTCCTACCTCATGCCCTGCCATGCCCCATCCTCAGGCAGGCTCTGAGCACAGTGCCTGTGGTTTTTGAGACTCTCAACAGCTCCTAGCTGCAGCTGCTACAATCATTGCCCCGGAGGCTTATCCTGTTACGGGATCTTGTTCGGTCTTTAGAGGGCTGGGAAAAGTCCCCTTGGGGAACTACTGAGTTAGTAGATTCAAAACTGAATTGCTATCTCTGGGTGGCTATCTCTGCTCACTGTCTACAGTCTTCTCCGTGTGTCTCCAGCTTGCCCAAGCAAGGCCTATTCCTTCATACACTCTGCCGTGCTTCTTACTGGTCTCACTTCTCTGCCCTGACCCATGCTTTCTGTTAACACTGTTTAAATAAAGCCCTGGCATGCATACACACCTTCCTTAGCCTCTTTCTTAGAGAGACCAGTCCAAGGCAGCCCAGCTGTTTCCTAGTAAGATAGCTGCAGGTTGGGACCCTGCCAGTGACTAGCCCACTGGGCACAGTTCCCTTCCACGCCCAGCCATTTAAAAGCTCAGGCCTGATTATTGTTCAAGTTGGCTACATTCCCATACCTGGGTTGGCATATGTCTGTTGATCAGACTGGCCACTGATGTCTTAGAAAGCTGAGAAAGGTGGAGCTAATTCCATGCAAATTTTAAGGGATGACAGGCACAGGCCATAGCTTCCCTATGGAGAACAAGGATGCTGTCACTGGGTCAATGCCAAGGGGACTGTGAGCAGGCCAGACTACCAGGTGTCACTGCATGTTGCCCTTAAGAAGGGCAAACATACTGGGCAGTGGTGGTGCACGCCTTTAATCCCAGCACTTGGGAGGCAGAGGTAGGTGGATTTCTGAGTTCTAGGCCAGCCTGGTCTACAGAGTGAGTTCTAGGACAGCCTGGGCTATATAGAGAAACCCTGTCTGGAAAAACCAAAAAAGAAAAAAATAAAAGAGATGTTAAGTCTGTCCAGGCTTATCACTTAAAAAAAAAAAAGAAGGGCAAACATTTCAGAAGAAAATAATCTAGGATCTAACTTGGTAGAGAGAGCTGTCTGAGATAGAAGTGTGAAGAACCAAAATGGCGCCTTCGGAGTTTCCTGTCTTCTCCCTCTATAATTGCTATTCCTGATGCCAGCCTGACTAAATCTGGAATGAACTATAAACCAGGATTGGAGGGCTCCCCTGTGATCCAGATCTTGAGGCTGGAAGACACAAGTTTCTGACCTGGATCTTAGCATGGAGATCTTGAGGCATAGTGGCCATGAAAAGCTTAGGCTCAGGCAAGGTAGTAGTACATGTCTTTAATCCCAGGAGACTGAGGCAAGGAGATCTCTGAGTTCAAGGGTAGCCTGGGACAAGCAAGTCCCAGATCCAGGCATCGTAGTACACACCTTTAATCTGGGACACACCATTGGCTGGAGGCCTACGTAAGGACATTGGAAGAAGGAAGATTCACTCTTTGCCTGCTTGCACTTACCTGCCAGCCTACTTCTACAGAAGACCAGCTGAAACAACTAGCCTCATGGGACTGAGCAAATACCAGATTCTTGAACTTCTAACTCATAGCTGACCATTGTTGGGTTAGTTGGATACAGACTGTAAGTCATCACAATAAATTGCCTCAATACAGAGAGATATTCCATAAGTTGTTTGACTCTAGAGAACCCTGACTAAGACACCCTCCCGAGATTTTATGTCACCAAGAAGTTGTTTAATTTTCTTCTTCTGAATAATGCTTTGCTTTCAGGTCATCAAAACTAGCCAGCGTGTGTGCAGTTGTGACTCATCTAAAAATCAATAAATTCCAATAATGGGGAAGCATAGAATATGCAGTTACATTAAAGAAAACTGTCTTGTTCTTGTCCTTCCTATCTTTCTTAGCTCTTAGGGGGACTCCCTCACTTAATCACTGAGGTTCCTGGTTTTTAAATGTACACCAGTGTATATAAAATTCCATGGCAGACTGGCTGTTGTGTTGGATAACTGTGTATCAATAGTCTACATGGCTTGGTGGATTATGCTTTGAGTCACACAGTCCAAAGGAGTCCCCCTCTCCTCGCTGGCATGGTGTTTATGTTCTTAAAGGGATTGTGACTTAAAGGAATAGCTGAGAAAGTCAACATGATGTTGTGGACATTTGTGATCCCCGAATCTTGGCCTCTTTCATGTGCAAGGGGGTGCTGTATGGTCTTGAGTGGAGAGGAATGGGCAGAATCTCTCTACTCAGTATATGGGTGAGAAGGGAGCAGATAAAAGCCAAACAATAATAATTTTTTGAAAGGCATAGCTGATTTCTCATCCAGCATGCGGAGAACTTGGCAGTCTCCCACATAACAACTAAAAGGCTGAACAACCAGAAAACCAACAGCTGTTCTCACATCCATCAGAGACTTGTGACTACCTGGCAAGCTTCCACCTTAAAAACTGGAATAGAAAGGTGGGTACATAGAGTCACAGCCTCCTGGAGGGAGAAGCCAAGGGCCGGAGCCATTTAGAAGCACACTTTCAACTGTGATGGACTGCACATGCACATCAATGGGTAAGCTGGGAAACCAGTCTAGGTTTTCTGCTTTCAACCTAATGTCTGCATCCTATGTAAATGGCTAATACTAAAACTAGCTAGAAAAAAATGTATTCAAAACGAAGAAGCTTTTAAGTGGCCTCCAGCCCTGGGAAGATAAGGGGTGATGATGTCGTCCGAGGACAGACTAATTAGGTGTTAATGCCATTTGCTCTATTACTGGCTGATTCATGGTCTAGGATGAGCTCCACTCTTCTTCTCTAACTCTCTCTCTTTTCTGCTCTGAGGAAAGAGGATAAAATAAACAAACAAAACAAACAAACAACAACCACACACATACCCACACACAAAAGCCCAGTGCCTCTGGATAGGGTTATTGACACAGTTAAATTAAATGAGCAAAAGATTAACACCTCCCCCCAAAACATCCTTTACTTGTTGGCTTCAGAAAATAGTACTCAACTCATCTAGCGCAGTATGTGAAGGGCAAATATAAAAGAAAATTCTTAGCTCCATGTTTTAGTCCATTTCCATTGCTATAATTGAATGCTATGCTCTGGGAAGCTTCTAGAGAATAGAGGTTTAGGCCAGATGTGATGGCACAGGCCTAGAGTTCCAGAACTTGGGAGGCTGAGAACTTACAAAGATCACGAGTCAGAGACTGTCTCAATCCCCAGCTCCAACTGCAACAAACAAAGAGCAAAGATTTATTTAACCCAGGAGAATAGAGCCTGGAAGACCCGAAGTTGAAGTGTCACACCGCTTGTCTCTTCCTTGCACCTCATGTCTCTCAGGATGCCTAGAAGATTCTATCCTGGAAGAAATGCATCTGTGCTTTGTTTATCTCTACCACCTCCACCCTGATCCCAGCCAACTTTCTCTTATTTGCGTACTGCAATGCACCCCAATGGTCTCTGTGTCTTCCCTTTGCTTCTAAAATCAATCCTCCCTCCCAAAGCAGCCATGTGTAAGCACTGAGTATGATAGGATGGTGTAATTCTCTAGGGTAAATCTGGCTGTGTAATTCCTTAGTTTGAACCTACTCAATGGCTTTCCTTCCCATGAACCTCCAGTGCAATCCACAATCCATGCCTCCCTGATTTGCACCAGCCTGTGCTTCCCTTCCTACCCCTCCTCCCATCCTCACACCCCAAAAAATGGCTCCCAGAACTTGCTTTCCACCTTCCAGAATAGCCCTACTCTGGATGTATACACTAGAGCGGACTTCCATGTGTGGATTTAGAACTCAGTTGTGACACTTTCATGAGCTCTTCCTTTACGGTTGTGACACAGGCAGAAAAGTAGATGTGCTGGGGTCTGCGCTGTAAGTCTTATGCTTCCAGGTCTACCGGAACCAAGTCCACCCTCAGCTCTTTGTTTAAGGAGTACAGGGAGGATGCACTAAGGGTCAGTCCAGGGGACTACATAGCCCTGCATGCCAAAGAGGAACACTCATTGTCCTAAGCTGCTGAGTTTTGGGGTGGTGGGCAGTGCTATAGCAAGGGATCATGTGCACACTCAGCCCCCTTCCTCTTTGTTTCCTGAAGTTTTCTTCTTATTAGCCTGGCTTGAGTCCTTTTTCTTGTCCAATACAGAATCTCTCACCCTTGGTTCTCTTGGTCCACCCTATACAGGGAGGGCTGGATAATTCTGTATTAGGTATGCATGCGGGTTGAGGGGCATCCTGTGTCCTGTATATTTTAGGGAATTTAGTCAGCATCCCTGGCTCCTATTCACTAAATGACACTATCAGCCCCTTCATATTCCCAGTTGTGACAACCAAAGACAGACGCAAACCCTGTCAGATATCCCAAAGGAGGGACAAAATTACCCCAGTGGTGAGCTAGTAGTCTAGACCATTTTCTTTCCCAGTCTTAAAGCTAGCTCCTTCCTGACATTTTAAACTCCACCTTTAATGTGGCTTCTTGGGTGGGCCCATACTTAAATGCCAGTGACATGCTCATTTTTTCTGCTTCCCCTCCTCCACAGTGCAATACCAGGAACCTTCAAAAGCGAGACTACCACCTGCTATGCTCAACTTTCCTGACACGTGACAGGCATCTCATAAATCCATTCCAATGAATGAAAAAGGTCAGAAGACACCGTAGACTGTAAAGGGTGAATGAATCATAAAAGTGAAAAGGGAAATAAAAGTCATGGGAAACAGGTTCACACAGAGTTTGGCAGCTAGGAAGTGTTGAGCTTGGAAGTCACTATTCTATAGCTGCTGCTCTCTGTGTTTTACACTGGACTACCAATGACACGAATGTTCTGGGTGCCCTGGCTGGGTTGATTAACTGAGAGATAACCCTCAAGGCTCTTACCATGTCTTTAGAATGGATTTAAACAGCACAATAGTTCAGTGGGTGTGGTTTAATGTATTTCACCACTCAGCTGTCCCCACTGATCCCTTTGATTCTCACTGTGTCAGTAACATCCAAATAGCTACAAGCCAATAGATAGAGTTGGCTGAAGGTGTATGCCAAAGCAGCCAAATTGGGTAGAGAGCTAACCTGCTTCCTATGCATGTGACTTACTCTCTCCCCCTTCATGCTTTTATATCTCTTAGTAACAGATGATAAAGCTCGTTTCCCAGGGTACCAGCTCATGTGAGATGGAGACTTTTCTTAAATACAAAAGCAGCCACTTCAAATGGTGTGCTGGGACTTTGGTGGCTCAATGAGAAGACAAGAGGAAGCCCACAGCCCTGCCCCACACTAAAATCAAAGTTTGATCTGCAAGCTGATCAGGTAGAAAATGCCAGGGTGTTCTGGTTGAATGCCTTCAATGCCTCTGTGTGTGTGTGTGTGTGTGTGTGTGTGTGTGTACATATGTGTGTGCCTGGGGACCTAAGAGAGGAGGGTGGAAGACAAGATGAATGGCTGATAAGGTAGGCCCAGAGACCCACCGTGACAGACATGCTGTCATTCAATCTGATGAGACCTGCTACTCCCCTACAGATTCTCAGAGTCGCACTGTCCCCAAATGTCGAATTTCAGTTCCCTAGGTTCCAGCTTAATCCTTCCTCATCTCAGTGTTGTTTTTCCAGACCTGTCCCAAGTTGCCTCCCATTGGTGATACAAATTCCACTGACATTGAAGGGGCCTGAATGACTTTCTCTCGACCCCTTCTGGGAGTCAGCAAGTTGTAGTCAGACCCTGTTCCAAGGATCTCTGAGGCTCAGCCCAGAGCACAGTTTTGCTGACTCAGCCTCCCCTCCTTCTATCTGGCCAGTGGGAAAGCTCCCTCTGAAGCAGAGAGGCTTGGCAGAGGAGCTCAGGAGTTCAGACAAGGCCACCCTCAACACATCCTTCTATGGTGCAATGATTATTTTGAGCAAGGTGCCAATTTGCAGCCAGCACTTTCCAAACCACTTCATTAAAATCAGACCTGATAGAAAGAGTTCACACATCCCAATCCTTTCCCTGCCAGTCAGGGAAGGCGATGCTTATCGGGGTGTTGCAGTTTCCTCCCTTGTTTCTACCAGGCACATAGATTTATTGAGTCAGGTAGGAAATGAGAGAAAACTCTCAGGTGCCAGGGAAGGCTGAGTTCAGGAGGTTTTAGAGGTTCAGGTGGGCTTTGAGTGGCAGCTGTGTATATGCAAAATAGACGAAAAGTAAGGACCAATCTCTCACCCTATTCTTTAGGAGAAGTAAGGGAGGTGTAGATAAAGGTGGGATGGAAGTTTATATCCCACTGTTCTTAGGATTCACTTCTGACTACTGGCTCCAGTGACAGTGGAGCATAATGTGACATCACCCCTAGACAAAGCTTGCCATTCACTAGTGTATCTGGTGACACCA
>JADRCH010000017.1:6128290-6164763 GCA_019843965.1 Rhynchomys soricoides
GCATCCAGCCATTCTAAGGAGCCCATGTCCCTTTCACCATCCTTATGAAGATAACATATAAACTACCAAATCTTAGAGATAATGGCCTTTCTCCACTGTTGTAAGTATGCATAGAATGCTTAAAATTAACCCACCTGTTTGCCTCCTGGTGTGTGAATCTTGCTGGTACCAAGAATTTCATAGACCCACTGTGGACCCCATCATAGGGGGAGGGGCTCTGCTCAAGCAGAATCTATGAACCAGATGGGATAGACTGGCAGACAGAGTTCATCTGGTGGAGACAGCTTTCTTAAAAAGTGGGAAGTTTACCAATATCCCTGGGATATTTATTTATTTATCCCACAAAACTGGAAGGTCTGATCACAGTGGACCTGGGACCCTAGAAGGAACAATTAGCAGGAGTTAAGCTATGGCCCCTTGATGGAGGCTACCCCAGTTCCCTGAGCTGCCTTTGTTTTCCTCCTCCCTCATGCATGGGAACCGTGCAATCTGAGTCCTACCCCAGAAAGAACCCTAATGTCACCCTGGCACCCATTGAGACCTATTTGGTCACTGTGATGGTTTGTATATGCTTGGCCAGGGAAGTGTCACTATCAGAAGGTGTGGTCCTGTGGGAATAGGTGTGTCACTGTGGGTGTGGGCTTTGAAACTCTCATCCTAGCTGCCTGGAAGCCAGTCTTCTCCTGATCAAGATGTAGCACTCTCAGCTTCTCCAGCACCATGCCTGCCTGGATGCTGCCAGGTTCCTGCCTTGATGATAATGGACTGAACCTCTGAACCTGTAAGCCAGTCCCAATTAAATGTTGTCCTTATAAGAGTTGCCTTGGTCATGGTATCTGTTCACAGCAGTAAAACCCTAACTAAGACAGTCACCCAGGTAATGGGGCCAATGACACACCCATGAGACTGCTGTGGGCTGGATTTCTCCCCTCATACCCATTCATACATCGAAGTCCTGATCTCCAGGGCCTCAGGATATCCTTGGATTCAGAGACCAAGTCTTAAAGAGAGAATGGAGTTAATGGGGTCAATAGAGGATGGCCAGGTTTGGTGGCACACACTTATAATCCAGTACTTGGGAGGCTAGGAGAGAAGGATTATAAGTTTGAAGCTAGCCCGGGCTACATAGTAAGACCCTGTTGAGAAGAAAATATTGGAAAAGGAGGGGGAAAGAAGAGAAGAAACAAAGGACAGGAAGGAAAAAGAAAATTAAAAAAAGATAAAAAGGAGACGACACCACGACACCAGGGAGACCTGTGCTTCCCTGTGTGCACACAGAGAATGCACACGAGCATGTAGGACATGGATTCTCTCTTTACCCAAGCCATGAAGAGAGGCATCAGAGTAAATCACCCCATCCTCCTCTTAATCTCTACTTCTAGCTCCCAGCACTGTGAAATAGGACCTTTCTGTTCCAGCCATGCAGTGCTTGGTGCTTTATTACAGTAGTTGCAGGAAGCTGCTTATAGTATCTGATCAGCGAAATTTCCTCTCCTAGCCCCTGCTGTCAGGAAATCGACTTGAAGTTCTTCCCATTTCTTGCAACCAAACAGTCTCAACTCATCAGCCTGCTTCCTCCAATATGTCAGAGTGTTTCTCTCATGTTGTGGGGGTCTCTGTCAGCTATAGTTATGGTAAGAGCTATGGGCAGAGGTTCATAAACAATATGACTGAGTCAAGGCCTGAAGGTGGAGCTGGAGTGTGTCTGTGATAGAATATATACTCAGCATAGATGAGGCTTTGGATTCGAACTCAGCACCACATGAAAGCACACACACCTCAGAGTCTGAAAAGTCAGAGATGGAGCCAGGTTTCTGTGCCATTTTTCATGGCTGGGTAATAGATCCAGACCCTGTGATTAGACAGACAATAACACCCACATCACTGAGAGACCTGGACACGTGTGTGAAAGAGCTCCAGATATGGAGATCAGTGTGCTGGCTGGTTAGCTTTATGTTGATGTGACACACACACTAGAATATCTGAAAGGAGGGAACCTTAATGGAGAAGATGTCACAATAAGATCTACCTGTAAGATAATTTTAGATTAGTGACTGATGGGGGAGGGCCCAGCCCATTGTGGATCGTGGTCCTCGGTTCTACAAGAAAGCAGGCTGAGCAAGCCATGGGAAGCAAGCCAGTAAGCGGTACCCCTCCATGGCCTCTGCATCAGCTTCTGCCTCCAGGTTCCTGCCCTGTTTGAGTTCCTGTCCTGTCTTCCTTCCATGATGACGAATAACAATATGGAAGTGTAAGCCAAATAAACTCTTTGCTCTCCAACTTGCTATTTGGTCATGGTGTTTTGTCACAGCAATAGTAACCCTAACAGAGACCATCAGGCTGATGGGCAGGGCCACGGAGCAGTCAGGGAGAAACCTGCCCTGGAGAAGGGTAAAGTATAGTTTCCAGTCTCTAGACACACAGTTTGCCCAGTTTGCTTCTGTGGTTTTAAAGATGTAGGATGCATCAAGAAGAACCTATTTTGAAGGCTTATTTTATCTTTATTCACATGCATCTGTGTGTGTCCATGTGTGGTTATGTGCACATGTGTGAGTGCCTGTGAAGGCCAGAAAGGGGCATCAGATCCCATCGCATGAGAGATATGGGCTGTTTGAGAGTCACCCGATGTGGAGTCTGGGAACTGAATTCAGGTCCTCTGGAAGATTAGTGTGTGCTTTTAATTGCTGGGCCATCTCTCCACCCCCAAGAAGAATCTACCTTTAAAAGTTCTTTAGGGACTAGCCACTTGCAAATGCTTAATGCATGCTGGGGGGGGGGGGAGATCAGTGGCCCTTTGTAGAAAACACAGCATTGAGGAGTCTGTCAGCTTTTGGACTTTTACATGATGATGCTGATGACATGTAGATTATAGACAAAACATTTTACCTTAAGCCCAGGTGACAAGAGAATGTGCTTCTAGGGAATGAGAGACACTGGAGTATGTCTGTCCATCACCTTCCCTCTGTCTCCTTTCTTGCCAGCAAAGTCATCTGGTAGGAAGGGGCTGAAAAACACTAGATACAGATGTGTTTCCCAGGATTGGTCAGAACATCCACAGATGGCCCAGTCCCAAAGGTTGGTGAAAAGATTCTTAGCTATCAACAGAAGTCTCAAAAGAAGGGAACTCTCCAGATGCCTGCTGTCACTTCCTGTGTGTCGCCAGGAACTGCAGCAGCCATCTTGTAGTCATGGGATCATGAGACTGAGGAAGCGAAGGGTGAAGAACTGAGAATTTGAAAGTGTAAGAGACAGGGTTATTGTAGACACTGATCAGTAAGGAGGGAGGGAAGGAGGGAAGGCAAGAATAAAATCAGCCGTTTCTTTTGGAAAAAGCTACAAGTGTGAACAAAGTGAGCAGATCTTTAAAAGGACTAAATGGAAGGAAGTCTCTGCGTTGGTTCTGGTTCTGGTACTCACCTACAACAATAGCTTTGGACCAGTTGTTCAGCTTGTCTAAACTTTGGGTCATTTGCTCTTGGGTTTAACTGTGCCTATGTTCATCTTTATCCCTAAATCTAAACCACACACTCATAAACTACCTTACAGTTTTACTGCTAAAACCTAGTTCTTTAAGAAAGCTGAGTAGGACTAGGAGACAGCCTGGTTGTTGGAGGTTGAGTTCAGATTCCTGGCACTTGTGCAAAAAGCAAAGTGTGGTAATAAATGCTTGCAGTCTCAACACTGGGTGGAGGAGCTGCAGGAAGAGACTCGGGTAGACCCCCGAAATTGCTGGCTGAATAGCCTAGCCAGTAATTGAGCTTCAGGTTCAGTGAGAGAGTCTACCCCAAAACATACAGTGGTGAACAATTCTTGAGGAACACACCTGCTGCCAACCTCTGGCATCCATACGCAAGCACACACATCTGACAATGTAACCTTCTCTCACATATGGGAACTTGTGCATGCTGACACACACAGTGAAAAGAAAAGAAAAATAAATACACCAACTTTTTTTTTCCTTTAAACTTGGCTTAACTTTTAAACATTGTTATAAATTATACCCTTGGTGTTACCTAGCCTCCAAGAGCCCCAGAATCACACATGCAAATGGTTCTAATGAGCTTTCCCTATCATCATTATTCTTGATGTTTTTAATGTAAAACCACTTAAAGACTTAGTCTGTGTAGCCACCATACAGAGGCCAGAACTAAATCTACCCAGATAAAGAACTAAATCTGCCCAGGATCCTACAGCTCAGTGGAAACCCTCTGGAACCAAGTCTTCCATTCCTAGTCCTAGTCCTTGTGTGCATGTGTGTATGCATAGTCATGTGTGTGCAGGTGCATTCCCATGCGCAGAGACAGGAGTGCATGCACACATATCCATGTACATGTAGAGGGCTGAGGACAACCTCAACTGTTGTTTCTCAAAGACAGATGCCCCCCTTTTTAAGACAAGGTTTCTCACTGGCCTGAGCTTACCCAGGTTGATGTCTTAGTTTGGGTTTCTGTTGCTGTGAACAGACACCATGACCATGACAACTCTTATAAAGGAAAACATTTACTTGGGACTGGCTTACAGTTTTAGAGGTTTAGTCCATTACCATCATGGCATGAAGCATGGCAGCATGCACACATGGTACTAGAGAGGTAGCTTAGAGTTCTACATTTAGGTGACCAGGCAGCAGGAAAGAAGCTGTGACACATTGGCCAGACGTGAGCTTATGAGGTCTCAAAGTCTTCTCCACAGTGACACATTTATCCAACAAGGTCACACCTCCTAATAGAGCCACTCCCTATGGACCATGCATACACACAGGAGTCTATGGGAGGCCATTCTTACTCAGACCACTACAGATATCTTTCTGGGAAGCCCTGGGGTCTGTCTCTGCCTCCCAGCACTGGGATTACAAGGGTATACTTTTTAACATGGGCTCAGGGATTGAACTCAGATCCTCCTGTTTGCCTTGTAAGCGCTTTACTAACTGAACTAACCAACCTCAGGTAGGTCCTCTGGAGGGCTAAGGCTAGCGTCTCTGTAGTTCTCTCACTCCTGTTTGGCGTATCTCTAACCATCCATCACACACCTCATAGAGGAAGCATGGCTACTTTGGCTCCCAACTTTATACTTCCCAACTTCAGCTGTCCCAGGAAGAGTCATCTTCTCCCAGCTGATGGTAGCATGGTGTCTGAGTTAGGGGGAGAAGGCTGCAACAATCCTGTGCCACAGACTTGGGGCTGGGAGGTGGCGTGGGGAAAAGTTGTTTCCCCTGGGACCACAGGGAGCATTAGCCAGACTTGGGCTGAGGGGGTGGGGTAGCCAGAAGGAGTGTAGCAGGGAGTGCTTGCAGAGTGCTTGTTACATTTTCCTGCTGATCCTTACAAGGTATCTAAACGAACCCAGAAGAGACCATTGCAGAGTAACAGGAGATGTATTTAAAAGAAGTGGTGTGTTATTAAATATTTATGGCCACTTAGTTTGATGTAAAACACCCATCAACCATTTTCCTGGAGCCTGTCTGATGTCCATGAGTTCTCTGTGTGGTAGGGCTTCTGGCTCTAGA
Organism: Rhynchomys soricoides; assembly: GCA_019843965.1. Classification (NCBI taxonomy): domain Eukaryota; kingdom Metazoa; phylum Chordata; class Mammalia; order Rodentia; family Muridae; genus Rhynchomys; species Rhynchomys soricoides. The sequence goes on from JADRCH010000017.1 coordinate 6,133,794, forward strand.
CTTTGTCAGGACCCTCTGTCTGAGACACTATGGGTAACATCCTGGGTAACATCCCACAGCAAGGAAAGGGGAGACAAGAAATCTGCTGAGCAGAAACCACCCTGCCATTCTTGACAGTGAAAACTAAGGAATTTGCCCTCTGGCCTGCCTCTTCTTTTAGGATGACTAATTTGACATTGTCAAAGTGTTCAATTTCCCTCCAGCTTTCTAAATTCCCAGCAGGGACCTCCCCAAATGAAAGGCAGATTCACAAGAGAAAAGCCAACCAGGCATATGAGTCTGTAGCCATGGGGAGTAGCTGAGTGACTCATAAGTGGCTTCCACTCTCACTTAAAATACTTCATCCCAAAGGAGAGCGTGGGAGAAGAAGCCACTGGGCAGCCTGCTGGCTGAAAGCTGGGGAAAGGGTCAGGTTTGCTGCATAGAACTGCAGCTGGCATCCTCTTGGTAGGACAAAGCTTCTACTTAAGGCTGGGGATGTAACTCACTTTTGGCAGTTGGTAGAATGCTTGCCCAGCATGCACCAAACCTCCAGTTCACTCATATCACACAATATAAAACAAGGCATTGTGGCACACACCTATAATCCTAACCCAAAGGGCAGAAGGATCCAGAGGTGAGGATCTGTTATCCTTGGCTACATGGCAGCCTGGACACATGGTACTCTTAAAATAAGAAAAGCCCTCCCATCATACTTTGTCTGAAACAGAGACTGTGAGAAAAGGTACATTGCTTATGAGACCAGATCAAGACATGGGATACTTTCTTCACTGAATTCCCTACTCTCCTTCAAGACTCTTCTCCAAGACAGTGCTCACCCCCAGCCCTAACCATTATCTAATCTCTGTCTCTACAGATGAGATTGTTCTTTTCTTGGATTTTATATAAAAGAAATGCAAACACAGTGGAAGTCCTCTCTATGTCTGACTTAGAATTATCGCTTGCATTGCATGTAGCTGTAGCATTCCTTTTCACTGCTTAGTATTTTTCCATTGTATCACTTTTCTATGATGTTCTTCATTTTTCTACAGCTGGACATATTTTTAATATAGTTTCTGGATATTATGAAGTCAATGCTCTTGAGTAAATACGAGCGAACAGAATTGCTGGATGGATCAGAACTGCTGCACAGTGCTGTAACGCGGTCGTACTATCTCATACTTAGCAGGAGTGTGGAAGAAACCTTGGATTTGTGGATCTTGTGGGGTGATTGTTCGCTGGGTAAAAGGGGACAGCCACATGTGGGAATCTAGGGGTGGTGGCTCCTGGCTGACAGCAGTGTGCAGTCCTACTCTATTTTCTCATGGGTCTTGTCTTAGTCAATGTTCCACTGCTGGGAAGAGACACAATGACCATGACAACTTATCAGGCTGGCTTACAATTTCAGAGGTTGAATCCATTATCCTCATGGCAGGAAGAGGGCATCATGTAGGAAGCCATGGTGCTGGTAGAGCTGAGAGTTCTACAGCTGGATCTGAAGGCAGCAGGAAGAGAAATAGACTCTGGGCCTGGCTTGAGCTTTTGAAACCTCAAAGCCCACCCCCAATGACACACTTTCTCCAACAAGGCCATATCTACTCCAACAAAGCCACACCTCCTAATCCCTCCCAAGTAGTTCCACTCTCTAATGACTAAGCAAGGGAGCTATTCTTATTCAAACCACCATGGGTCTCAATCCCCACTGCCCTGCTCCACAAGATAGGAGGTGGACGCCTCCTGGTTGGATGTGGTTGATGGTTGTTACTGGGTCCATGGGAAGATTAGGCTGGGTGTAGGAAATAGAAAGTTCTGGATGGTGGCCACTAGGAGGTGATACAGTAGATGTGATCAGTGAAAACTACTGGGTTGGATGTGGCCAGTGAAAGGTATCTCATAGGAGGCAGAAGGAAGGGGTTGGGCAAGCTATCATTACCTCCTATCACTGCCTCTGGTGACCTCTTTTGCAGCACTGAATTGCCCCCTGCTATGATTTCCATGGCATAGGCTCACCATGACTTTAGTTCTGCAGGATGCCTCTAGCCTCTCACCACAGACACATCTCACCACAGCACATCTCTGTGTTGTTGGAGACCATTTGGATGCCCACAGGCCCTTGTATGTGACCTGGAGCTGGTTAAAAGTCCTTGCAGTCACACTGGACACTGGCCCTCGCAGCAGTGGCTATCAGAAATCTCTCCTGGGAGCTCCTGGGAGGAGGGACTGCCAGAGCTGCTTACCCATCGGTGGGGGATGAGAGAAGAATGGAGACCCTGATACTGGCCACATTAAAAGATGTGAAGTTGAATTGTTTTCTCCTAAAGTTCCTTTCTGCTTTTAAGTGGCTTCACTTGAAGTTGTAGAAGTAATCAGAGAGAGATGGGCATACTCTGCCAGACTCTCCCAGTGGTGTCACTGTGTAACTCACAGTGGAGTGGCACTGACATAAACAAACATGGGGCAACACTTTACTCCAGGCACCCCAGCTGGCCCGACCCTTTGCAGGTGTCTGTGTACATGTTTCTGTACTAATTTATCATACATGTAGTGTAACATATCCACCTTCAGTCAAAGCATAGTATATACACACACACATACACACACACATACACACACACACACACACACTGACACAAACACATGCACACACATGTGAGTCCATGACCTTCCTATGGCTTCATCAACCTCTGCCTAGGTGACCTCCCCTCCATTCCCTGGTCCCCATCCATGTGTCCTCTCTGCTTGGCAGGTCCTAATCTGCCCAATATTGAGTGGGCCTATGGAGCTTAGAATCAGCAAGGTAGAGACCAGGGCAAAGACAAGAGAGAAAACTGATCAAGAGAGCTGCAGAGGGTAGTGGGTGCTCTCATGGAAATGATCAAGGAGCAAGGTGCCCTATGCTGGTCTAGGTGGTCTGAAAGGCCCTCTGTAACTTCTCATTTGTTACCTCTCTAACCTGATACTGGATACCCCGTCATCACCTTCCTTCCCACAGGCATCCTCCAGCCTCAGGATCCTTCTTAACTCAGGGCTTCCGCAGCAAAGAACAAAACTCTTTCTTCTCCTTGGAGTTGTCCCTCAGTGAGCACCTAGGAAGAAGGGAGGAACAAGGGTGTTGATGGGAACTGGTGGATTTAGAAAGACACCTATAAAGAAAGCCCATGGCCTTCTCTCTTACCCCGCTGGAATGGAACAAGGCTGACTGTAGCTCTGACAGCTACCGGCCTTCCTGTGCTGCTCCTAACCCTGCTGTGCAACAGTCCCAGGGCATCCTGGGTATAATGCAGATTCCTAGACCTCACCCCAGAGAGGCTATTTCAGACAGTCTTTGGTGGGACTTAGAAAATGGCCTGAGTTTGCATCCTGGGTGTCTCTAATAGAAGTGATATGTGGCCATATGTAGCAGATGTGCAGCGTGGTCTTATGTGAGTCTCCCACCAACTAGACCAGGGGCTATATGTTGCCTGCCTGTGGATCCTGTTCCCCTAACTGGGCTGCCTTGTCTGACCTCAGTGGGAGAGGATGTGCCTAGTCCTGCAGTGACTTGAGGTGCCAGGGTGGGTTGGAACCCGGGGCAGGGGCCTCCCCTTTCTCATAGGTGAAGGGGAGAGGTGTGGGAAGGAGCTGTGAGGAGGGGATGAGAGGGTGTTGTGATCGAGATGTAAAATAAATAAATTAATTAATTAATGGAGGGGGCGATCTGTGGCAAAGAGTCTTCGATATGACTTGCCTAATTCAATGAACTGAATGTAGGCCACTATTTGCTTTGTCTCCACACTAAAGGGAATCTGGCCAGCTTGAGAATGACAGACATGGCTCTGGCAGGTCTTGCCCTTCTCCATGATTTCCTCTGCCTTGCTAAAAACAACCCGTTAATTACATCCCTAAAGCTAGCCACTGAGGTCTATTCCTTTATTTGGCCAATTCCTTCCCCTGTGGCTGACCATCAAAGTCCAGCTCTTGAAGTATTAAGTCCAGCAATCAGTACAGTTGAGCAGTCCCCCTTTTGCTCACCTAATTAACATGCCCAATTAAAATTAAACTCCTCATCCTAACAGGGGGTTCCCATTTTACCTTTATAAACTGCCATTTTCCTATGTGCTATGTCTGTCTCCTCTCTATCCAGAGGCAGCCCTTTATGTTCCAGAACAAATACTTCTTGCCCCTCTCCCTTGCCATTTTTTCTCCTCACTTCTTCCCTTCCCCTTCTCCCTCTTCCTCTATCTCCTGTCTTTGTCCCTTATTCCCTGCCTTCTGTCTCTCTGGATAAATATATCTCCTTTGAGCTGAGAACTTGGTCTTGGGGTTCTTGAGCTGAAATAATTCCTTCTACACGCTAACCATGGCTCCTCTCATAGCCTTTTCTGATGCATGCACCCGTGACTGTCCTGTGTCCCTGGTGAGAAGCCCCTGTGTATCTTTTCAACAGCTCTGGGTACCCTATTCCCATCCTCATCCTGAAAGAAGCCACCTGGGCCCTTTTCAGCCCCTGGGATGCCACTGTTAGCAGCCAGCACCTGATGCTCCATATATCTAGGTCTCCAGCTGGCTTCTCTTTACCATTCAAGCTTCTACCTAGACTACAAGTCTGGGAGAGAGACTCTGGGGGAAGACTGCTCCTAGTCACAGCCCCACTAGACCATGGGGTTAATTATGTGCAACTTATAGCCTGGCATTCCTTCCCTAAGTCATTTTGGATATCACTTTCCAGAAAACTCACAATAACCATATAAATCTACAGTGTCTATAAGAAGAATGGCTTCCCCTGGTGCAGTACATATCTCGCCTAATCCTATGAAAGAGTCCTGGTGGTAATTCCTATTTCTCTGCTTCTGGTCACATTAAGAACTTCCCTGGGGACTGCTCTAATTAATATGCTAAATATTAATGAATGTATCTTTTCTCCATCAAGGTATAAATATAGAGTCAGTCAATTTGGTCCCTGTTTGAACCCCCAAACCCTAGCTAATGTTCACAGTAGTTGATTAATTAACATGGGAATGGCTTCTTCTCTTACACAGCCCTTAAAACCTTTCTAAAAGAATTCTTTCCTAAGAGTCTCTTCCGGCCTCTGTCTTAGTTACTCTCCTATTGCTCTAGGAGGAAAAAAAAAAGTAAGCATGGCCAAGGCAGTTTGTAGATGAACGAGTTTGTGTGGGGCTTACAGTTCCAGAGGGAGAAGAGTCTAACACCATGGTGGGGGAGCATGGCAGCAGGCAGCCACAGTGCCTGGAGCTGGAAGCTGAGGGCTGAGGGCTCACATCTTGAGTTACACACAGTAAATAGAGACCAACCTGGGAATAACATGTGACTTTTGAAACACCAAAGCCCACCCCTGGTGATGCACTTTCTTCAGCAAGGCCACACCTCCTAAGTCTCTATAAGAAGGCCATCAACGAGGGACCAAGTATTCAAATGCCCAGGATACAGGGAACATATCATTCAAACTACTTATCAGGACCCTAGCATTTTTTCCATCCTAGCTGTGATATTGTAACATCATAAAGTATTGTTACTGCCTGGTTTCTTTCCTCTACTTGAGTGGTTCTCAACCTGTGGGTTGCAACTCCTTTGGGCGGTCAAACAACCCTTTTGAAGGATAACAGATATCCTGCATGTTAGATATTTACATTACGATTCATAACAGTAGCATAATTACAGTTATGAAGTAACAACAAAAATTATTTTATGGTTGGGGTTGCCACACCATGAAGAACTGTATTAAAGGAACACGGCATTTGGAAGACTGAGAACCACTGCTCTACGTACGTGTGTGTGTGTGTGTGTGTGTGTGTGTGTGTAGGCCAGAAGGTAACCTGATTTCTTCTTGAAACAGAGCCCTTCTCTGAACTTGAAGCTCACTGTTTAGGGTAGACTGACTGGTCAGAAAGCACTGGAAATTTTGTATCTGTATGTGTGTTTCTGTGTGTGTGTCTCTGTGTCTGTGTGTTTGTGTGTATGTCTGTGTCTGTGTGTGTGTGTCTGCATCTGTGTGTGTGTGTATGTGTGTCTATGTCTGTGTCTGTGTCTGTGTGTGTGTCTGTGTCTGTGTGTGTGTGTCTGCGTCTGTGTGTGTGTATGTGTGTCTATGTCTGTGTCTGTGTTTGTGTGTGTGTCTGTGTGTCTATGTCTGTGTCTGTGTCTGTGTCTGTGTGTCTCCATAGCCCTAAGTTTTTCATTTCACTCATTCTTCCTCCATCCCTCTTTTCCTCCCTCCCCTTCATTCCTTGTCTCCTTCCTTTCTTTCTAGGATCTCTTATTTGCCTAGAACTCACTGGTGTGGCTAGACTAGTTAAAGATTCCCCAAGGATGTCCTTAACACTGCCTCTCCAGTGCTGGGACTCTAAGCCCACACCACCAGGCCTGGCTTTTTTATATGGGTTCTGGGATCAGAATTCAGGACCTTGTGGTTGCAGAGCAAGCACATTATTAGTGGAGCCATCTCCCAGCTTTCTTTTCTCTATTTAAAAAATCTACCACTCTCTAGTGCACCAATAGACTCTAAACTCTCCTAGAGCAGGGCCCGTCCTGTGACCAGTCTGGTGCTGTCGACGCAGGTATTGGATATCTGATTGGCACATACACCACCAGCCTGCTTTTTCTATGCCTTGGAAGTAGAAAAACTATTTTAAGGTCATCCCTTAGCTCACTGAAAAGGGTGGACATCCTGCTGTGGTGACAATCACTATATTGCCAACTACTTGTCACTCTAGCCCCATTAGTTGATAAGGAAACACATTTATGGCACTGTCTTCTGAAGAATATCTTCATTCAGCTTCTGCCAGTTTCTGACAATGCTTCCCTTAACAAGCCCGGGAGACTGGGAAGCTGGAGGCAAACAGGTGCCCGAGTGTGTGAGACTTTGGTGTCCTGGACAGCCCCTGGGCCCAGTCTTCCTGCCTTCCCAGTCAGATCTGTGCTGAATAATAAGACCCACAAATCTTTTGTCTGGAAAATTATCTTCCTGTAACACTGGAAGCTGTTACCATGGAAATAAAATAGCCTATTAGCCTAATTCTACCCAAACATGGGAGAGACCCAGCTAGATTGCGGTGGCCTGTCATTAATAAGGAGAAAAGCAGATTAACCTTTAAGAGAATGGACAGGAATGGCAGAGACTGTCGGGATTATGAGTTTTCATGTGGAGTTTATCTGAACATCCATCTCTGCTTGGAGCAGCCATGCTGAGGAAGGAAGACGTGAAGACATGGAGTGGAAATTAGACTCGCCTGCCAAGCCAGGGTCGAGAGGTGTGTCCTGTTCTCTGGCTCTCGGCCACTGTAGGTCCTCCCTCCCTCTCCATGGTTTCCTGGGGAAGCCCCATCCCACCTACTGCCACCCTGCTCACTGGAGAGTGTCCAGTCATCCTGTCTTCTGTTGAGCAGGTGCTGAAAGAGGCAGGGACCTGCATAGGCTCCCATCCCACCTCACAGCCAAAGGACTAGATAGGAGCTGGAGACAGATGGAGCCAAATCCAGCCCAGTCTGGCCTGCCTCCTCTCCCATGGGCAGCCCAGATGCCAAGTTCCTGAAGCTCAGGCTGCCAGGAACACAGCAAGCACTCTGATTCTTCCAGAGGCTGGATATGAAGTTGGCTGGCACTCATCAGGGGCATCCTGGGGTCCTAGCAGCTTATAGAGAGCTAGTCCTACCCAGCTCACTGCTTGTATACCTGGATGTCCAGAGCTGTTGGCAAGCATCCTTACTCCAGGAAGGAGGGCTGTGCCAGGGTCTTGACAGCCATCCAGAGAGACTCTGCCGAGGGAAGCCCACACTTGCTTCTGACAGCAGGACACGAATCCCAGGCTTGCCTTTGCCTGGTTTCACCAAGGAAGAAAAGTGAGAGTGTCCTTGTGAGCAGTAGGCATGACGATGAAAAGCCATCCTGCCACAGGGACATTATTACACACTCCATGTCTTTGCTAACCCCTGTTGCTGACATCAGGAAATCCAAGACACCTGCAACTGTCAGCAGTGGCCTTGTTTGTCTTGTGGCCTGAATCAGAAATGGGAAAGAGATGGAGTCTATGCTTCCTTCTGACCTTATCTAACAGGCAATATGTGTGGAGATGGGGATTTTTGACTCTGCCTTCCATGAGCAACAGGCTAGCTGCAGAATGAGACACTGGGTTCAACGACTTCCATGGAGACCAGCTGAATTCCTCTGCCTGTTGCGGTCCCATCAAAAGCTTTGATTCTTCTCACCTGACAACTCCCTGTTTACTAGTATTCCACAGAGAGTCTGGGTGGGACTTAATGAAAGCAGGAGGACTAATTAGTGAACATCCAGAAAGCAGGCCTCCTGCAGGCATCTGCCTTCAGGGGTAGACACAGACCTTTTCCTGGGAGTAGATGGTGAGAAGCAGAGATATCCAAGGCCAAGAAGGTCTCAACAGAAGGCTCAGACATACCTGTGTCCCCTGTTGATAATGACAGATGCCTACAGCTAGGTGTTTCTGTGGGAGCCTACTCCTCACTCACAGTGGGGATGCTGAATGTACAAGTCAGGTGGGGGCCTGGACATTGTGTCATTGGGGACCTGGATATTTGTGGCACCAACATTGTCTAAAATACACATGAGGAATTCAAGTTCCTCAGAAAACAATCTCCTTAAACACACATGTTTGGCATGCAATGAAAACTTATTCCTCATCTGTCTGTGGCGGGAGACCTCTGCCTGGGTCACCAGGGCTCCATAGCCAAACAGCGCTGGGAGAAAGCTAGCCTCCTAGGAGTGGGGGCAAGCTTGTCTGCTCAGAGGAACCCACCTGGAATCCCTAGGACACAGGGACTGAGGAATGGGGTTCTGGTTTCTTTCGGCGGCTGGAGAGCAGATCCTGTGACACAGGGCTCTAATCTCAAATAGTGCCAGGAGAGAGCTGGTATACCAGGAGTGCTGACACACCTTTAAGCACAGGCAAGACCACCACTTCTTTTCAAATTCACTGGACCAAGAGGGACCCTTGCAGAACCATCAGGACACAGGAAACAAGGGACAGCTGGGGATTAGATCCTTCTTGTTTCTGTCTGCACCCCAGAGCTGACCCTGCACCATAGCTTTCCAAACCCAAATTCCTCTCAGAGAGAACTGGTCTCCAAGGAGTATTGACACCTAGGCTTGCAGGAAAGACAAGCCACAGTCAGAGAGAATAAGACCAGCTAATACCAGAGATAACCAGATGGCAAAAGGCAAGGGCAAGAATACAAGGAACAGGAACCAAGGCTACTTGGCATCATCAGAACCCAGCTCTCCCACCACAGCAAGCCCTGGATACCCCAACACACCAAAAAAGGAAGACTCAAACTTAAAATCACATCTCAAGAGGATGATAGAAGATTTTAAGAAGGAAATAAATAACTCCCTTAAAGAAATACAAGAAAGCCTGGGTAAACAACTGGAAGGCCTTAAAGAGGACACACAAAAATCCCTTACAGAATTACAGGAAAACTCAATCAAACAAATGAACAAAATTCAGGAATTAAAAGCAGAAATAGAAACAATGAAGAAATCACAAAGGGAGACAACCCTGGAGTTAGAAAACCTAGGAAAAATATCAGGAGTCATAGATGCAAGCATCACCAACAGAATACAACAGATGGAAGAGAGAATCTCAGGTGCAGAAGATACCATAGAAAACATGGACACAACGGTCAAAGAATACACAAAATCCAAAAAGCTCCTAACCCAAAACATCCAAGATATCCAGGATACAACGAGAAGATGGAACCTGAGGATAATAGGTATAGAAGAAAGTGAAGATTCCCAACTTAAAGGACCAGTAAATATCTTCAACAAAATTATAGAAGAAAACTTCCCTAACCTAAAGAAAGAGATGAACATAAATATACAAGAAGCCTACAGAACTCCAAATAGACTGGACCAGAAAAGAAATTCCTCCTGTCACATTATAGTCAAAACACCAAATACACAAAATAAGGAAAGAGTATTAAAAGCAGTAAGGGAAAAAGGGCAAGTAACATATAAAAGCAGACCTAGCAGAATTACACCAGACTTCTCACCAGAGACTATGAAAGCTAGAAGATCCTGGGCAGATCTCATACAGACTCAAATGCCAGCCCAGCAAAACTCTCAATAATCATAGATGGTGAAACCAAAATATTCTATGACAAATCCAAATTTGCACAGTATGTTTCCACAAACACAGCCCTACAAAGAATAATAGATGGAAACCACCAACTCAAGGAGAGAAACTACACCCAAGAAAAAGCAAGAAAGTAATCTTTCAACAAACTAAAAAGAAAATAGCCACACAAACATATAAACAACATTGAAAATAACAGGAAGCAACAATCACTATTCTTTAATATCTCTTAACATCAATGGTCTCAATTCCCCAATAAAAAGACATAGACTGACAGACTGGATCCATAAACAGGACCCAGCATTTTGCTGCTTCCAGAAAACGCACCTCCGTGTTAAAGACCAACACTACCTCAGAGTAAAGGGCTAGAAAACAATTTTCCAGGCAAATGGCCCCAAGAAACAGGCTGGAGTAGCCATTCTAATATAGGATAAAATCGACCTTCAACCATAAGTCATCAAAAAAGATAAGGAAGGACACTTCATACTCGTCAAAGGAAAAATCTACCAAGAAGAACTCTCAATTCTGAACATCTATGCCCCAAATACAAGGGCTCCCACATTCATAAAAGAAACTTTAATACAGCTCAAAGCACACATTGCACCTCACACAATAATAGTGGGAGACTTCAACATCCCATTATCATCAATGGACAGATCTTGGAAACACAAACTAAACAGAGACACAGTGAAACTAACAGATGTTATGAACCAAATGGATTTAACAGATATCTATAGAACATTTCATCCTACATCAAAAGAATATACCTTCTCAGCACCTCATGGTACCTTCTCCAAAACTGATCATATAATTGGTCACAAAACAAACCTCAACAGATTTAAGAAGATTGAAATAATCCCATGCTTCCTATCAGATCACTACGGAATAAGGCTGGTCTTCTATGGCAACAACAGAAAGCCCACATATACATGGAAGCTGAACAACGCTCTTCTCAATGATAACTTGGTCAAGGAAGAAATAAAGAAATTAAAGACTTTCTAGAATTTAATGAAAATGAAAGTACAACATACCCAAACCTATGGGACACAATGAAAGCAGTGTTAAGAGGAAAACTCATAGCTCTGAATGCCTCCAAAAAAGAAACTGGAGAGAGCATATACTAGCAGCTTAACAGCACACCTGAAAGTTCTAGAACAAAAAGAAACTAATACACCCATGAGGAGTAGAAGGCAGGAAATATTCAAATTAAGGACTGAAATCAACCAAGTAGAAACTAAAAGAACTATACAAAAAAATCAACAAAATTAGAAGCTGGTTCTTTGAGAAAATCAACAAAATAGATAAACCCTTAGCCAGACTAACCAGAGGGCACAGAGACAGTAACCAAACTAACATTAGAAATGAAAAGGGAGACATAACAACAGATCCTGAGGAAATTCAAAAAATCATCAGATCCTAATAAAAAGCCTATATGCAACAAAATTGGAAAATCTGGAGGAAAAAGACAAGTTTCTAGACAGATACCAAATACCAAAGTTAAATCAGGATCAGATAAACCATCTAAACAGTCCCATAACCCCTAAAGAAATAGAAGCAGTCATTAAAAGTCTCCCAACCAAAAAAGACCCTGGACCAGATGGGTTCAGTGCAGAATTCTATCAGACCTTCAAAGAAGGCCTAATACCAATACTCTTCAATCTATTCCACAAAATAGAAACAGAAGGAACACTACCCAATTCATTCTATGAGGCCACAGTTACACTGATACCAAAACCCCACAAAGACCCAACAATAAAAGAAAACTTCAGACCAATTTCCCTTATGAATATCGATGCAAAAATACTCAATAAAATTCTCGCAAACCAAATCCAAGAACACATCAAAACGATCATTCACCATGATCAAGTAGGCTTCATTCCAGGGATGCAGGGATGGTTCAATAACCAGAAATCCATCAATGTAATCCACTACATAAACAAACTCAAAGAAAAAAACCACATGGTCATTTTGTTAGATGCTGAAAAAGCATTTGACAAAAGTCAACATCCATTCATGATAAAAGTCTTGGAAAGATCAGGAATTCAAGGAGCATGCCTAAACATAGTAAAAGCAATATACAGTAAACTAGTGGCCAACATCAAACTAAATGGAGAGAAACTCGAAGCAATCCCACTAAAATCAGGAACTAGGCAAGGCTGCCCTCTCTCTCCCTATCTATTCAATATAGTACTTGAAGTTCTAGCTAGAGCAATTAGACAACAAAAGAAGGTCCTAGGGATACAAATTGGAAAGAAAGAAATCAAAATATCACTATTTGCAGATGATATGATGGTATACTTAAGTGACCTGGAAAAACTCCACCAGAGATCTGCTACAGCTGATAAACAACTTCAGCAAAGTGGCTGGATACAAAATTAACTCAAGCAAATCAGTAGCCTTCCTATACTCAAAGGATAAACAGGCTGAGAAAGAAATTAGGGAAATGACCCCCTTCACAATAGTCACAAACAATATAAAATATCTTTGTGTGACTCTAACCAAACAAGTGAAAGATCTGTATGACAAGAACTTCAAGTCTCTGAAGAAAGAAATTGAAGAAGACCTCAGAAGATGGAAAGATCTCCCATGCTCATGGATTGGCATGATTAATATACTTAAAATGGCCATCCTGCCAAAAGCAATCTACAGATTCAAAGCAATCCCCATCAAAATCCCAACTCAGTTCTTCATAGACTTAGAAAGAGCAATTCTCAAATTCATATGGAATAACAAAAAACCCAGGAAAGCAAAAACTATTCTCAACAATAAAAGGACTTCTGGGGCAATTAGCCTCCCTGACCTCAAGCTGTACTACAGAGCAGTAGTGATAAAAACTGCATGGTATTGGTACAGTGACAGGCAGGTAGATCAATGGAATAGAATTGAAGACCCAGAAATGAACCCACACACTTATGGTCTCTTGATCTTGACAAAGGTGCTAAAACCATCCAGTGGAAAAAAGACTGCATCTTCAACAAATGGTGATGGTTCAACTGGTGGTCTACACGTAGAAGATTGCGAATTGATCCATTCCTATCTCCCTGTACAAAGCTCAAGTCCAAGTGGATCAAGGACCTCCACATAAAACCAGATACACTGAATCTAATAGAAGAGAAAGTGGGAAAAAGTCTAGAACACATGAGCACAGGGGAAAAGTTCCCGAACAGAACACCAATGGCTTGTGTTCTAAGATCAAGAATCGACAGATGGGACCTCATAAAATTACAAAGCTTCTGCAGGGCAAAGGACACTGTAAATAGTACAAAACGGCAACCTACAGATTGCGAAAAGATCTTTACCAATCCTACATCTGATAGAGGGCTAATATCCAATGCATACAAAGAACTCAAGAAGCTAGACTCCAGAGATCCAAATAACCTTATCAAAAATTGGGGAAGAGAGCTAAACAGAGAATTCTCAACTGAGAAAACTCGAATGGCCGAGAAGCACCTAAAGAAATGTTCAATATCCTTAGTCATCAGGGAAATGCAAATCAAAACAACCCTGAGATTTCACCTCACACCAGTCAGAATGGCTAAGATAAAAAACTCAGGTGACAGCAGATGTTGGTGAGGATATGGAGAAAGAGGAACACTCCTCCATTGCTGGTGGGAATGCAAGCTGATACAACCTCTCTGGAAATCAGTTTGGTGGACCCTCAGAAAAATGAACATAATATTACCTGAGGACCCAGCTATACCACTCCTGGGCATATACCCAGAAGATGCTCCAACATGTAATAAAGACACATGCTCCACTATGTTCATAGCAGCCATATTTATAATAGCCAGAAACTGGAAACAACCCAGATGTCCCTCAACAGAGGAATGGATACAGAAAATGTGGTACATTTACACAATGGAATACTACTCAGCTATTAAAAACAATGACTTCATGAAATTCGCAGGCGAATGGATGGAACTTGAAAATATCATCCTGAGCGAGGTAATGCAGTCACAGAAGAATGAACACATGATGTACTCAGTGATAAGTGGTTATTAGCCCAAAAGTTCGGAATACCCAAGAGTCACTTCACAGCAACCATTGGGCTGAGCGTGAGGTCCCAGATGGAGGAGCTGGAGAAGGGACTGAAGGAGCTGAGGGAGTTTGCAGCCCCATGGAGGGAGCAACAGTGTCAACTGACCTGACCCCTGGATGCTCCCTGAGACTGGATCACCAACCAAAGAATACACATGGAGGGACCCATGGTGCTGGCCACATATGTGGCAGAGGAGGGTCTCGTTAGACATCAGGGAGAGCAGAGGCCCTTGGGCCTGCGGGTGTTAGATTCCCCCAGTAGAGGAGAAGGCCAAGGAGGGAAGACGAGAGTGGGTGGGTGGGTGGGGGAATAGCCCCATAGTGGCAGGGGATAGGGGGAGGAAATGGGGAGTTTCCAAAGGGGAGGTCTGGAAAGGGGGAAACATTTGAAATGTAAATAAAGTATAAAAAAAAATTTAAAAAAAACAAACTTATTCCTCCCAGTATTCGTGGGAAATGGGAGTATGAAATGGCTCTGACAAATGAAGTTTTTCTTTCATCTAAAACATTGCAGAGTTTGAAAAGCACTTGACTTGCAAATATGAGGGACAGAGTTCAGTCTCCAGAACCCATGTGAAAAGCTGGGCACTTGGCACAGTCTCCCAGTCCCAGTGCTGGGGGTGGGAGGGGTAGGATGGCTAGTCTTGGTTGTCAGTTTGGCACAACTAGGAACAGAGAACTTCAACTGAGGAACCGCCTCCATCAGATTGTCCTGTGGGCAATGTCCGGCATTGTCAAGACAACCCATGATGGATGCGGAAAGCCCACTGTGGGTGACATCACCCTAGGAGGTGAACCAAGCTTGTATAAGAAAGCAGGCTGAGCATGAGCAGAAGAACAAGCCAGTAACAGCACCTTCCATGTTCCCTGCTTCAGCTCCTGCTGTAAGTTCCTGCCCTAACTTCTCTCAGTGACATGACAGACTGATGAGAAAGTGGAAGCCAAATAAACTGCCTTCTCCCCAAAGTGCTTTCGGTCAGAGTTGTATTACAGCAATCAAAAACAAAGCAGGACAGGTGGAGACAGGACCATCCCTGGGGTGTGCTGGCTGCTTGGTAAGCTCTGGGCCAATAAGAGACTCTGTCTCAAAAACAAGCAAATGAAGGAATGAGCAAGCTTCTGAAGAAAAAAAGTTCGTTTTCCTCAGGTCTCACACACACACACACACACACACACACACGCACACACACACACACACCTCTCCACATATACTTGACCATGGACCTTTGTGGTGGCAAATGGAATGACATTTCTTGGAAGTAGAACTGCAAGGGATATAGTTTGAGCAAACAGACCCGAAACCATTGTGCTGCTTAGTTGGTTTTTTGTTTGTTTGTTTTTGTTTTTGTTTTCAGCTTGACACAAACCAGGGTAATCTGGAAAGAGGAAACCACAATTGAGAAAATGTCTCCATCAGATTGACTTATAGGCAAATCTGATGGCATTTGTCAGGCATTTGGTTTTTTTGATTGACAATTGATGGGGGAGGGTCCATGTCACTGTGGGTGGTGCCTCCCTTGGGTAGGTGTTCCTGGGTTATATAAAAAAGCAAGCTGAGTAAGCCATGCAGAGGAAACCAGTGAGCAGAGGTTCTTCATGGTCTGTCCTATCTCCTGGCTCTTGCCTTGAGTTGATACCCTGATTTCCCATCAGGTTGGACTATAAACTTCTAAGTTGAAATAAACTCTTTCCTCCCACCTTGCTTTTGGCCACCATGTTTAGCAGTATAGCAATTAAACGCAAACTAGAACAATTGTTCTGGTTTGTTTTATGTTTTCGTGGACTGAGCTTAAGAAAGGCTCATCTTGTATAGAAGTTGCAGGGCCCAGCTAGAGCTCAGGAAAAATGCTAGTTCCCTGAACCTCTCAGCTCACAACCCTGAGGACTACAAGATCAGCTGGTAAGTGAGCCTCACCAGAAATACAGCATATCTTGCTGAGAAGGAGTGTGTGCGTATGCATGTTCATGTGTCATTTATTAGTTTATTGCTTCATTTCACAAATAATGAATAACCAGTGTCTCTATTTTCCCATTTGGAAAATGGAGGCACAGTAGCCCCACTGGACCAGGTGACAGGCCTGCAATCCCAGCTACTTGAGAGGCTGAGGCCAAAGGATTAATATTTCTTGGAATCAGAGCTGCAAGGGACATGTTAACAAACAGACCACATAGCACGTAGGCTTATTTAATGTTCTCCTAGCATAGATGTGTGCTGAGCTTCAGAATGGGGGCCTGACTTAGACAAGGTCAAAGGCTTCTGTCCTGCAGGCCCCACCAGAGCAAGTTTCAAGGCCAACCTGGGTAACTTTGTGAGACCCTGTCTTAGAATACAAAGGGCCAGAGATGACTTAGTGGGTGGGCGCTTGCCTTCAAACCTAGCAGTCTGAGTTCAATCCTTGGGACCCACCTTTTATAAGGGAAAGAGTGGACTTGCCTGGAAGTTATCCTTTGATTTCCACATTTGCCCCTTCCCCCAGACAATAAATAAACGTAGTTTAAAAATAAGCTAGGAATGTGGCTCAGTGGCAGAGTACTTGCCTAGCACGTACGAGGTCCTGGGTTCAAGACCAGTACCACAAAAGCAAACCCAAACAAGCAAATAAGTTAATTGATGATACAGCCCAGAGCTCATTCTAGGACTGCAAGATGATGATGGGTCTTGCTTGTCTCCTTCCAATTTACTGAAATGTTCTGAAATGTGCAAGGGCTGTGCAGACAGAAATCACGTAAGAGACTGAGGGACAAGTGGGTGGCTCTAACCCAGGGAAGTATCCTGAAGGGGATGTGACAGCTCATAATACAGTGATCAGTTAGCTAGTAAAACAGAAGAGTCTCCTGTGACTGTGGGTCAGGTCAAGAGCTCAGCAGGTGTTAGTGGGGTGGGGGATGGGAGAAGGAATTGTAGATCAGGGCTTAATGTAATTTTTCTGAAGTTCTTTACCAAGACAATTCAAAGGGATGTCTTTGGTCACCTTCAAAACACCTAAGGTTTCCTCAGCTCTGATCTGTGCTTACTGGGTTAACTCAGTGAGAACATTCCAAAGGGCTCAGCATAGGTAACTCTGCCCTGCCACTCCTGACATTTGGCTGAATACTCTGTCTTGTGCATTGAGGGATGTTTAGCGACATCCCTAGCCTTGACTCATTAGATGCCAATAGCATCCTCCTGAGTCTGTGGTTATGACAACCAAAAATACTCCTGGGTTGGGGCAAATCTCCCCTCTGGATGAGAAACAGGAGGATAATTGAGCTTGTTTATTTTCAAGCTTGCAAATGAAAAATAAAGTTTTAGCTTTAAGAAAATGAAAACAGGAAAAAAAGAAAGAAAGAAGAAAAAAAAACCTCCCAAAAAAGAACAAATCAAAGATGGAAGACAGGACCTCCCTGCTCCTCAGGCCTGGAGTCATTCAGACTCCTTGGCGCATTTCCACAGGCATGGCCCAGGTCTACTCATCATGTCATCCTGGGGTGCAGGCCTGGGTGTCCAATCCCAGTAGTTCCACTGACCATCCTTGGGCTCTTCTCACCTGGTTCTCAAGCCTCCACAAAGGCTAAGCCAGCTCTCCAGAGAAGAAAGGAATGTTTTCTGGTTTCACATTCCAACAGCATTATTGCAACCTGAGCCCTTTGTATTTTTTGACATCCTGTTTCTGATTTCCCCCCACTGGGCTTCTAGTACTGAATATAGCTTCTTTGAAAGGCCAGTACATTCCAGAGAAAATCAGGACGCTCTCTGAAAATGAGAGCCTGGCAAGGATGAACTAGCCATCACCGCTGCCGCCACTGCCGCCAGTGAGCAGAAGATGCAGCTCTTGTTTTCTGGGCCATCCCTGGCCACTCACTTCAACTGAGACTGTTTACTGATGAGGGTAGACAGCACTTGGCTGGCCCTTTATATACAATGATGAGCACCTCTTCCTAACGCAGACGGCCCTGTATGACTCAGACTTAGAGGGAAGGTTCTGTTGTATATTGTATATTCTAGGTTTTGTAAACTGTCAAGTGCATTTAAAAACATCCAAAATCTGTTTCAAATTATTACCTACCTCAGATACTGAGGCTTCCTCACCAACACACCTCCAGAAATTGAAAGAGCACAGTGGTTAAGATCCCAATTTGCAGGAGAAGCCAGCCCAGGAATCAGATCCCAGATAGGCCCAGGAACTGGGTGACAGTCACCTCCCTGGCTTCTGTTTGCTCATATGTAAATGAGAATTTAATATACCCGTGATTTAAAGCACTTAGCACTGGGCAAGCCATTAGAGAGACCCATCCATATTAAAAGCTGGTGTTGGGCACACTGGGAGCCTTTGGCAGATGGAGTTTTATCTAGGAAAGCAGAGAAGGGGCTGGGGACCTTGAGGAAAGCAGGGGAGTGTTGAACAGGCCGTATGAGTTGAGAAAAGCACAGTCCCAGTGAGAGTTCAGAAGATAGTGAGTGGACCTCACACATGTGCTACCAAGCATAACAGAGCTCAAGAACATTCTAAAACTGTGTATCTGTCTCTGCCACCAGTACAGACTCACTGCTCATGTTTCTCTGTCCCATGTGAGGAAGGGCTCAGCCTGGTCTCTGGGGCTCTGGTGTCCAGCCCTTCCCCAGAGGGATTCCTCCAAAGACTTTCGAGCACTCTCACTCTGCTTCCTGAAGAGATGCATACCCACAGGAAGAAGAACACTGGAAGCAAATTGTGGTGCATTCCTGAGAAGGGTCCCCCACTTCCTGGTAGGATGCAGGTGAGGGCACCCCCAAGTTCCACATCACGTGTCCCTGTGTTTCTGGGTGGTGTCTTTTGTTTTTCTTGCAGTGCTGGGGATGAAGGGCTTTTCCCAGCCAGCACACAGTCTGCCACTGTACCACAGCATCCCCAGTCCTGGTACATCTTTTCTGAGCCTTCCCTCTCCACATGCCATTGATACAACTTTCTTGGCTGGGTTTCTGAACCTTGGTATGTAATCTGGACTTGCCCTTTGGAGCTCTCTGGCTTGAGACTCCTCTCTGAGATCTTAGCCTGGGGCTTCCCATAAGCAGCCATGAGTGAAGATGTATACAAACTATGTTTGAACAGAAGCTCAAGGGAGGGAAAGATATGAAATAGAAATGAGGGAGGGGGAGACCCGGGCTCCATCAAGACAGGACAGGGGCGGTAAATTCTGGGAGAAAGCAGACCATGACCTCAGAGTTGTCCCAGCAGAGGACACATGTCTGGGCACAGTTATCCTGTAGGTAGAGCATGATCATGTAGAGTTTTAACTCTGTCCTTTCCCACTCTAGGGCCAGGACATATGTTCATAAACAGTCCTACAATTGGGCCCCTCCCAACAAAATTGCTGCAGAGCCCAGACTTGATGGCATGGAGCTGGAAGGAGAGTACTAGGGAACCTGGCTCTACCTCAGTTTCCTAGAGGAGGAACCCTATTGAAACTATTGGACCATTGATGGAACTCAGAAACCTTATGTGGAATCCACTAGGGAAACTGGAAAATACCAGTCATCGGTCTGTTTACTCTGGGCCTCTCTAACCATGGTACATTTTTCATCAGGAGAGAAAATTAAAACAAATAAAACCATGAGCACTTTCTCCCAGAATTCATTTCTCGGTTCCCTGGCAGACTTCAAATGCTGATATTGAAATTTAAAAGAAAGAAAGAGTCCCCTACTTCCCCCCCCCACCCCCACACTCTTGAAGCTCTCCATCCCTAGACCACTGGGCTTATAGGCTGGAGTAGAAAGAGAGGTAAATTGGTCCCATGGAGTTCTGGAAAATGTCTCTCAGCTGAAAGAAAGCCAGGCCCCATGTCTGGATTCTCTCCCACCTTGCCACCTGTATAACCTGGCAGGTACAAAAACCCCATAGACCTTGCTCTGCTCTGCTGACAACCGTTGGTAATTGTTGAAGCAGCTCTTGGCACTATTGGGAAGATTAAATGAGATGGGACAGGCCCATGCTGGGCACAACACACACACACACACACACACACACACACACACACGGAAAACAACAAATATTAGCTCTGAACCCCACCTTCGATGTTGAGGAGTGGCCTCAGCACCCACCCCTCCCCTCCGAATTAATCTCTACTCACACTCCTTTATACCCTGACTCTCAAATCTGGGATTCATTTGGTGGCAAAGCTCGATGTTGCGTGGTTCCATTGACTTTTTATCCCTCCCTTGATTCCTAGGGAAAGATCACGTAAGGGAGGGCAGCCCCTTGGAGTCGGTACAAGGCACACCGGCACACCAAGTTCTCAGCACAAAGGAGACCTGGCAGGGGCAAGCAGGGGTGTTGGGGGGAGGTGGGGATGAGGACAAGGCAGACAGCAAGCAGAGCAGGTGTCTTTTGTTGCTGTTGTTTTTGAAAGAGTTGGTTTTTAAAGAGAAAGTTGGGAGGGCTGTGTGTGTGTGTGTGTGTGTGTGTGTGTGTGTGTGTTGGTCTGTGCTAGGGTGAGTTGGTAAATTCTGATTGACCGTGCTAGCAAATAATAAATTTTGATTGTTGGACCTTGGTGTTCTGTCTCAAGAATGAGTCAGTGGCCAAATAAGAGAATGGACCTTGGGGGATACAGTGCTTTAGGAATGTAATCTAACAGTTTTTAGCAAGGCAAAGAGAAGGGTGAAGGGCAAAGTCTGTTGGTGCCACAGTTTCCATGCTCAGGCCTTAGCAGACACCTGGGAGACTGAGAAAGAGAGACAGAGAGAGACAGAGACAGAGAGAGGCGCAGAGAGGCAGAGACAAAGTGGAGAGAGAGGACAGAGGGAGACAAAGAAAGACAGAGAGGCAGAGAGAGAACAGGAGAGAGGAGAGAAGAGAGAGACAGAGACACAGAGAGAGAAGGGAGAGAGAGAAGAGAAGAGGAGAGAGAGAGAGAGAGAGAGAGAGAGAGAGAGAGAGAGAGAGAGATTAGGGTAGGTTTGCCCATATGGAAGTCAAAAGTTTTATAGCTCTAGACCTGTGACTCCCACCCAAAATTAGTCACTGACTCTCCCCAATGTCTATGTCTTTAAGCAAATAAAAATGTTGGCTTGCTCCCACTGTGACCTGTAGAAGTTGCCAAAGAGGAGCCTGGTGACTCATTCATTTGGGTTTGGGGGAGACAGGGTCTTAAATGTGTGGCTAAAACTCTTATCTCAAGATCTTGCTTCCTCATTCTCCCAAGTGCTAGGTTGGCTGCTGTTGTACCGAGCCCGGAGTCCTTCCCCAGGAATCCAGAGAGGGCCACTCAGTCAATAAAAACCCAAACAAACCAAAAAAAAAAACAAAACCACACACACACACACAAAATAACCCACAATGTCTACCTTAATCAGCAAATGAATCCCAGATTTAGGAGTCCATCTTAAAGGGAGTGTGAGCAGAAGAGACTCATTCTAACTAAGAGGTCCCTCCTTAGACCACACCTGTGCTCCTTGGATGTTGTACTCTGAGGGGCCCTGATAGATGAATACATTTTTAACACATAAAGATCTGGGCCAGGGAGATGGCTTAGAGGGTAAAGTGTTTGACAAGCAATCATGAGGACCTGAGTTCAAATCCCCCAAAACCCAAGTAAAGCCAAGTCCTGGACTGTTAGGACAAGTGAGTGGCTTTAATCCCAGCACTCCTATGGTGATATGGGGAAAAATGGGAAACAGAGGCAGGAGAATGCCCAGAAGCCTGAAGATCAGCCAGCTTGGCACACAGCAGGAGCAAACAAGATAGAAGGATCAACACGGAAACTAACACACACACAGACACACACACACACACACACACACATACACACACATACACACACACACACACTGATTTATTTATTTTTTTAAGTACCTGCTCTCTCTAAGATTGCTTTACTAAGATGGAATGTGTGCCGACAAGAGTAGGCAGGTGAGGGCGAGGAAACCACTTAAAATCCTAAAGCATGCACTTCAAGGGGCTGAGGAACTACTAAGAAAATCACACTAATTAGAATATTAAACCATAGGCTGCACATATTGGATCAGGCCATTTGCCTGTGCGTAATCATATTTTAGCTGCAGGTAACAGGAGGCTCTTGGGAATTTTAAGCTCCAAATAGAGGGGATGAGGATGCTCTGCTTTCAGAAGACAATCCTGATATCTGAGACCATATAAATGCTAGTTTCTCTCTGCCTTCCCAGGGCCAGCCTAGATGTGGAATCCTGTTGGAGGCTGCCCTGTCAAATTAACAGGTGGTACTTAGGATCAGGAATGGAGCAGGATTCTGATCTTCCACAATTCTGTTTGTTTTGGCCAAGTCATTAGAAAGCAGAAGTTAGACATGGTCTCTGTTTAATTGTAGCCCACACAGGAAAGTGGAGAATCAGCTATCTGTCATCATGAATACTCATAGGGAATGACAAGAGCAAACAGGGACTGTGGGCATGTAACTGAAGACAAACTCTCCACCAGAGACTTGTCACTCAGACACGCCCCTCTGTGGGTGATGCAGCCATGAGCTATTTGAGAGAAGAGTAGAAGCTTTGACTAGCTTGTGGCTGCTTGGTGGTATGTTGTGGCACTATTCCTACTGTCTGGGGAGTATGATATAAATTTGCTGAATGAAGAAAACCCAACAACAGGCCTTGCCCTACAGTTAGTTCATCAGAACATCAGACTTGATCAATTATCTTTTCCAGTAAGTGCTGAGGTAGGCAGAACATAAAACTTGGACTCTTGGGATTCTTGGCTCACAACTGCTCAATAAGGCATGTTTGTGTATGCTGGGATCATGTATGAGCAGATATTGAGCAGATGCCAATTAGGAACCAGAACCCAGTAGGAGAATCGTCCAACACTAAGACTTACCAACTACTAAAACAGGCTGGAAGCTGAATCTTACTCAAAGCTACCTCAACTTTGGCCTTGCAAGTTGCAAAGAGTGTCCTGATAAACACACTTGAACTTCTGATCTGCAGAACAGTAAGCTATTAGCCAGATGCTGTTTGTGGTAATTGGGTACACAGAGATAGAAAACAAATTCGAGCATGACCATAAAAAGCCTAGAAATTTCTCCAGGCATCTGTAGGACATGGACTTCAAGCTGCTCTTCCTGGCCTTAAATCCCAGCTCTGTCACTTCAGCAGCTAAAAGACTACCAAGCTGGGGCTGGGGCTGCTCCCTGTGAACTGTGAATGGGTACACAGCGGGAGACCCTGTATTTGTCATTATTTTTTCTTATTGCTGTGATAAAATACCCAACAAATCAACTTAAGAAAGGAAGCATATTTTTGGCTCACAGTTTGAAGGCTCAGTCCAATCTGGTCGGGAAGACAAGCAGCAGGCTCTTGAGGGAGCTGGTCACATGGCATCTTCAGTTGAGGAGCAGAGGGGACACTGCCCACCAGCTCACTTTCTCTTTTCATTTTTGTCTTTGTTTTTCGAGACAGGGTTTCCCTGTGTAGCTCTGGCTATCCTGGAACTTGTCCTGTAGACCAGGCTGGCCTGGAACTCAGAGATCTATCTGCCTCTGTTTCCCAAGTGCTGGAATTAAAAGTGTGTGCCACCTTGCCTGGCTTTACTTTATCTTTTCATTGAGTCAAAGAGCCCAGCTTAGGGCATGATGCCATCCACATACAGACCGAGACTTCCCTTCTCAGTTAACCTGATCTAGAAACGCCCTCACAGATACTCTCAGAGATTGTTTCTATGATCCTAAATCCTGTTGACTTCACAATCAAGATTACTTAATTGTCTCAGTCACCCATAGCCCACGTTCCACCCATCTGTGAATTCAGCTACCTGTGGCCACTTGAGAATATTAAATGGGAAAATCCAGAAATTAATAATTCTTAAGTTTTGAATTGTGTTCTCTCCCGAATTCTCATGTCATTCTTGCTTAGGAATTTTAATTCAGCAACATGGTTGCTCTGGAAAGGAATCACATCCAAAGATATGATCCAGCCGGAATGCAGATACACTCTTAGTACACACTTTTAATCCCTGATAATGAAGGTAAAGTTAGTTTGTAGAAGGACACAGCTGTGTTGGAAAGTGATATCTATTGAGGGGCAGACAAAGTGACAAATCAGAAAAAGATTTGACAGAATGACACTCAACTCTTATGAGAACAGCACAGGAAAGAAAAGCAACTCAAAGCAGTGCAGGGAGAGTCAGTCAGTTCCGTTGAGTTTAGTTGAGTGCAGAGAAGTTCAAGTTAGTTCAGTTCTACACAGTCAGTGTATTTCAGTTCATGGAGTTCAGAGGCAATTTTGTCAAGCAGAGCAATTCAGTCAGAAACTGAGAGAAGCCAGTTTGAATCAGTCAGCTTGGAGAGGAGTTTAAGCCGGAAAAGCTGAGTTGAACCAGCCAGCCAGTCAGAATTCAGAAAGAACTAGAAAGAGTGAGTTTATTCAGCAGTAAGCCTCCAAGACAACAATTACATCTGGAGAATAAAAGTTTACTTTTGCACATCCTGCTCTGTCTTGCCTAGCCTCATGTATCAGACAGTATAACATAGTACATTATAGTACAGTATAGTACTGCAGTCAAATGTAAGAATTCCCTTTTTGTACCACAAAACATAGTAAGATCCATGAGAACAATTTGAATCATCCAAAGAGAAGTGGAAAGCACTACCTTAAATTATAAAATGTGAAAGTTCAATAAGATATATGGGGAAGGGGCACATTTACATAGTTTCATCATGGATAACATTATCATTGTTATGTTAATATTGTTCATCTCATCTTCTGTCTTATTTATATGCTGAATTTTAACATAGTTAGGTATGTATATGGAAAGAATGTAATACAAACTGACTTCAGTTGTATTTGTGGTTACAGGCATTCTTTGGGGACCATACAACATACACCCCATGGATAGAGGACACTCCTAAAGTACCTCCTTATAAGGTCATTGTAAGAGTCAAAGAAAAGAAAACACACAAAGAGTGTGCCTGGCATGGAGCACCTTCTTAGGAAGCCCACCATTATCACCACTCAAAACAATATTTTTAAAATGTCCCCCAAAGCCTAGATCTGAGAAACATGGGTCCCCATTCCCACATGCCCCCCCCCATAAGAAGCTGCCATTTTGCTGTGTTGGCATTGTCTATCCAGCCCTACTGGCTCCTGTGCCTTCCCATACCCCTTGGAGGCACTTGGGCTTCCTGTTCTGACCCAAGGTAGACAACTAGAAAGTAAAGCAACTCTACTTCTGACACAAACCTATGCAGCTGACACTTTCACGGGTGAACTATGCGTGTCTCCCCCTGAGTTCTCTTTTATTTCTTTTTTGGAGAATTCACAGGGCTGGCTGGCATTTGGCTCAAAAGGAAATATACAAAGACCCTTGTGGATCCGAAGATCCCAATAGGCAAAGGATAAGTAGTGGAGAAGAGCTCTTGAGCTTCTGATCCCCTTGGGGCTGCTGCTGATTCCCCACTTCAGAACACAGTGGACAGCATGAGAACTTCGAAGGACAGCGTCTGTCCCTTGGTGATCCCAATGTCCAAGCCTGCTAGATTCTCAGCATTGTAAGAGCAGGCCACTCAAGGGTCCTCCCACTTTCTGCTGTACTCCCACATGAGCTCCAGGCCCTGGATCTGTGCCAAGGAAGAGGAAAATGCCACTTCAAGGCCAAAGCCATCTCCCTGCCTTAGCTCTACTGGCTGGAAGCCCTGGGGAAAAGGCTGTGTGAGAGAAGCAGGGTGGTTGAGTTCTGTAGCCAGGGGCAGATGGCCAGGGAAGGGGGCCCGTGTGCTACCTTCCACCACATCTCTAAGGGACAGTCTTAGGGGATAGTGGGTAGGGTGGAGCAACAGGAGAAAAGTTCTCCATGGCCACACCCCCCTCCTTCATCCAGCTAGGGAAATGATCACTGGTAACAAACACTTCAACGCTTAGGGTTTGGCCTCACTTTGAAACAAAAGTAGAAGAGCTGACCGGTTAGCTCTATCCCACCCCCAAACTTGTTCCTAGAACAAGGGCTTGATTATAGTACGAGAATGTTTATTGTTGATGATCATTCTTCCTGTTCCCGCCCCCTCTCCTTTCTTTCCCTTCTTGCTTTTCCCTCTCTGCCTTCTCTTCTTCCTCCCTGTTGCTCCCTTGTCCTTCCCTCCTTCCTTCATCTCTTCCGCACCCCCTTCTTGTCTCTCTCTACTCTTGTCTCTTCCTCTCTCCTTCTTTTCCCTCCTTCCCTTCTTTCCATCCCTCTCTCCCTTCCTCACTTTCTTCCCTCTCTTCCATGCTCCCTCCACATCTAGATTTTTCTTCCTCCATTCCCTGTCTTCCTCCTCCTCTCCTTCCTTCCTTCCCTTTTCCCTCCCCCCACTTTTTTTTGTTTTTGTTTTTGTTTTTTTTTTTTTGGTTTTTCAAGACAGGGTTTCTCTGTGTATCCCCGGCTGTCCTGGAACTCACTCTGAGGACCAGGCAGGCCTCGAACTCAGAAATCCCCCTACCTCTGCTTCCCAAGTGCTGGGATTAAAGGTGTGTGACACCACTGCCCGGCTCCCTACCCCCTTCTTACACTTTCTATTTCTACCCTATATCTCAGCTCCTTCTTCCTTCCCTTCCTTCTTTGAGGGAGCCTTGGGCCTCTAGCATGGACATTGCCTGAGAATTTTCAGTAACTGTATTGTTTGACCTTGCTGCAGCCTGGTAGAGTCTGAAGCTGAGTGGTGTCCCGCATATGAAAGCTGGAAAAGCAGTCCCCAACCCGAGCCTCTCTCTCACCAGCCAGACAGCCAGCCAGAGTCACCCACTGCTTTGGGAGAAGCAGTCATTACGGAATGAGAAAACACTGTGAAGGAGGGGCTAAAAATCTACAGTTTAAGGCAGAGCTAGATGTGTGCACACATGAAGAATAAACATACTTTCCCTAGTCCCAGATCACTGAAAGACTCCACCCTTGAGAGGGGAGGGAACATCGGGCCATGGCGACAGAGCCAAGTGAGACAAGGACTCCAGGTCTCTGGGAAGGCTGCCATCCATCCTGTGCCAGGAAGCCACATGGCAGCCAGGCTGTGTCCAGGCGTCTTTTTCATGGCCATCTGCTGGGAGGCACTCGTGGCCATGTTGCCAGCCAATCACACAGAAGGATGTAGGTCTTTCATGCCAGTGTTTGCCTCAGCCTGTGTCTGACTCCCTGGGGCCCCCTGAGTCACAGTCTCCTGCAACTGAGTATGATGTTGCCGACTAGAAGTACCATGATCCCTGGGCCCATTGGAACCAAGGTGAGGCAAGCAGCAGCTCCAGCTGTCACCTCTCTCCTCAGCACAGACATCCATCAACCTGCCTTACACTTGTGCTTTGATTTCTGCTTTGCAAGGCCCACCATGGGAAGCCAGGGCTTGGCTCCCAACTTCAGCCTTTATAGGAAGAAACAAACCATGAATGACTTACCGTGTAATGGACGGTCAGAATTAGGAAGGTATTTTCCCCCCATCCTTCCTTCATTTGTTTCTTCATTCATTCCTTCTTTCTTCCTCCCTTCCCTTCCTTCCCTCTCTCCCATTAACCAGATACGTACTGTAGAGTCTCCTACAAGTACAGGATTACTATAGACACTAGGCGAGTCGATACTGATCACTTCAGACAGATCCTGGCCTCATGTAACTTATTCTCTGTTAATGTACTGCATGCATGTATTGTATTATGTAACCAACTGTATGTACTGTATGTACGTAATGTGCTGTATGCAATGCACTGTATGTACTGTGTATGTATCACACTATATGTACTGTATGTCTGCAATGCACCGTATATACTGTGTGTATGCAAGGTACTATATGTGTACAGCATGTATGTAATGTGCTGTATGCATATAGTGTACTGTATACATGTATATAATGTACTGTATGTAATGTAGTAGTGAAACAACCAGAGAGCCCCCCCCCCAGGGCTTATATGCAATTACTGATCATTGAGGGAAGAGACATTGTCTTCAGTGGTGTAGCCCCTGAAGAGTTGCCCATGTTCTTCTAAGTAACTGAACTCATTGGAACAACAAGAAAAGAGGGTGAGGGGCACAGAAGTAGAAGAGTGACTGGTTCAGAAGAGGAAGAGGATAGATGGGGGAGGAGTGAAGAGACGGTAATGCAGAATGAATAAGGTTAAAACATTATATATGTGAATGCAAATGTAATAATGAGGGTCAGGGAGACGGCTCAGTTGGTGAAAGTGCTCGACCCAAAAGCCTCATGATCCAAGTTCAATCCCTGGAACCCACCTTTTAAAAATTGGCTAATATAGTAGCAGTGCTGTGCATTGTAGGAGATGGCAGGTGGAGACAGGAGAGTCACTCAGAAAGTGTGGGCCAGCTAGAGTACATAGCCCAGCAGCAGAAATAAGAGAGACTTGGCCTCAACAGGGTAGAAAGAGAGAATCTATCTATCTATCATCTATCTATCCACCTACCTACCTATCATCTATCTATCTACCAACTATCTATCTATCTATCTATCTACCTATCTATCTATTACTACCTCTAGTTCTATTATACACACACACACACACACACACACACACACACACACCCCAAATCAGAATGCTTATTATTATTTATAGTTACTATATGTTGTTATGCTGCATTGGCTAGTTTTATGTTAACTTGACCCAAGCTAGAGTCATCAGAGAGAATGAAGCCTCAGTGAAGACAATGTCTCCATAAAATATGGCTGTAGGCAAGCCTGTGGAGCATTTTCTTAATTAGTGATTGATGGGGGAGGGCTTGCCCATTATGGCCAGTGCTACCCCTGGGCCAGTAGTCCTGGGTTCTATAAAAAAGCAGACTGAGCAAGCCAGTAAGCAGCACCCATCCACTGCCTCCGTATCAGCTTTGCCTCCAGGTTCCCGCCCTGCTCAAGTTTCTAACCTCACTGCTTTTGATAATGAACTGTTGTTTGGAACAGGGAAATAAACTATGTGAGTAAAATAACCCCCCTTCCTCTCCATGGTGCTTTTGGTCACGACGGTTCATCACAGCAATGATAACCCTAACTCGGACACATGCTCATTCAGAAAAAGAAAAACCAAGTGTGATGAGTGTTTGGCTTGGATGACACCGAGGCCTTTCGTGTTCCCTCCCCCACCACCAACAAGCAGCGCCTGTGTCCAAGGGTCCAGGTATTTACAGAGGAGAGTCTGCAGTGAGTAGCACACTGCAGACTTTCTTCTGCTGCTCTATCTCTGCCAAGAGGCACCAAGAGAATGGAGGGGTCACAGCTGCCCAGCAGGGCCACCTCACAGAGTTACTGAATAGAGTTCTATGTGGAAAGTCAGGCAGGGCTGGAGCCAATGCAGGCAGGCTCCCGGCTCTCTGGCGGCAGTGCCCAGCACTGCCAGCTGGCAGCTGGCTCTGCTAATCACCTGTCATCAGGGATGGGGCAGGAAGCAGAGAAAGAACTGAAGAGGCCCAGACAGAAGGCGCTGGAGCACAGCAGGCTGGCATCTCAGAGATGTAGGCTGCCCAGCTGGCCCCCTGGTAATAGCTGTGCTCTTGCGAGGAATCATTTGGCATGTCCCTGCCTTCTTCCTCCCAAAGGCTGCCTGGGCCTGCTTGTTCCTGCTCAGAGCAATGTCTCCAGTTTTCCCAGGGCTCTACAGGAATTGTTGAGGGTGAGTTTTGGGAAGATGCAAAGAGAGTGGAAGCCAGGGGCTCTTTCTAGGCCAATGCTTGTTCAATAGCAACTTCATGTAAGCCACAATGTAACTATTCGTTTTTTATTTTAAAAAGAAAACAGTAAGTTACAATTTGGGCGGCATGTTTCACTGAGCCTGTGGTGTACGGTATCTACATAGAAAGTCCTGTGGTGCTCAGTGTTATTCCTTTGTTTCAAGTCTTCTCAAGCTCTAGAAGATGTGCCCAACCTCGTGGCATTGAGAAATAAGATCATTACCACCTACAACGTTCAAGCTGGAGAGTTGTGTGTCGCAGTCACACATACAAAAGGGAAGTCTCATAATGCCTGAAGTAAGTTTACCATTTTGTCTTAGGCCACATTCCTAGTTATCCTTGGCCTTCCTTTGGCCCACAGGCCACAGTGTATACACACCTGCTACTTTGTGTTTTATGCCCATAGCCCACTGCTCTACAGATTGGCTGTATCACCCAAAAGTACCTCTTGTGCTCAGGGAGGTTCCTACTGAGGCCCTCCCTCCATTTGTCTCTTCCCAGCCTCAAAATCTCTGTGTGTCTTAAGTGGCAGCCCTTGGCTCTCCCTAGTGCCATCCAGAACAACTCTGGCTTCTGCATGAGAGCAGGTTAGGGGAGGGGGAATCGTCCTGAGACGGAGTTAGCATCCCTGGGCCTGTCTAGAGCTGGCACAGATTCACTTACTGCAAGTTCACAGCTTGGCTTTCTGATTTGTAACTTGCCTCAGACTCCCAGGCACAAGGGGTGGGATGGGGTGTGTGTGACTTGGATAATGTAAACCACAATCCAAGCTGGGTCAGCTCAGGATTCTTCCTTGTAGATGTTCTAGGTAGACGGAGAAGAGGGTCTGGGAACTGCACCAAGCTATCTCTCTGTGAAGCTCCAGCTGAGCAGTGGGCTGGACTCTTTTTCTATCTCTCTGCACCCAGAAATTCTTGGACAGTGCATCTAACACGCTTGCTTTTTGCATAGCCAACCCCTATAGATTCTAGCCTCCCCTTGTAGATGTTCCAGTTCCTCATATATGATAGCATGGCATCTGCACAGAGCCTATGCACATCTGCTTGTGTGCTTGGGAATATTACTACTGACCAAGCCTAGTAGGATGTAAATACCATGTTAATAGTATACTATACAGCTTAGTTAGTAAACTATACAGAGTAATGAGGAAAAAAAGAAAAGATGCTAAGAAAAGATACGATCTTGCCAGCTAGGGATGTGTGTGTGTGTGTGTGTGTGTGTGTGTGTGTGTGTGTGT
>JADRCH010000017.1:6164773-6255162 GCA_019843965.1 Rhynchomys soricoides
TAAGCCAGAGGTCAACCTCTGCTGTCAACCCTCAAGTCTCTTCCCATCTTGTATTTTGAGAGAGAGTCTCTCAGTGGCCTGGAGCTCACTGCATATGCTGGGCTAGCAAGCCAGCAAACCCTAGGGATCTTACTGTTTTTGCATTGTTAGCACTGGGATTGCAAGCATGAGCCACCATAGCTCTTTTACTTGGGCTCTGGGACCTGAGTTCCATCTTCACACTTGTAAGGCGGTAAGCATTGTAACAGCTGAGCCATTTCCCCTCTCTCACCTGAGGGAAGGAGCAGAGTCTCCTGCTCCCATCTGCTGTTAGTTAAGGGCTGCTCACAAGGACTTCAACCAGTGAAAGGAAACTCCCAAGCATGGAGACAGGGGCTGGCAGTGAGTAATCAGGCCAGTAGGCACTGAGGGATGGCCTCGTGTTGGCCCCAAGAGCTTCTGTGTCCACCTAGAACCTCTGCATCGTGAGATGCATCATGAGCTGTATCATGCTTAGAGAGTGGCTCACATTATTTGAGTTTCCCCACCCCCTGTCTCCTGGGAGTCTGAGGCAAGACGCACATCAAAAAGCCAAGCTGTGAACTTGTAGTAAGTGAATTTGTGCCAGCTGCTAGGCAGGCCCAGGGATGCTAACTCTGTCTCAGCAGGATTCCTCCTCCCCTAGCCTGCTCACATGCAGAAACCAGAGGTTGTTCAAAAAGGCAGTGTTAAAATCTCTGTGATATAGGAGCCCCCGTGGTGTGATTGGTTAACATATGGTACTTATATAAAGGTCCGTGTCACCTGTATGAACACAGATTTGGTACACAGGAGGATGGAAGGAATGCTGATGGATGAATGACCAGCTGTCTTTGTTTAGCCTTCCCAAAAGTGGTCTCTGAGATCAGGATAGCAGTGCTGGTAGCTCATTTTAAAAGGAAGGAGGCATCGGGAGACAGGCAAGGATAGAGAGAAGGGACAGAAATAAGAAAAATGCTTTTAAGCCACCACCCCTGTAACTTATGGATGCTCTGTTCTACTTAAGAAACTCTTGAGGTCTGTGTAGCAATGCACCTTCTGAGCTGCTCTGTCTTGAGGGGGAGAAAGGGGGGACTTACACACCCACTTCTATCAGCTGGGGGTGCTCAGAAGGAAACCAGCAAAAGGAAAGAGTTGCTGGCAGTGTAGAACCAGGTCAGCAGGCACTGAGGTGATAGCAGGAAGGGCATAGGTGGGGAGTGGCCGTGTCAGTGAAGGGAAGCATGATCCATGAGCTCCTGACTTTGACCAGGCCAGAGTGGGTGGGCAGCTCTGCCCTGACTCTGGTGTGCCTTCAGAGCCATTCTGCTCACCTCAGGCCAAGGGTCACTCAGACAACCAAGCTGGAGTGAGCTGAGTTTCAGGCAGTCATCCCACAGTGTGACTTGTTCCAGACTGTGACCCACAGGTGCCTTTGGGTGGATTCCTGGACATGTCTGACTCAAGTTCACCTCTTCTGTTGGTGACTGTTGGCTGACTTGAAGGCACAGCAGGAAAGCCAGGCTCGGCGAGAATGTTGGAGTCCTGCTTTTCCCCTTCTTGTGGTTTTCAGCTTGACAGGCCAAGCCTGGCTGGGTAGACCTGCTCGAACTCTGGTGTGGAGCTATTTTCTGGCATCTCTGTGTTGAGAGCAAAGCTGACTATAGAGGTCAATGGGCTCCTATGATCTATCTCCATACGTTTCCTTCTATGTTTTTATCCATCCACTTAATTATATGCATGTTATAGGTATGTATTGTATAAGTATCTGTCTGTCTGTCTGTCCATCCTATTTTGAAAGGTACATCCTCATGGGGGCAAGCTCAGGGAGAGGCTTTGATGGTCCTCAGGGGGACCTCGTTTTATTAAATCAGTGTATGCGAGTTGTTGTTTAGGCGTATTCCTTTCTAGAATATCATGCACCCTGTATTCATCTGTGGATAACTTACACATCTAACTCATTTTAAACTTTTCAAGGCAGCATGCATTTGGGTAATGGAAAGGGAGGGATAAATGAAAGGGGAAGAGGAAGGAGATGAGGAAAGAAAAACAGTTTCTCCAAACTGAAAGCCAAGCATGGTGCATCCCTTTAACACAGCAAGCTATCGAGGGCCTCTTTTCCCACTGTGCCAGAGTTCCAGGTGCACTGGCTTGTAGGGAAACAGATACTTCTCTTGGGACCAAGGGTTAACCAGTACAGTTCTCCCCTGAACCAGCAATGCAGTGGGAAGAGGGAGAACAGAAGTCTATGGGATGTGTGCATCCCATTTCCCAGAGTACTACAACAGCAGGAAGGTCCAGTCACAGGAAACTTGGTGGCCCTCTGTCCGGACTTCTCTTTCTTGTCCCACATCTCCACTTCTTCCCCAGGGCCTCCCCTGCCTCCCAGACAAATGGTCTGTACCTAATTCCCGGCTTGGGT
This sequence comes from Rhynchomys soricoides, assembly GCA_019843965.1. NCBI lineage: Eukaryota > Metazoa > Chordata > Mammalia > Rodentia > Muridae > Rhynchomys > Rhynchomys soricoides. The sequence goes on from JADRCH010000017.1 coordinate 6,167,193, forward strand.
CCACTGGAGGAACCCTGCCCAAGGGAGAAGCCACCTGGTTTTCTTACCATCTGGAATATTTTTAGAATGACAGTTTAATGTTCTAAGCCTCAACATTCAAGTCTCAATTCAAACGCCCGCACTTCAGAAGTTGTCCCTGTAGACACCTGTCCCCTCATAATCTCTCTGTTTTGTGTGTGAACTCAGCTAGCATCTGGTCCCTATTTGTCTGGTAGAGCACTAGTCTAGACACTGCTGGGATGGGGATTTGTAGATATGACTAAAGTCCATATACAAATGCTTTCAGTAACTTAGTCCATAACTGGAGTTAGGAACCCAACCAGAGAAAAGACCTTACAAACAAGGACGCCAGAAAGAAGACAAAACTCTGCTTTCAGACTGTGGCTTCCATTATATCTTTGAGTTTCCAGGCCACCTTCCCAGGGGCCATCGCTACAGATTGGCTACAGCCAATCGCTACCACTGTCTAAGCTGAGTCCTTACAATAAATTATGTAGTATTTATGTCTTTCTGGTACTTTCTCTGAGTGACACAACATCCTATATCCCTGTAGTCTTCTGCAGATTGCTTTAGGGTTGCTGATTTGGTAAACAAGACTCTAAAATTGGGGCTAGAGAGGTGACTCAGCAGTTAAGAGCACTGGCTGCTCTTCCAGAAAATCCAGGTTCGATTCTCAGCACCCACATGGTGACTCACAACTTCTGTGTATCTAGTTCCAGGGGATTTGACATCCTCTTCTGACCTTCTCAAGTACTGTATGCATGTGATTCACAAACACACATACAGGCAAAACCCTCAACCACATAAAATAAAATTTAAAAGTAAGTTAAAAAAATAGAAGACTCCAGGATGCTCTATTATATTGAGGAGATCCTAAAATACTTATAATTATCTAAAATTCAAATATAATTGAGTATCCTATATCTTCTCTTCCTGCAATTTCAACTTATTTCTTCTTTAGTTGCTTATTTCTGGCCTGGCTCCCAATCTAGTCAGTGAGCCCTATGAGCACAGGAGACATCGTGCCAAGTTCATGGCTGTTTCCCCAGGTCCCAAATCAGTGCTTATAAAGAGGCAGTACTTAGTGGGGATTTGTGGAGTGGATGAAATCAATGAATGTAGTTACATTATCTGCATGCAAGCTTGCAGCCTTGAGAGTCTCAGGTCATCCTGCAAACATACAAAACAAGGCTGATGTTGGCTATGGTGGTGTACATGGTGCCTGGGAAATGGGGGCAAGAAGACCAAAAGTTCAATGCCATCCCTAGCAACAGGGTAATCTAAAGCCATGCTAGGCTACGTCAGTCACTGGCGGGGGTAGGGGATGGAGGTGGGGGTAGAGAGACAACTGAAAGGTTAAGAACAGTGGGGGCTCATCAGAGTACCCAAGTCTGATTTCCAGAACCCACAGGGGATCTCACAACCACCTATAATGCCAGATCCACAGGCTCTGACACCTTCTGGCTTCTACAGGCACTTGTACATGTGTGACATACACCCACACAGACACATACATAAAAATAATATTAAGCTAAATAAACAAATGGCTAAAAGAGGCATCATTGTGTGTGGCCTTTGGACAAGACGTCCACTTTGACTCTATTATGATTGTCGAAATTGTTTGATTCTTTTAAGAGATTTCAGCTTTTGCCATTTTGTGCAAATGAGTAGAAGCTGAGAAACGAGGGTGCTATGGTAGCTAGGAGACTTGTTTCCTAAATGTGAAATCCCCCCACAGAGGAAAGTATGGGACATAAAACTATGCCAGGAAGTTTGGTAAGGTAGAGCAGGTTGAGACTTGGAGACTCAGTGGACACATACCTTAGTGACTCTAGCTCCTTGCCAGATTCCTGACTTGGAACACGTGCCATGCTTCTCACATAACAGCATGTCCTACGGTCACATAGACTCAAAACAGGGTTCTCCATGCTAATGAGGTACCTAAAGGTCCAGAGGACTTAGCCAATAAGCTTCCCTTCCCAGACATTCCTCCCTGCAAAAGGTATTTAATCTCAGGCCCACTCTGAGAGAAAAATTGTTTTACACATCCATTTTCTACCATGACAATAAATTGTTTGGAACAATGGACTGTCTCTTTTCATCAAGATTCTCAGTGGGGACCTATGAGGAAGACCTTAGCCTACAGAGCTGCAGCCTAATCTCCTGTAGAAGGCCTCTCTGCATTCCCAGCCACAACTGCCACCAAGCCTGCCACCAAGGACAATCATCCCCACTGGGACAAGCCAAAGCACTCCTTGTCCTCCTGGACCTAGACTAGACAATGTCCCCAGCCCTCAGGCCCCTGACTCCATTCTCTGCTCTTCTATAACTCGAAGCAATGTCTGGATGTCCAAGAGTCTGAGAACCCCATGGCCCTGGCCTCTTCGAAGGCCCAGGGTCCCCTGAGCCAGCTCCAGCTTTCCCATGTCTCAGACTGTGCTTTCTCATCCCTGGAGCGGTGCCCTGGTGCCTCCCTAAAGCCCAGCACCCACCCCAGGCAGCAGCAGTGTGGGATAAGCACAGTCAAACTCCCTGAGTTCCGCCTCCCCAAGTGGCCATGCCCAGTGGACCTACAAAAAGATATTAAGACCCTCTTACTACATACCTCCCGTCCCAGTTGGAAGCATGTCTGCTCCTTTGGGAGGAGGGGAAAGGTACCAAAGTTATGACACTACCTATCAACTACTGAAACTGTCACCTGGAACTACTTGGTGTTGGATCTGGGTCCCATTTTTTTTCCTTTTTCTTTTTAGCATTTAGAGCCAGCAGTAGCTTTCAGCAAGTCTTGAAAGCTATTGTTTGATTTGAGGCACTGACCTTTTGTTCTGCCTACAACTAAGCCAAGCTCAAGTGACATCTCTTCCATAACATGCCCAGCCTTCCAGCTGCTTTCCCCAAACCCCACCCCCAGAACCTTTCTGACTTTCCATACCTACTCCTAGGACTGTGACATACAGAGGGATTAATAGCTAGCCTTATACAACACACCTGTACTGCTGGCAGCCTTTTCTCCGATGGCAAACACCTTCTATTTCCAAAAGTGGCCTTTATTTACTGGGGGCTTAGTGCCAGTCAGGGTAGAAATTAACCTGAACTCGATGTTAAAAGACCTGGCTTTGAAGCTCATCTCTGTCCTTGGCAAACTGTGAACCCCCCTGACCAGCCAACTTACTGAACTCTGAAGCTGTCTCTTTGTCATCAAATAAGACACAGTGAGGATGCTGAGGAATTTGTGTATGGTGCTCTGGGGAGATTTTAATGAGGTAGACCTTAGCAAAAATAGGGTTTGAATGAATGTCTGAATTAATTTACAACCTCTTCAAGAGCTGAAAAACAACAGGAGAAATTCTCTATGTGAGAACATACAGCTTCTATGTTGGCAAGAGTGTCTGGGACATTGCATGAACCAGGACATCCACCTGACCCTCATCTCCCCTACCAAATGGGACAGACCATCTCTGTGCCTGAGCAAACTAGATGCCAGCCTGCACCAAAATGTTCCATCATTATGTCCCCACCAATGGGCTGGCAGTCCTGGCTCTTTTCTCTGGGCTGAAACATAGGAGTCTCGAGATCTGTCTGGTAAGGAAGGATCGGGTGGGGAGAGGCATTGCTTGACTTTGCGTCCAACACATGCAATCCAGTCCTTCCCATTCTACCCTGGGTGACAATTAAGCTACTTTTCCTGTTGCTGCAATAAAATGCCCCAACAAAAGCAACTTTCAGAAGAAAGATTATTTTGCACAAGGTGTGAGGGGCCAGCCCATCATTGTGGAAAACTTAAGGCAGCAGGAGCCTCAGTCACACTGTATCTAAGTCAGGAGGCAGAGAGACAGGCGTAGTCCTCAGCTGGTTTTTTTTTTTTTTTTACTCATCAGGGAGCCCCAGGTCATGGGATAGTGCTGCCAACATTTAGGATCGGTCTTCCCACCCCAATTAAATTAGGAATCCAATTTTGATAATCCCTTCTAGGCATGCTCAGAGGCTTGTCTCCTAGGTAACACTGAATCCTGTCAAGTTGACAATCAGTTCTATCACATATGATAACCGAAGACTCCAGCATTGTTGGCATTCTAGACTGATAATCACTTACCCTGTGTAGCACACTTCCCTGTATACATCAAGACAAAAGCAATACCCATGGCTCCTGCACACAAAGCCTCCTATCAGTGGTGCCAACCAGGAAAAGCCCCAGGGGGACAACATTGTCTGTAGTTAGGCATCCTTGCAATAACTGTCAAACTTGATGATTATTTCATGGCCTTTCATAGAGTTAAGAGCTCTGCACAGGGGGTAATTTTAAATTATTTTGCTCTAATTCCAAGGAAAATTAAGTTCCCCCTTTCTGAGATCCCTTGACATTTAAAGAAATATTAACTGCAGGCCAGAGATATAGCTCGGTTGGTAGAATGCTTGCCCAGCATGCATGGAGCCTTGGGTTTGGTCTCCAGCATTAAATAATGAAGGATATGGTGTAATCCTATAATCCTAGCACTTGAGGGATAGAGATGGGAAGATCAGAAGTTCAAAGTCATCCTCAGCTACACACTGAGTTAGATAAGACCAGCTTGGGCTAGAGATGTCTCAAGAAAATACTGCTATCAATAACAGGATACTTTTCATTTTAAAATACTTTTGAAACTTATGAAACATACTCCATAGCTTGTGTGCTTAAACACATCTTCCCTAGCTGCAGCTGCTGTTTTAAAAGGGTTATAGTACCTTTGGGTGGGGAAAGCTGGTGTGTGTGTGTGTGTGTGTGTGTGTGTGTGTGGGCGAGATTCTGTAGCCTGATTTCACTTCTCTGTCACTCTCTGCTTTGTGACTGTAGGAGCAATGTGGTTAGCCACTTCCTGCATTCTTCACCTTGGTGGACTGGATCTTCTCAGAGTGTGAGCTAAAATAAACCCTTCTGCCCTTGAGTTGATTCTTGTTAGTTACTTGATCACAGCAAGTGAAATGCAGACAGACTCTGACATCATTCCATTCTGGACCTAAGAAAACACAAGCTCTTCATATGGGCATGGTGTACCCAGGATGATATGAGGAAGAGGAGGAGGAGGGGGAGGAAGAGGAGGAGGAGGGGGAGGAAGAGAAGGAGGAGGGGGAGGAAGAGAAGGAGGAGGAGGCAAGCTTACAAAACTATGACCCATGTTAGAGAGTTCTAAATTCACATACTCAACCTGTTCTCTCTCTGTGGCTGTACAGCATTCTAGCAGCTGGCAATAGCACCCGTTTGTGATTTCACAGCTTCTTCAAGTTATAAGTTTAGGTGTGGCTCCTGACATCCTCTGCACTACTGTGTTCAAGACAGTTTCTTGGATTTGAGGGTTCATGGGATTTGGCTGGAAAAGTTCCACTTTCAAGTCTGCATAGCTGTTGGCAGGATCTGGCTCTTTGCTTACAGAAAGTGTTGGGTCCTTCTTGCTGTCATTTGGAGGTCATAGTCAGTTCTTGCCAGGTGAGCCTTGAACAGTTCTCAGCATGGCAACTGGCCTCCACAGCAGGCAAGGGGGAGAGTCTGCAGCAAGATGTCGTAAAGAAACTGTGAGTGGCACGTCTTCACCTTGGCTCCATTTTGTTGGTTAAAAGCAAATGGCTAGCTTAACCATATTCAGGAAGAGAGGATATCTCTCCGGCATAAGTACTAGCAGAGGAGAGTCACTAAGATGGCTTGCCAGACTGTGGCCTCTGCAGCACATGTGTTCAGGCTGGCTACAGCTGTGACTTCAGATGTGGCTTTGGAGCTTAGATTTCACTCTGTATATTCCTCTGGTTGTGTTAGTTGCTATAGTTAACATCAAAGACTGGGTCATGTAAATAACAGATAATGGTGTCTCACAGTTACAGGGGCTGAGAAACCCAAGACCAAGTTGCTGATGGCTTCCTTTTCTGCTAAGGGCTCTTCCTGGCTTCTTGCAGATAGCTTTCTTGCCCCAAAAGATGGTATATTATGCCGTGTGTGTGTGCATTTGTGTGTGTGTGTGTGTGTGTGTGTGTGTGTGTGTGTGTGTGTTTCAGTCTACAGCATGGATGGAGGTATGTATTTCATCAGTGGCTAGTGTTTTTCAGAGGAAGAGATGTTGATTCATCCAAAATCGGCATCTTTTTAAAAAACCACCTACCTTTGAATGTAAAGCAAACCTAATCACTTGTTAAGTCTAACAGCCTAGAGGCTGAGTGAATGTAAAACAGACTAACAGAAGCAGTGGGAAACTTCCAGAGCTTGGTGCAGATCCAGGAGACAGGAGTATGATAAGCAAGATCTGTGGAGGCCCTCTGAGGCCATCATGATGGGGCTGTGTCCAACGATGGCAACGTAACAGAGAAATGTTAGTTCTGGGGTCCATCCCTACAAACAACATTTTCCAAAATACCTGTAAGGATACTCATACCTGCCCCAAAGGACCGTGGTGAACACTGAGAGATACATGCCCAGAAGCCCGCATAGTTTGTGTCTAGAGGAACGGTTGGGAAAGCTTGTAACAGCCTCCTCTGTCACCAACACAAAGCACAGCAAACTTAGTGGGATTAGGGCCAGCGAGATGGCTCAGCATGTAAAGGTGCTTGCTGCCAAACCCGACAAGCTGAGTTGGATCCTTGGGACCCACCCACAAGGTGGAAGGAAATTGTTGACTCCTTCCTGCACGTGGTCCTCTGACGTCTACATACATTGTATCACACACACACACAGAGAATTAAAATTTTAAATTGCAGCAAACTTAAAATAATATGTACGCACAAGACAGTATCCTTACAGAGTCAAAAGAGGGCTCGAGTGAAGGTGCTAGCAGGTTTGTCTTTCTTCGGGAAACCAGGGAGAGTCTGTCCTTGCTCATCAGGTTTGCCTTTCTTCTGGAAACTAGGGAGAGTCTGTCCTTGCTCAACAGGTTTGTCTTTCTTCTGGAAACTAGGGAGAGTCTGTCCTTGCTCAGCAGGTTTGTCTTTCTTCTGGAAACTAGGGAGAGTCTGTCCTTACTCTTCCAAGATCCAGAGACCTCCTCATCCCCCACTTCATTTTGCCAAAAGCCAGGCATACAGCATCTTTCTCCCCTGGCTTCACCTTCTCTCCATTCCTTAATTTGGACAGTCATGCCTCTCTCTTGCAAGGAGCCTTGTGTTAATATTGGGTGCACTATGGTTGTCTACCATCTCAAGAGTCCTACTTTGGTCATAATCACAAAACCCACTTTACCGTATCAGATATTCTGATCCCCAGGGTTTGCATGTGTCTCAGTCTCACTGGTCCCATTCCTCTCAGCACATTCCAGCACTGGTGCAAGTCCAAAGTCTCATCTTGGTCTCCTCAATCAACTCTCAAATGCCATCATCTCACTCCATTCAGATGGGCGTGAGACTCAGGTAGATTCTAACTGGGGATACAGATTCTTGTCATCTGTGCACCTGTGAAAGAAATCAGCCAGTAGTCAGTCAGCTGCTCCTAGATACAGTATGTCCTGTGGCTTTTCCTAGGGAGGGATGAACAAACATCCGTTTACTTTAAACAGGACACCAATGGCAGATCCAAGAAACCCTCCCATGCAGGTCCAGCTTAGTGAGTAGTAAGTTTCCTGGCGTGACTCATAAGCAGCTGCATCACTGAGTGCCCACCCAGACATGGACAACCACTCAGGGAAGCTGCATTCCTGGGGCTGTAGCACAACTCAGGCAGCTGGGTGCACTGAAAAATCTCCTCTCCGTGGCAATCATTGTACTTATCTAAGATCAAGGAAGAGACTTCTGCTCTTGTGACTTTGTGACTTCATCAGCCTGATAAGTTAGGTGAATTCTTCTGATGCCTCCAAGAGGGAAGTTTTCAATTTAGAGGAAGTGACTAAGTAATACATAATACAGCTGCCACAGCCACACCCACACCCACACACTCTCAAACAGGCAGGACCACGGAAGGAAAAGGAAGGGGCTAGCCCCAAGTAGGTTGTAAATCCAGCAAAACCCAAGCAGGTTCAGGATCTGGCTCTTGGCTCTACTTCATGGCTCACTCTCTGAGTCATCCTTCCTTCCTTAGGAAGGGTAGCATGACTTTCAGTTGTCATAAAACGTGGACAAAAAGCAACCTGGGGAGGAAAGAAATTACCTGGCTTACAGTCCACCATTGAGGGAAGATCCGGCAGGAACTCAAGTGAGTCTATCAGGAACCATGGGGTGCTGATTACTGGCTTGCTCCCCAGGGCTTGCTCAGATAACTTTCTTACACAACCCAGATCACCTGCCTAGGGATGGCACCACCCATCTCTTCCACGTCAGTCTAGAGAATGTCCCACAGACATGCCGACAGGCAAATCTGATGGAGAAAATTCCTCAGTTGAGGTTTCCTCTTCCCAGGTGACTCTAGTTTGTGCCAAGTTGACAAAAAAAAAAAAAATCAACCACCCAAATCACCCTTGTTTACAGCTGTTTGTCGTTTGTGTATAGCATTTTGGACTTTGACTGCCTCCATTCCTCTTGTCCCCTCTCCTTCAGTGCAAGCTGGTGGGGATTTCTGCTGGCATACACCCAGACTCATTGTACTTATCCTTCAAGGCATTTTGTGCCTATTATCTCTTTTTATAAATAAAGTTTTGTTGAAACCTAAGCACAAGTGCTAGCTAGTGCTTCATTGTTACTGTGTTATTGACAGGCCAACAGGATGGGAAGGGCTACAAGAGAAACAGCCTGGCTCACAAGCTAAGACTCCCCCCTCTCTCCAGCCCTCTGTGTAGAATGCTTGTTGGCGACTGGTCCAAGTCAAACCTCAAGAAGCATTGGGATTTTAGAAACGACAGGCTTGAGTGGGTTGAAAAATTGGTGCTGTGTGGCCTCAATTCTGAGGTCGTGGGATGTGAAAGGAGAAGAGAGGGGAGAGGCATGAGGGAAGAGAGTGCTCAACTTTAAACACCAACTTCATCTTCTTGGCCAGTTGCCTTGGAAGCCTGCAGCTGAGATCATTAAGCAGCAAGACGATGAGGAGGAGAACAGTCAATCAAATGAAAAGAAGATGAGCATCATGATGCCCATCTGTACTCTGCACCAGAGAGGCCGAGGCAAGCCGATTAAGAGTTCCAGGCCAGCCTGGGCTTTAGAGGGAGATGCTGTCTTAAGACAAACAAACAAATCAATCACAGAAGGGAAGAAATCCAAGGTGGGCTCGATTGAACGAGGAGAATCATAATAAGAGCACCACAGCGGGTTCCTCTGTATCAGCTCTATATGCTTCCTGGCCGTCCTCCCGCTTTAGAGTCCCATGGGCTCACGTTTTGGCAAGCAATTGCTATGTCCTACCTGCCAGAGCCAGGCCTAGGCGTCTAACAAGCCTTTCCTTTTGCTGTTATTCAGTAGAAGTGGAGCATGTTCACAGTGAGGGGTTGCTGAGTTTGTTCCTTTTCACGGAAAGACAGCTTGATTAGCTACGTTTTAAAAAATCCCTTCACTCTGGAATTCCTGCTCACACCCCATCTTAGGGGATTGTGCCTGACACAGGCTCTGCTTGCCTGGTTGTCAGCTCAAAGTGTTATTTAGCCAAGATGAACGAGGACAAACAGGGCACGCACACAGAGCAGATCCAGTTGGGGACCTAGATGCGAACAGACACTGATGTTCTCTTGAAAAATAGCTCACTCTGGGAGTAGTAGATAGGAAGAACTAAACACTCCACAGAGCTTTGGAAATGACTTGTTAGAAGGGGCTTAGTTAGGCTTGGGGTTTGGGGTGGAGACAGCATGTCAAATTTGCGGTTTCTCTCTAAACATCCATCAGAGGCTCTGGTATCAGATCTGAAATGAAGGTCCTCCCCCATCTCCACTGAAGTTCCCCCTACACAGCTAAGGCACGAGTGCAGGGGCAGCTTTCCTTCTGTGCTGATAGACTATCTGAGGCAGGCCCTGCATTCTATTTCAGGAAACCAGACCAAATAAAACTCATTCCAATTAAAAAGCACCACAGGCCAGGAGAACAGCAAGCACCCACCTCACACAAGACAGCCCAGCCGCAAGCAAAGTCCCTTACGGTGTCTATGACAGAGTCCCTGGCTGAGGTGAAGGCTTGTTCAGTGAGATCAAAGCTGCCTGGTAAATTGGGCTGAGAGGATTATTCTCCCCATATCGCCATCACAAGGCATCTTGATGTGTATATCATTACAATCGCCCAGAGGAGGAGAGGCAGTTACAAGGGAGGTTGATTCCAAACACTACAGAGCCAAGTTATCATATGGCTTTTAAATATTGAGCCTCAACTCATCACTTCATCTCCAGATAGGACAGACTTTGAGCAGAAACACACACACACACATGTACACTGCATACAAACACACACACTCAGCTTCTTTGTGTGCTTTGGTAATGATCTGTTGTGGTGTCATCTAATTCAGGGAACTAGGTTCTGGTAAGGCTCTGCTTTAGATAGGAAATGTCCTCCCTACACTCCCCTACCTTGCTCCCCAGGCTCACAGGTATGAACCTGTGGTCTCTAGCTGGTGGCATTGTTTGGGAAGGTTGTGTAAACTTTGGGATGTGGGGGCCTGCTTTTGATTTCTGCTGCAGTTCTATCACTACGAACTGAACCCAGCTGCCAGGCCTTCCAGACCAGGATTGTTGTATTTTTTAAAAGATAAGGAAAGAAGGGATATGTTTTGGTGGAGGTGTAGTCAGGTATGGGGGAGGGCAGGGAGCGCCTTGGCCAACCCATGCTTAGGCATCCCTTCCCCCTGAGGGAACAGACACACAACGGTATAGTACAGAATAGAGTTTATTCAGGGCATGGGGAAGGCAGTCGAGAGGACAGCAGAGACGGAGAAAGGCAGAGAGAGAGCAGAGAAGTAGAGAAGTAGAGGGGTGTAGGTGGGCCACGAGCACATGGAGGGGGGGTGGGGGGAAGGGAATGGGAAGAGAGGGGGGAGGGGGAAGAGGACAGAGCAGGAGCAAGAGAGAGAGGAGAGGGCAAGCAGCCCCTTTTATAGTGAGTCAGGCCTACCTGGCTGTTGCCAGGCAGAGCTTAGACACACCTGGCTGTTGCCAGGTAACTGTGGGGCAGAGCTTAGAGAAAATGCTAACAAGGATGGCCACCAGAAGCCTTTGGAAGTGTGAGCTGCAAGAACCTGTTCTCCTCTTAACTCATGTCTCTCAGGTATTTTGTCACGGGAACAAGGAAAACTACTAACACCCGTTCAAAAGTTCACAAAGGTCAAAGGTTCTAAATGTTCACAAAGGTCAAAATCAAGTTCAGTTAAAACAGCATTTGGAAAATTCCTTCAAATCTGCCTAGGCCGGGTGAGATGAGTGCTCTGTATGAAGCAGGCTTGCCTCACACTGAGGGTGACATGCAGAGCCAAAGACCTGCTACTGCTCTTACTCTCATGCCAAAGGATATAAAGGTGAATCCACTTTAGCCAAAGCAAAGACTAGGTAATATTACCACCATCAACTGAACAGTGCAAGTCCTCTCTGACAACACAGGAGGCTTGGGTGCCCTCTTTGCAGGGACCGCTGTTGGCCTCTGGGTTTCTCACTGGCTGGCCGATAGTAAAGACTTGCCATTCTCACTTCTCCACCACCACTGTCCACTGCCACTGTCCCTTCCCAACAGTCTTTTCCCTTGCCACACACACTGAACTGGGCTTTGCATGGCTCATGCCCTCCCTCTCTTGGCTCTCTCTCTCTCTCCTTGGCACTTCCATTCAGTGCTAGAAGCTTTCCATAAGGACAGTACCCTGAAATCTGACCCAGGGGGCTTCTGGGTATAATTTACTTAGCAATTTCCCAGATAGGTGGCTTGGTGGATGTCATTCTTCAGACTCCTGTAGGTTGGGGATAGTGGCAAAAATCCCCTCAAAGCTTAAGTGAAAAAGGGAAATTTTTTGATTCATCCACATGACATTGTGTGTGGCCTTGGCCTTTGGTTCTGATGAATCTGCAAATAAGGAGCTCCCTCTCCTCTTGCCTGGGTCTGGCTTTTCATTCCTTTACAGCTCAGGCTACTTCTCTGGGAGTAGAAGATCCTCTTCTCTGAATAGGCTGGAGGGAGCTCACCTCATCTTCCTGCTTTCAGAGTGAATGGGGAATTCTCTCCTAGGACCTAATGGATGAATTCCAGAGGATTCTGACAGGCTGCACTGGGTGTCTCTTGTCTCCATTAATGGGACTGAGGGCAAGCACTAAGAGTCAATGGTCCTCTCTTCCATCCCACTATGTGCAAAAGGGGAAACTGAGCAGCTGGGCCACCTGATGGATCATACAGGAGACTCGATAGCAACAAGCAATTTCTAAAAGAAAGATGAGGTCTGTCTTAGTGTCCTACTGCTGTGAAGAGGCACCATGGCTACAGCAACTCTCATAAAGGAAAGCATTTAATTGGGGTTGTTTTACAGTTTCAGAACTTCAGTCCATTTTCATCATGGCAGGAAGCATGGAGGCATGCGGGCAGACACAGTGCTGGAGAAGGAGCTGAGAGTTTTACATCCAGATCTGGGGCAGCAGGAAGAGATAAAGTCTCTGGGCCTGTCTTGGGCTTTTGAAAACCTCAAAGCCCACCACCAGAGACACACTTCTCCAACAAAATCACACCTCCTATAGTGACCTTTCAAATAGTGCCACTCCCTGGTGACCAAGCATTTAAATGAATGAATAACCTGGGGGGAGAGGGGCTGAATAACCTAGGTGGGAGGGAGAGGGGCATTCTCATTTGAACCATCACAGGGAAGGAATACTGAGAGGAAGAAATAGCAAGTGTTTACTTTGGAGTTCAAGAGAAGGGGAAAACCAGACTCAATTGTCAGGCAGCCAACCAACTCTCTTAAAGAACTTGCAGGCTTAGCTTGCCTCACCTAGCATCACTGACCTGACAAGGTGAGCTTCCTTAGCAACTCTATAAGTCATTTTAGCAACTTGAATCCATGACTGTCATCCCTGCCCTCAGAAGGCGGGAGAATTGCCTCTCAGTTCCAAAATCTCTTTGCAAGGAAGATTTTTTAAAAGCTGTTGAGTGAGAGGGCTTTTCCTGCAAACCAGGTGACTTTAAACAACAGAAATGTGTTCACTCTCCATCCTGGAGGTGGGAAATCTAAAGTTGACATGTGCTCCCCCTGGAAAGCTCTGTGTTCTGGAATTTTCTCTCTGATCCTGGTGTTGCCAGTGCTTCTGGGTGTTCCCTGCAGTCTCTGCCTCTGTGGTGACCGGGTACTCCGTGTCCATCCTCCTCATTTCCCCATGTGTGTGGCTGTAAGTGTCTCCTCGTGGATTAGTACTTATGCTCATGACTTCTTTTTAACCCTGTCGGCAAAGACATTATATCCGAATCCGATCACACTGCTGGGGCTGGGGGTCTGGACCTGAACCCCTGTTGAGGAGTCGCAACTCAGCCAAGATTCTTCTAAGAGCTAAGATAAAGTCCGCTCACTTGTGGCCTTGAGGGTGTTGGGCCTTCAGAATGCTGAGCTAACACCCACCCAACAGGGACAAGTGAAACCTGAGGTTGAAGAAAAGGGGAAAACCAGAGTCATCCCTGCCAGTGTGCATTCAGCCAAAGGTTCAAAGTTTTCCTTGACACAGCAGAAGTGGCCATGGACTGTGAACGAAGGACAAATTGTGACAGGTGGTTGGGGGACAGTGTTCCAGGCTGAAGCACAATGAATGAAGACACTGGGGCAGAAAAGCAGGGAGAGCCCCAGCCAGGCTGCAGGGGTGAAGACTTCACAGGTAGTTTGCAGGAGGAATCTGCACTAGACTAGTAATCTACAGGGGACAGACACATGAGTGCCCGAGGACACATGGAAGGGGTCGTTACTTGACATCTGTCTTCCAGTAGGGCAGCTTCTGGGGCCCAGGGCCATCTCTGTAGAAGGATGCAGGTGTGAGTCTTTAGGTATGACCACACAGGCAGCAAATGAGAAACAGAGAGAAGGGCCTGTGGGACTGGGACAGGGCTCCTGTGGTAAAATGCAGGTGCATGAGCTTCGGTGAAACAAAGTGAGGTCGATTGACTGGACCTAAGTCCTGGCTGTTTGGAACTTGTCCAAATATGCATCAAATTAATACTCAGAAGTGGATGAGACCGAAGACAGCAGGGACAGCGGGAAGGGAGGGAAATAAAAGCCAGGAGAGACCAGGTGAGACACGCAGTGGTAGTTTGAGTGAAAATGGCCCCATAGGCTCACAGGGAGTGTCGATTTTAGGAGGTGTGGCCTTGTTGGAATAGGCATAGCATCGTTGGCGGAAGTGTGTCATTGGAGTTGAGCTTCAAGGCCGCATATACTCAAGCCAGGCCCAGTGTGGCACCCTTTCCCTGCTGTCGGCCTATCTGAATGTAGAACTCTTAGTTATCTCTCCAGCACCCTGTCTGCCATGTTCCCCACCATGATGACAATGGACTGAACCTCTGAACTATAGGCAAGCCCAACTAAATGCTTTTTTTAATTTATAAGGGTTGCCTGTGGTCATGGTGTCCCCTCCCAACAAAATGCAAACTAAGTCACACACCCATGCACTGGGCTTCTTTACCTGAGTGTCCTCAATCCCTAGATAATGTCTATCCAGGGCAAAAACCGAGGCCTTGAGGGATTTCATAATAACCTGCCTCTAAACCTCTGACATGCTTCGGGACTGAAAATAAAAGTCCCACTTGGCTGAGGTTCATTTTGACAGGGAACCTTTGAGATACAAAGCCTTTGCAGAAACTTAAGCTGGAGGAGCTCAAGGGTCACTCAGGTCTAAAACCGGGCTATGAGTTTGACTCTAGCTCTTACTTACCTGGGAGGCCCTGCCCAATGGATGAGTCTGGCCATCTTTTTCCTCACCTGCGACACTTGAAGGCTAACAAAACCTTGCTTGCTCTCAGTCTCACATTCAGTGACCTTTCTTATGCCTCTCTCAGAACTGAATGGCTAGAGGTAGCAACATCCATAGTAGGCTGGGCTCTCCCACATGAATCATTATCCAAAAGAAGAAGGAAGAGGAGAAGGAGGGGGGGAGGAAAGAGGAGGAGGAAGAGAAGGAGAGGGAGGAGGAGGAGGAAGAGGAGGAGGAGAGGGAGAAGGAGGAGAAGTAGTCCCACAGGTCTGCCTAAGGATAATCTGATGGAGGCATTTTTCTCAGTTGAGGTTGCTTCTTCTCAGAAAACCCTAGCTTGTGTCAAATCAATCAATCAATCAATCAATCAAACATCAACAACAAACCCACCTAGACAGAGCCATAATTACGATTCCATGGTGATTCTCATTCCTGGCAAGCTGACAATGAAGACCAACTACCATGTTTGCCTAAAAGTTATCCAGAAAATATCCTGAGACATGGTATGTAGGTCATGGTCAATCGTGTGCTTGTGCTAAGGCTCCAGGAGAGCGGATTGCATGTAGTTGAGCACAGGGTCAAAGGAAGAGAGGGGGCTGTACTTGTAGTCAATAGGACTTTGAAGGTCCCTCTAGTCACCTTCACAGAACTGAGGGGCAGGAGTTCAGAAGCCAGTGCTGACCACGTAAGTAGTAGTGATAGGTGTACACAGGACCCTTAGGGTGTTGTTATGAAAACTAAACGCACTACTGGTTATAATATGCTTAGAGTCATGCCTGTCGCAGCATGGGTCCAGGAAAAACTTCACATAATGCTAAGTACTTCTCAGCTCATCCTTCCATGCTCCCATGTGGCAGGGCCAGCCTTGTAACACACACACACACACACACACACACACACACACACACACACACACAAACCTCTAACAAGACAGGGTCCCTAAATGCAGTATTTGCTAAGGATGGTCCACTCAACAAATGGGGCCAAGTGGAGGAAAACTAAACTCTCTGCTGTTTACGGCTTCACTGTAGCTCCAAGCTTTCCACACAGCTCACTTTTATCTGACAGAGCTCTTGGCAGGGAGCCCAGCTTTGAGTCACTACATTGTAGAGGAAGCCAGATAAACAGTGGGGTCCCTGCAAGCCAGCCTCCAAGCAATGGCCAGTGAAAAGAAATACAAGCTACATGTTGTGTTTTAATTTTTGAGGTCTTCATTTGTTTGATTGACTTAGTTTGGGTTTTGGTGGTGGTAGTTTGGATCTTAACTCTGTAGCCCAGGCTAACCCCAGGGCTTCTCTTGTTTCCAGCTCCCCAGCACTGGAGATCCAGGTGTTTACTACCATGTTTGGATTTTTTATGTGGGTGTGGGGATTGAGTGGCAATTTTACTTAGAGTCGTTTCCCCAGAGATGCCATTGTTGGCTTACAGGCAATTCTGCTAGACTCTTCCCAGGGACCTAGCAACAGCTTACATCATCACCCACTATACCATTACCTGCTGCCAGGTCCGGGCCACTTATAAAAAGACTACTCACCACCCCAGTAGACTCTCACTCTCTGTTCCCATGTGTTCCACCCCCCACCCCCCCCTTCCTGCTCTTCTCTGTCCTCCTTCTCTGCCATCATGGCTCTGGTCCCATCTGTCTGCCTTTACCCCCTTTCCAGGTTCTCACTACCTTCTCTTCCCCCAATAAACCCCCTTTACACCAGGTCTGTTGCATGGCGTGATTTCTCAGGAGGACACCTTGGCATGGGCCCACCATGGTACTGAGATGTCAGCTCAGGAATTTTGGGATAGTCCACCAGGGCCTCCGAGCACATGGGCACCTCTCCCCTCCTGGAAGAAACAGGTTAGGGAGCACGTAGGCTGGGAGGAAGGGGCTGGTTAAGCCCCTGCTACCTCACTCCCTAAAGACCAATCCGTTTAAAAGTCACCCTGTTCTGCTAATCACATTGTGCCTAATGGCTGCTGCTCTAAAAATCTTATAAAAGGTCCCTGAACAGGCTACGTGGGTCCTTCTCCTGTCTTGCTGTGCAGGATGATTCCAGCATGCTGGATCAATAAATTCCTCTTACGTTTTGCATCAATCCCCGACTCCATGTGTTCACTGGGGGTGGGGGTGGGGGAGTCATCTCATAAGTTAAGGCTCCCCAGAGTCTTACAGTGCCTGTCTGCCACCCACATACATTTCATAAGAGCCATGACCAAGGCTCCTCTTATAAAAGAATACACTTAGTTGGAGACTTGCTTACAGCTACAGAGGCTTAGTCCATTATCCTCATAACGTGGAGCATGGGGATGTGCAGGCAGGCACTGGAATTGTAGTTGAGAGTACATTCTTACCCATCAGCAGAGAGATCCATAGGCTTCCTCCAACAAGGCCACACCTCCTAATGCTTTCAAATAGAACCATTTCCCGGTGACTAAGCATTCTAGTGTGTGACCTATGGAGGTCATTCTCATTCGACCTGTTATACTCAGCATCATTCTTTTTCCAGAGAATTCCCTAAAAGGAGAGTCTCTGGAATAACTCCCTCCACACACACACCTTCTGTCTAAAGTCTCTTAAATTTTATTTTAAAAAATAGTATGTCATAATTTGAAGTCATGCAGTTTGCTGCTGGGTCATTCTTGCCACACCCCCAACCCTGACATTCTGTTTAAATTCCAAGCTCCATGAAAACAGAGCCCACACAGAGACATGCCCAGGATGGGGTCCTTACCAGGAAGTTCTGAGTCAAGTCACAGAAGGTCAAATGACTCAACCTCTGTTGTGCTCTTCAGGCTGAGGGTCCCTGAGCCAAGGTGCTCAGATGAGTCTGCTCTACTGAAGATTCCAGATTGAATTCAGATCCTAAAATATTTGCATCTCTATGGTAAAACATTTTAGGGATAGCACCAAAGTCTACAAACAAATTCCACTCATGCTTCACCCACACCTATGCACACAACTCTGAGGGAACTTCAAGCAGCATGCAATATTTCTAGCATACCTTCATTTTATGATGTCCCACATGAAACGGCAGTAGGATTCTCCATGTGTAGGAAGGGTCATGGCAGCTCTGAAAACATTTTTTTTTTTTTGTATTTTGAAAAGTGTCAAATTTGGGGTTTTCAAACTAGGAATGCTTGGCTCAGGCAGTGGTAGGTTTGTGACCCTGGAAAGACCACTGACTGATGCTGGGCTGCGTTCTCTAAAGGTGAGATTAGCTCTGACTCCTCCCCAGGTTGTCATGAGAGACCCAAATACTTAAGGTGCTCAGCTTTCGTGACAAGTTCATGAGTGGAGTCCTCACAGTTCATGAGATGTTTGCAGTGATCTGAACATCAGTCAAGCACACATGAGGCTATGTGAGAGGATGTGGTCTGTGGGCACATCTACTGTGAGGGCTAAAGTTATGCTTTACATTTAAATTGCTATGCTTAAGAGAGCTGTAAAACAAAACCACCTCTAACCTGTAAGCCCTACTTGCCCAAGGACGTAAAACTTCCTGGAATGCTGGGATTTGTTGTTCATGTAAGAAACAATCCAGGTGTTTGCACTTCTATGAACAAGATTGGTTGCTCCAACTACATGGGATGTTCTTGATCACACATAGGCGAGAGGTGCATAGGCAAGGAGTTTATCAGGATGTATGCTTGCTCCCATTGGATGAAGGCAGGAAGTATGTATGTAGCCTCATGGGGTTTGCCTTTATAAGCACCTAAATAACATAATTTATGGCCATTCTCTGGGAATTCCAGGCATGTTCTGGCTAATGCCCATCATCCTAGCCAGTAGTTAATAAATCTTGCTTCTAATTTGGCTCAAAAAATTGTGACAGTGGTCCTTTTCTTATCTGGTTGGGTTAACACCATTTGTTGACTTCCCCCTCCTGACCCATGGTTACTTGGAAAACACACACCCAAAGACTGTGTGGTAAAGGCGATGCCAGCTTGTACCGCACCTTCTCCTGGCTGCCCAGGTGGCTGGCTTAATGAGGCATAACTCTAGCAGCTGGGCTGTAATGTTATTATCTTACTTCACAGCTTAGCCTGTGCTGGGCAAGGAAACCTCACCTGCCCTTCCCCTGGGCTCTGAGGCCAATCCCTTTCTGCCACCATGCCCTCAAGGGGACACACCCAACCTCCTCCCTGCTTACCTGTTATTTAACTAAGTGCATGCTTCTTATAGCTGTGCCTGGACTCACACATCCATCACCTCTGGCCACTAAGTGCATTTCTGCGTTGTGATTCCAGGAGAATGTGTGCCCAGCCAGCAGGGGAGGATGGATACAGAGCGAATGACAGGGAAAAGTGAACCAACAGGAACGATCTTGCATGCTACTCTGGCTCCTGAAATAGATCTTGCTTCTCAAATTTCTCCCTTCCATCTCTATTCATGTGTCTCCACCCACTTATTCAGACTTGTTTTCTTCCTCCTTCCTCCTTCCCAATCTGCTCTTCCTTCCCTCCCCCTGCTCCACTTCTCCCCCTCCTCTTCCTCTTCCTCCCCCTCCTCCTCCTCATCCCCTTCTTTTTGTTTTTGGAGACAAGATCTCGGGGTCTCAGATCTCAGGCTTTGGCCAACCTCAAAGTCACAAAGATCCTCCATCTCTGTCTCTGTCTCTCCGGTGTTGGGAATGAAGGCCTATGCTCCGGCCTTCTCTGCTTCTCCTTAAATGCCAGGGATTGAATCAAGGTTCCCAAGCATGTTAGACTGCCACCACGCCATCCTCAGGCCAAACTTGCTACCCTTTTCTTTTGTGTGCGAAGTACTTACACTGACCCGGGGCTCAAGACACTAGGCATGCATTGGAGCAATGAGCTCCCTCCCTCCTGTGTTCTTGACTTATTAAAAGTGAACATGACCACTAGCAATGCCGACACACCCTCAGTGTTGAATATATTTTATTTTTGTCCCATCCAAGGGGATACTGCCATCTGTCTGTATGTATGCCTGCAATATTTAAAAGTCAAGAATGTTCTGGAATAGTGTGCTGTCCAGTGCAATTTCTGACAATGGAAATATTCTCTCTGTCCTGTCTTACATCGTGTGTATATGTGCATGTGTACATTTACATGGCAGCCAGAGGTTAGGGTTAAGTGTCTCTCTCTACCACTCTCTCCCTTATTTTGGAACCAGGATCTCCCCCTCAGCCCAGAATGCACAGATACAGCTAGACTGGTTAGATACAGCTCACTGGCAGTTAGCCCCAGGCATCCTGTCTCCATCCCCCAGTGCTGGGATTCCAGACACACATCGCTAGACTTTTACTTGAGTGCTAGGGATCTGAACTCAGGTCTTATGTTTTGATAGTGGACACTTTACCAACAGAGCCATCTCCCCAGCCCCTAGCATTGCTTTTCCAACTCAACTAAAGACAGGCCTCACCATGCTAACACTCAGATTCTCTGACTTAGGGCTTCTAGGGTAGGTATAGAGATGCAGTTTCTAACTGCCTCCCAAAGGATGCTGATGCCAATGACCCCTGGTCCATATGGCAGGAAGAGGCTGGTGGCTCTCAGACTTGACTACACATTGGGCTTTACCCCGAACTTAATACACACTGATGTTGGATCCCACCTGGAGACTCTGATGTAATTGTTCATGAGACATCTGGAACCCTGAGATTCTTTCAACAGCCCCCAGGTAATTCCAGCAGGCAGCCTTAAGCACATACTGCACACGACCCAGTTAAAACATTTTAAAAATAACTTGTCATCATTGAGAACAAAGCAACAGCTTTATAGACTGATCTCTGAAGGGTTCTGACTGGCTCCTAGCCAAGCCTGTGGGCAGCTCAGACTAACTCTGCCCAGCTAGCTATAGAGGTTTCCACGGACACTTCTACAAGATCAGATGTGAGTCCAGAGCCACTGGGGAGAAGGGCAGGGGGCTCTGAGCATCACCTGCAGACCCACAGGCTGTACCCACCTACTGCATTCTGACTCCCATCCTGCTCCCAGTGGAGACTGAAGGAGATAGCAGTCAAAACTACAGATGCTCGAGTCCCAGACTTCCATTCTAATCTTGCTGCTTGTACAAGCTTGATCTCTTTACCTGTAAGTTAAATGTAGTGCTTTCCTTCAAGAGCTGGGTAACTGGACTGGTTCCTATCCTTTGGGGAGCAGCTCCAGGTGTCAACTGCTCCGGTTACTTTCCACCTGATCCCTACCCCAACTTCTATGCACAAGACCTGTTCAACTCCTAGTTCTTTAAGCAACCCACATTCTTGTTCACCCCAGGACCTTGCTACGTGATCCTGGTTTCTTGAGAGCATTATTTGTTCTCTTTTTGGTCTAGCTCCTGCCTCCTTATCTTCCCAGATCTTCCCAGCTGTCTCTGGTAAACCTTTGATCTCTAATTCCCCCCACCCCCCCACACACTCATGCTTAATTACACTCGGTACAATTAAAAGTTTACATGCCCAGTAAATGTTTGAGCACATGTTATATGGCATGGGCTCACCTCTGTTCTAGAAATTCCCCCCCCCCCCCCCCCGCAACTGGCTGGATTTGTGTGTCAACTTGACACAATCAGAGAAAGGAGCCTCCCCTGAGGAAATGCCTCCATGAGATCCAGCTGTAAGGCATTTTCTCAATTAGTGATCAAGGGGGAAGGGCCCCTTGTGGGTGGTGCCATCCCTGGGCTGGTAGTCTTGGGTTCTATAAGAAAGCAGGCTGAGCAAGCCAGGGGAAGCAAGCCAGTAAGTAACTCCTGCTTCCTGACCTGCTTGAGTTCCAGTCCTGACTCTCTCTCTCTCTCTCTCTCTCTCTCTCTCTCTCTCTCTCTCTCATACACACATACTTTTTTTAAAAAAGGAAAATTGGACTCGGGATATAGTGGTGCCTGGCACACTTAGGGCCCTGAATTTCATCCCTAGAACTGAAAAAGAGAATGGAGAAGAATGGAAGGGGGGATGCAAGAGAGATGGAGAAAAAAGAGATCTACACAAAACGACAGAGAGAAGAGAGAAGGGGATAGACAGAGAAGGGGGAGTCTTAGTCTCATGAAGTTGGCATTCTGAGGTTGATCTGCCACAGACAGGGAACATAGAGATTACAGAGAGAGGGAGACTCAAGGACGGAGCAGCTGGTCCTGAAGCCACCAGCAACACCTGTGAAAAGGCATGGGGACTCATGTGTATTGCTTAATT
This sequence comes from Rhynchomys soricoides, assembly GCA_019843965.1. NCBI lineage: Eukaryota > Metazoa > Chordata > Mammalia > Rodentia > Muridae > Rhynchomys > Rhynchomys soricoides. Next base: position 6,189,106 of record JADRCH010000017.1, read on the forward strand.
TGGGTTATTACTGGATCGGATCTGGAACTAACTAAGAGACAAGCTCTGAGTGGGTCAGCCAGGGTGCTCCCTGAAGGATTAACTGAGGTGAACGCCTTCCACAGAATGGGCAACACCTTTTGACAGCCCAGATATAAAGAGGTCTTGAGGGAAAAGTAGTGCTGGTTTTGCCTGCCCGCCTGTGCTGGGGCTAGTGGTGTCCACATTGTTGCTGCATTTTTGCTGCCAACCTTCACGACCATCAGCTTCTTCAGTCATCCACTGTGAACTGAGGAGCAGCTGCTCTGTAGAAATGCTCTAGGTCTTCCATGCATGCTGAGACTGCTAAGGCTTCTGGCAATTACCCAGTTCTCAGTCCTAGTGCGAGACAGCCATTGTGGGATTCTCCAGCCTTCTACTAGGAAGCCATTCTTACAAAACCCCTTTGTGAAAATGGATTCATTGTGTCATTTCTATTCTAGAGAACCTCACTTGATTCATGTGACCTAGGGAAAAGCATCCGTGGCAGAGAGAATGCAAAAAGCAGAAAGACAAACAAATGTATCTCATTCTGGGTTATCAGGGACTCAGTCCCTAAGCCACCAGCACAGATCACAAACCACGTGACCATGGGCAGGAGCCCCCTTTCTGCCCTTGGCACTCTGCTGCTTAGCATTCAGTAGGCACTGGGTCAATGGCTACTGAATGACTGGACTCTGATCTGGATTTCTACAGGGTATGAATTAGTGTCAGGCAGATGGTAGGATCTGTCCTCACTGCCCATACCTGTTACCTGTTGAAAATTACTAGGACCGGAGGGAAAAAAATCTCCTCAAAGCGCTGCTCTCTGTTTGGCATCTCCTTAAGCCACTGTTCTTTGCCCAGTCAGTAGCTCCTCCCACATGGGAGGAGCAGATTCGGATTCTGTGCAGAGAGCAAAGAGCCTAAGTAAACAGAATTCCTGAAACAGAACCCTGAGGCCCATTTCCTAGAACACAGTCCTCCTGAAAGGCCTCTTTCCTGCTGCACAAAGCTGGGGTTTGTGAAGGGGAAACAGTGAGTGGCTTTACAGAAATGGCTTTGTTCTTCCTCCAAACCCAAAGGCAAAGTTTTGAAAGGGGTGGCATAGAATTACCTGCAAGAGATGGATCTGAGAGCAAAGACAGCACAGAATGAATGCCCAAAGAAGAGAGGAATAGAGGAGAAGCTGCAGGGGAGGGGAGGTTGCAGGGATGGGGAGGCTGTAGCAGTGAGGAAGCTGCAGGGATGGAGAATCTGTAGGGGTGGAGAAGGCAGCATCTATCCATGAAGCAGCCCAGGGGCATCTGGCCTCCTCAGAAGGCCTCTCAGAGGCTTCCAGTCGCATCACACACCCTTGAACTTGCCTTCCCTTCTTCCTCTCAATGGAGCTTGAAGCCAAGACAGGTCCTGAAGACAGCTGAGGGGAGAGATATGGGCAGGGGAGAAGCTGGAAGGGATGCACTCAACTAAGTCTCAGCAAGGAGTGGAGCTGAGCACATCCCTCAAGTGTCCCCCGAGGGACCACCTGGGTATGTCCACAATGTGGCCCATTTGCTGCCTGTCATTGAGATAGAGATTTCCGATGGGTAACTAGTTCCACAAAGAGTCTGCACAGAGATCCCCATGTTCTTCACGGTCCCTTCAAGACAAAGGCTGACCTCTGTCTTAACTTGAAACTAGGCCAGGGGGAGCCCAAAGACATGGGTAGGATAGTTGAATGGTTACTGAGAAAGCAGCGGACCCAGAATAGATCTTGGGGTAAGGGTAGAACATGTACACCCATCCAGCAATCCCTCCCTATTATTGTGGAGCCCTGTGGGAGCTGTTCTGGGTACCCCAGGCTATCCTGCTCATTGGCTGAGATATCCTAACCCCAACACTTCCCACCTAACCCCAACACTGCTGCAGACCACATCCTTCCCCACTTGATGCGCTTGGAACTCTCAGGAAATATCCCAGCTGCTTGACACATACCCGGAAGGCCACAGAAACCGATAGGGGTAAAATCTGCCCTCATTCAGGTACTGTCACATAAATGGAAGTATAAATTAGTGGGAGCCTGCTGGGACTTCTGTCACCTGCCATCATGTCCCATTTAACAGCTAAGGAAAACATGATTCTGAGATGTTAAGGAACATACCCAGAGTCACACAGCCAAAGCCCAATAGAGCAGGATCTGAACTTCATGCTCACACTACAGACAGTATGAAGTCCAGGGTTTTTTGTTTGTTTGTTTTGTTTGGGGGGGGGGTGTTCTTTGACTGTGTACACACCCTTTCTACTCCCTGAGGCTGAGCGGCAGGCCAATTGGGAAGCTCCTAGGTATGGGATGTCTTTGTCCCACCAACAGCCCAGTTCTATCCTTCCCTCTCCTTAGCCATGTTGGGCCTGTCTACAACCACTCAGCAACACCCCAGACTTGCTCATCAGCGCTCTCCTTCCTGCGCCTCCCCTAATTTCTCTCCATATCCTTTATGATAAGCCATCACACAGAGGGTGGCTTACAGTCCCCACTCTCATCTGCCTAGCATTTAAAAGAAAAAAAGAATTAAATTGGAAGGCACACCCCGGGAGTCTGTCTGTGGCTTCAGCTTCTCTCCTTACTGGAGTCCGTATCATGCTGTGTTCTAATGGTTTCCTAATGGGAAGCTTAATCTGCCATTAGACCCCCTCACCCAGTATCTCTGCCAGATGCCTTGGCCTGTGGGCTGCTGGCAGGAGCAGGGTTTCAACAAGGTGACATCCCAGACCTCATGCTGAGTGGCATCCAAAGGCAAGGATACCCCAGGTCTCCAACCCCATTCGGCCACAGCCTACCAAATGCTGAGAGACACCTGTGTATGGGGAACCCTGTGCCACCTTCAGGGTGCCTCTACCAGTCCCTCCACTGTGGGCCAGAGGAGACGGAGGCCTAGGGGACCCCATGTTCAGACCCAAGCTAGAGATGCAAAATTGGCTGTGTAGCCCCTGTCCCCTCCCATCCTTGCTTTTAAAATGTCAGCATCTATTTTAAAGCATTGCTTAAAAAACAAAACAAAACAAACAACAACAACAACAAAATAAAACACCAAAGCCACAGTCAGGCCAAATCAAACATATGAGCTGGCAGCTCTGGTCCCATCAGCATCTTCTAGAGAAACCCAGAGGCTCCCCGTTGTGCTCTCAAAGGTCTCCTCCTGCTCTGCTCAGCGTGGATAAGAGAAAAATAAATGGACCTCTTCACCATCCAATTAGGCAGCTACTGTATTGTCCTTGTGCTCACCGGAGGAGAAAAATGAACAGGACAATCCAGCTCTGCTTGATTCAGATCAGACCAGTGATAGCATCACCTCTTTGTGGCACTCTGGAGTTTGAGAGGACCCAAGCTGGAGCCCTGCTTTAGAATGACCTCCTCTTCCCTGTGGGTCTTGAGCCCAAGCCACTGCTATCTCAATCCACGGGTTATCCCATCTCTACCCAGAGGCAACTGTGGGGCCCCTTAGGGGTGGGGCAGGCTGTCAGCTGTTGCCATGGTAACCTTCAATTCCCAGAACCATACAACCTTTAGTGTGAAACTCCAGGGCTTGAGCTCACAGGCAGTCCTGTCGTCCAGATTAGGTCACCATCACAGGGACACATTCCTTAAAGTGTCTTTCTCAAGAGGAATTGTGGGGAGTGACCCTACGTTGAAAGCATTTGGTTTCTGCCGGAGTTAGGACTTGCTCTTCTCTTTGGTCTCTGTTTTTTTTCATCTGTAAAACGGAGGTGTTCCTTGTAGCTGAGATCTGAAGGGCTCTTGCTTCTACCTCTGAGTGCTAAGCAAGTGTAAGATGGGACCATCCTCTGGTCTGCTGCCTGAGCAGCGAGAGCTCAGGAGGGTAGTCTATCTGTCGGCTCTCTTCCCCAGACATGAGTGAGCATGCAACGTGATACAGGATCCCCACTCTTTTTATATTTTTGTAGTTAGTTTAAATCTGAACATAGAAGCAGGTGCCCAGGTGTCAAGAAGCACCAGATCTCATGTTGCCGGAGTGAAAAGTGGTGGTAAACCACTCCGTTGGGATAAGCAGTGAAAAAGTACCCTTTGGTGGGCCTGGGGCCAAGGTAAGCAGCTAAGAGATTGTGACACACAAAAGATCTAATGCAAGAGGTTTATTGGGTGGGGTGTGACGGGTGTGGGGTGTGGGGTGTGTGCAAAGTGTCTTGGATCGGGAGACATGAGAGAGACAGAGAGACTAGGAGACAGAGAGAAGGAAAGAATGAGAGCAAACAAGGCAAGAGAGAGAGAGAGAGAGAGAGAGAGAGAACACAACAGAGAGGGACCTTTTAAAGGGGGCACCTCTCGAATAGAAAAATACTCAACTTGTATGGAAAGTGGAAATGCCTCGCACCTGGTGATCATGGGGGAGGGGGGATGATGATGTAAGCTGCTGCACTGTAGTCACTGAAAGGCAGGCTGGCAAGCACATAACCTAGAGCACGCTCAGCACAGATTCTAGGACTGAAACTCCAGGCCTCTGCAAGATCCAAGTGCTCTTAACCGCTGAGCCATCTTGACATCCCAGGACCATCCCTTTGTATCCTTCTCCCTTCTGTTTACAGAACTGTCCTGCTCTGTCTCCTCTGCTTCCCACCAAACTAAGTCCCCTGAAACTCTCTTCATTCACTTGAGCCCCACGATCCTTATCCTGCTCTGAATGCTCCTGGGCGCCCTTTCAATATCCAGTGGCATGCCCACTGCCGTTTCCCTGAGATGGAGCGTTGCCGAGTGGATGTGTCTTCTCTCCTTGGAGACAGTGACCTCATCTTATTCTTTATTTCTACCGTAGCAGTATGGCTTTGACATAACAGGTGTTAAGTCAATATTTGCCAAAGATCTGTTAAATGAATAAATAAATTAGATTCCCTGAAATAACCAGGGAGATTCAGTGAGTGTTAAGGCAGAAGCTTGAGAGCTCTTAGCGTTCATGATGGATTTGGACTCAGCTAGGGAAATCCCCAGAGCTATCAGTAATACTAATAAACCTGTAATCCTAGTACTTGGGATACTCTAGCAGGAGCATAGGTTCCAAACCAGTCTAGGTGCCATGGTGAAACCCTATCAACAACCTCACAGTACTGTGTGCAAAGGGCTGCTTTAGATGGCATGAAATAACCTTGCAAGTCTCTCTTTTGATCCACTCTTAGCCTATGTCATCTGAAGATCCCAGCCAAGGATGCTGAAGATGGGCAGAGTCATGATCCCAGGATCTTATCAATTGGTCACTGACAGACACACCAAGCTAGAACCAAGTAACTTGCTTTCCCTGGAAGAGGAGCTGGAAGAAATATTATTTGTGTGCAAGCCCTTAATTTGGGAAACAGTTCCAGGAAGCCCTGATAGGATCCCTCTGCAGGTGACTGAGAGGACAAATCTCAGAACCAACCTCCACCCAGTGAGGCAGCATGGGTGTGTACCCACCAATTCTCACCCACCTGGGCTAGCAGGATAGAGGCTGTGCATACTCCTGTATCTAGAGATGGCACAGACAGAGCAGCAGGTGTACTGTAAGTCACTGCTGTTACTCATAGTAATGGTACCCGCCCCAGGATGGGATGGGGGCCAGCATGCTCTATACCAAGGTGGGTTGGTGAAAAGAGGAACACCTAGGGAACCAGACATCTAGGGCACATACATCAAGGTGACCCCTCCTGATGCTAAGGCATGCTCCTCTTTCCACTAGGGCTGTAGTTCAAACCTGCTCACAAAAGGCTCATCAAGTGCACACATGTCTTCCAATGCTCGTTGTCTCTTAATGCTCTGGACTAGGACTGGGTAGGGAATACTTCCTCCAGGGCATTTTGGTCAGTTTAGAACATTCTGGTTATTATTTCTATCACTTCATCAGCCTCCTTTATGTGTCTCAGAGAACACTTCAAGGGTGAGGAGATAACTTGGTGGGTTCAAACTCTGGCATGGAAACCTGAGTTGGATCTCTACCAGTTATGTAAAAGCCAGATGCCATAGAGTGTGTCTATAATCCCAGGGCTCCTATGGTAAGATGGGAGATGGGATAGGGGATCCCTTGGAAGTTCCTGGGCCAGATAGCCTGGAATAGGCAATGTAACAACAAACAAGAGAGACCTTGCTTCAAAAACAAGGAGAAAGGTAAAGACCAACATGCTCACACTGTAAAATTATTTTTTAAAAAGCCCCAGATATACCTTCCAACATCAGTCTATGGAAGGAAAACATTTCCATTCTAGGAGAAATATGCAGAGCCTACAGGGCTAATGAGTGTTACTTGGGGTCACAGAGGCAGCTAATGTCAGATCCACACTTGAGCATCCCCAGAGTCAGAGACGAGTTTCATTTTATTTTTATGTCCTTATTTGAGGAATAGAAATACTGGCCTATTGCTTGCCCTGATGACTATCAGGAGTTTTTCCCAGCACAACTGTTAGTGATCATCCAGGTCAACAACTCAGATGATTTCCTATGAAGCAGGCAGGGGCCTTTCTTGTGCATGCTTGGGGGTCCAACTTTTTTCCCTGCTCAATCTGACTACCCTGTTGTCCCTGAGTGGTGAAGCTGAGGCACTCCCTAACAGACCTCCAGCTCACTGGTCTCTGTTCTAAACTCAACTTCCTGGGGAATCCACGTGGCCAAAGGAAAGGACATAAAGATCTGAACTTGAAGGAAGGAAAACTATTCCTCTACCTCTCAAGGGTTCTGTCTCAGGCTAATAAGCAAATTGACAAAGACAGGTTAACGGGAGAAGAGTCGACGTGTTTTCTGAACTATGAGAGCCAATGGAAGGAAATGAAGACCAGACATTCCCAACCAGAGTGTTTTCACACCAGGTTTGGTAAAGAGCAGAAGGCAAGAAGCTAGGCATGGTAGTACACAGGAGATTGAGGTAGAACGTTCTAGAGTTTAAGGCCAACCTGGAGGACAGAGTGAGACCCTGACTCAAGATAAAGTAAAATACATAACAAATAAGTGAAGGTTCTAAGCTAATAGAGAGGAGAAATGAGTGTCTGGATAAGACTGTGCTTGTGCACGTCATGTTATATGTACAGTGGGTTTTATGCATTGTACTATGTCCCCAGAAATCCATTCCACAAGATCTTTTAACTCCATTTTGAGGAGAGAGGATGACGCTACACCTGACTGAGCACAATGCTATCTGCCTGCCAGCATCCATGCAGCACAGCCTGATAAATGACTTGTTCCTAAGAATAGAAATGGTGTCACCTTGTAAATTTAGCAGGAGACCTGGGAATGCAGGGACACACGAGCATATTAAAGTCATCATGAAAACCAGGTGCAAGAACTGACCAGACAGACCAGACCAAGGGACGACTAGAAACCCTTTACCTGGAGCAGTAAGGAGGTGGACACCTAGTACTGGGATGGCAATGGCTGGTCTGTCCTTTAACCTCTCACTGTGTCAAGCAACCAATAGGCAAAGAACTCCAGCCTCTCCCAGGGGCTTCAGCTCTGTGGGTCCCTGCTCTTGATGCAGCCTGTTTGACTTGCCATCTGCTCCTCTACCTGGACTTGTCATCCATATGTCTGCCCATCTGTCTGAGTCCTGCCCTGCCCTTTCATCAACCCTGTTCTAACCTGTGGCCTGGGGGCAGCACGCAGCAAGGACTCTCCAGGTTCAGCCAGCTGGTTGGTTATCTCACTTTGACAGACTCCTTTGTGTTTCTCCCACTTAGGTCTCCTTGCTTCTTTAACTCTTTGTAATTCCACTGTTACCCATATAGATGGATGAATGGATAAATAGGTGGGTGGATAGATGAATGAATTTATGGATGGATGGGTGGATGATGGATGGATGGATGGATAAATGGATAGATGGATGGATTTATGATAAATGGATGGATGATGGATGCAAGGATGGGTGTCTGGGTGGATGGATGGATACTTGGATAGATAGATTTACTGAATATCATGTGATGTTCAATCTGAGAGTTAATATTAATAGTCAAGACTGAAATAAAGGAACCTGTGCTTGCCTCAACCAGGGTCATCAAGGAAAATCAGGAGCATCTGGGAAGCACTGTGAATGAAAGTACCACACCTCAGGAATTCCTTGCTAGTCAAGCAAGTCTGACATCATGAAGAGACAGAGCCACATTCATCTGTGTTTCAGACACCACACACTCATGACACTGAGCAAGGCATCTTTGTCTGGATTCCTTGTGGAGTCCTTGTCTTTGGGGGTGACCTGGGAGTCCCTGTCTTTGGGGATGAGGATGCCCTTTCACTTTGGGTATAGAGAAGAAAGCTTTCACCTGAAGGTCTGAGGACCCACTTCAGGAAAAGGCCAGAGTTGTCCTTACCTCTGCTGGCTCTCAAATTCCTTTAGCACAAAATACAAGGGGAAAAAAGATGTCATATTTGGGGTAGTATGTTCTGAACCTGTCAAACGGCTGTATAATTTATTCCATTCAGGTTTGGGGTTCATAAGAGTCTATTTCCATGAACCTGGTGTGTGTGTGTGGGGGGGGGGTCATGCTTGTTATGAAACTACTCAACCACTGAACTACATAACTATCCCCCAGCCCTCTCTTTGGGAAAAGTTCTCATTTAGTTATACAGACTGGTCTTGATCTCCCTTTGTAGCCCAGGTACACCTTGAACATAACAACCTAAGATCCTCTTGTCTCAGTTTCTTGAGTTGATAGAATTATGTACCCAAACCAACATTGGGTAGGGAGTGCTTTTTTGAGATTGTGTCTCATGTAGCCCAGGCTGACCTTGAACTTGCTATGTAGCCAAAGATTATTTTGAACTTCTGATCGTTCTTCCTCTGCCTCCCTGGGATTACAGGAATGGACCACCATGCCCAGTGTTTTAAATCAGTGGGATGAACTCCCTTGAAGTTGTTCTCATAAGTTCCACACATATACAGATTCCATGGTGCTGGGTTTGTTCAGGCCATACCTAGAGCTGCCAGATTTATATGCCCAGGCAATTTGCCCCTGGGATCTCTTCTTTCTCAGAAAATTAAAACTCTTCCAAGACCCAAAGGTTCCCAGATCAGGGGTTCTGTTTCAAAAGAATTCTGCAGTGGTCAGAGAAATACAGGACTTAAAGAGCCTTAAAGACCCCTGGCTCAGTCCAATTACTGTTGGATGAAGAAGTCACATTCCAGGAAGCTGTAAAGATAGCCTGTCTTCTAGTGTCTTTGTGGAGAAATGGAGATCGAGCCCCAATTCCTGGCTCTTTCCTGAGTTTTTACATCCACACAGCTCTGCTCTGAGAGGGTAGCAGTGGGGAATGGTACAGGGAGGAAATAGTACAAGACATCCAAAAATCTCTCTGATCTGAGGCAAAGGCTCTTGAACAGCAATGCCAATGGTGTGACAGAAGACAAATGCCCCAGATTCCCAGAACTCTCACTCCAGCCAGTAAAGTAGTGCTGCTGTGCCTGCCTTAGAGATGAGGAGTCAGAGATGTGACACCTTTGCTCAAGGACACCAGCCAACAGGCATTGGGATTGAATCCCAGGCAAGTCCAGAGTTCCCAGTCTTCCTCAGGTCATTCCCCTGGCCTTGTGTTCTAGCTCCCAGAAGGTCTAAGTTTCCTTAATTGGAGTGTAAGTGAATGTTTAGGCCTTGAAGACACCCAGATAGTGGAAAGTACTTGAGACCAAAATGTCCTGGATTCACGGGGCTGGGGATAGAGCTCAGTGAGTGATATCAGCCACTCAAGCACTGAACCATGAGTTCCATTTCTTAGTACCCACATAAAAGCCAGCATGGCATCCCACATCTGTAATGTCAGTGCTAAGGAGACAGAGACAAACAGATTCTCTAGAAAGTGTTAGCCAGTCCAGCAGAATTGGTAAGCTCCAGGTTCAGTGAGAGATCCCCCTCTCAAAAAATAAAGAGGGGGGCAAAGGAAGAAAACATTTTATATCAGTGTCTGGCCTCCACATGCATGTACACACATGTATAGTGGCATGTATCCGCGCGCGCACACACATACAAATATATCACCCATGAAAAAGGCAATGTCCTCGATTGACTCTGTCCCATGACTGAGCCTGTGGCTCCCTAATGGTAAATGCTAAGTAGAAAATGTCTAATTACAAATTCTACCCTGCTGGGCCTATGTGAAGAACTCCAGGGAAGTTGCATCCCAAAGTCCTTACCTATGGATGCTGGAACTGGGAAAGGTCTTGCAGCTGGCATTGATTGAGCAGAGGGAGGGTAACATGGATGGTAGGGATGAATGGGCTTCTGATACTCAAAATAAGTTATGCTGGAAGGAGGTGACATGCAGGAGGCCTTGAGCATAAGAAGAGGTCATATGAGGAATGATTGGTTCCACTGCAATATTCTCCATCTGAGAGTCAGAAGCGAGCCTGAGCCTCACCCTGCATAGTGCCCATCTCAGGAAGAAACGGGATGCAGAAAAGAGGTTCCCAGACTTCAAGGAGCCACAAGAAGCACGGTGAGCTTCGAGGTCTGTCTCTTAAGCCATCCCATGTGGCTCTGCCTCTGTTGCTCTGTGTTTAAATATGCTGAGCTGTGGGTACTCCTTATAAATTCTGAACAAGGGACCTCATGTTCTCATTGGCACTGACCTGCCAGTCAGTCTTGTCTAGAAACTATGTTACAACCCAGAAAACTAGTACCACCTCCAGGGTTTCTGACTCTGTAGGTGTGAACTGAAGTACAAAATGGATGGATGGATGGATGGATGGATGGATGGATGGGTGGGTGGGTGGGTGGATGGATGGATGGATGGATGGATGAATGGGTGGATGGATGGATGGGTGGATGGATGGATGGATGGATGGGTAGATGGATGGATGAATGGGTGGATGGGTGGATGGATGGATATATAGATAGACTCTATGTTTAAGGGTTACATGGCTGACTGAATGGTTAGCACTTTGTGGTTGTGGAGTTGGGAAGATGGCTCAGAAGTTGAGTACATTCTGCTTTTGTAGAAGATCCAAGTTTGACTCTCAGTTGCCAAGTGAGACAGCATCTGAATTCACACATACATTCCCCCACAGACACAGACAGACAGACAGATAGACGTACAACTAAAATTAAATACATTTTTAGAAAAGAAAATCTTGGGCCATACATACATGCTGGTACATGATTTTAATCACAACACTTTGGAGACAGAAGCAGGTGGGTCTCTGTGAGTTCCAGGCTATCCAGGGCGACATAGTGAGACTCTGTCTCAAAAAACAAACAACCCCCCAAAAGTCCAATTTTGTGGCTGTGGAGAGCTGGAATGTTGCAATTCTAGAGCTGAATTATTTGGGGCTATGTTTAGGTCTTTTACTGGGATGTACGAACAGACTTTTGTCTTCCATGAGCCCAAAGGCCACGGATGTCATCAGATGCCATCTGAGGCCTATAGCAAAGATTCCTGCCTTGCTGAAACCCACCTTCCTGATGTCCCCACCAATGCATTTTTAAAAGACTTGATTTATGACTTTTCTATGTTCCTTTGCTATAAAATCTTCATGAAACTGTTACCGTGGCAGAACACAGTATTGGGGATATCCTGAACATGTGTTCCCAGGTCATGGTCACTCATGTCTAGCTCTTGGATAAACTGTCTCTTATTCTCTTTGAGGTCAGAACAGTGTCTGCCACCTGCTGAGAGTGCATAACAGTTCCTTCCACAGTGATGAAACCATAGATTAGAGGTCATTATCATGAAGAGCCTGAAAAGCTCTATGCATTCTACAGAAAAGATCTAGAATGAGTACTTGTGTGGGTGGGTGGTGGGTGGGGTTGGGTGGGGTCAGGAGGGGGTGCTGGTAATTAAAGTCGCAGTCTTCTAGACTGGATAGTTACTCTGAGCTCGGTGCAAAATGGAGGACTCTCTTTGCCAGCAGGGCTCCCCCTTCTCTTACCTTGTCTGGGGATCCAGCCTCCCAACACCTGCCAGAAGGTTAAGTAGTCCTTGGCAACCTCCCTCCCTCCCCCCCAAGAAGAACCCACCCAACAGGTACCTGGGATTCCTGGAATGCCTCTCCGTATAAATGAGGCATTCACAGAACTTTAAACTCTAACCAAGGATTCTCTGTTACTCTGAAAACTTCTTCCCACTCTCCAAGGCCCATATATACCCCTGGTTCACCCAAATAAAGTATACATGTACAAGGTACCCCAAATAAAGGCATGCACACAAGCTGAGATCATCTAAGAAAAAAAAAAAGCTATAATACCAAGATCCTGGGAGAACTCCCCTTACACACACACACACACACACACACACACACACACACTTACTTCTAGCCAGACAGGGTTCCTGCAGAACCCCACCCACTCCAAACTCCTTCATCCTTCCAGCCCGATTGTGCAGTAGTGTCTGGACACCCTGAGAGGGAGGAAGCAGACAGTGTGGAACCACAGATGGACCCCAAAACGTATACCACAGCTGGTGCCTGGAATGTAGGGCACAGTCAGCTCACACACACACACACACACACACACACACACACGCACAGGCACAGGCATGCACAGTATCCACCTTTTTTCCTGAAGCAGCATTTTCCATTGGCCTGGAGCACATGTTGGCTGAGCTGGGTGGCCAGTTGACCCTAGGGCTCTGCCTATCACCAAGTCTCCCGTGCTTAGACTGTGCGCATGCGCCACCTTGACCAGCTTTTTTTTGTGAGACTGGGGATCCACACTCTACTGATTCAGCTATGCCCTTAGCCGAGGGATAGGGGTCCCAACACTTACAGGCTTTAGAAGATAAGAGCTGGATGGAGGTGTGGTTTCTGGCTGTGCCTGGAGAGCATTTCTGGGATACTGGGTGAGGCATATTCTCTCTCCGCCTCTGTGGACTGGGTGCTGGCACTTTGTCCCTGGGTCTTGCTCATAGCTATGAGGGAGCTGAGGTAAAGCACTTCACACTGGCATGCTAGCATCACCTGAGGCACTTAGCTACCAAGGCCCAACAACCTGTCTGCCCAACTCTTAGCAAGCCATGAAAATTCTTCCCCAGTGGAGGTCCTGAGAAATTACCTGGATGGCTAGACTTGTGGGGCGGTGGTAAGCATGAGCAAACAGTCTCTGAAGCGACTCTTGCCTCCTACAGCTCCTCCATCTTCCCTCCCCAGAGCTCTACACAGCATCCCTCCAGTCTACTGTCCTACTCTAGATGACAACTTGCCCAGTATTCCTGCACAAACTTACCACTCTGTCTAACAAGCATAAGCTCATCCTGCCTGGCTTTCCTTTTGGATTTCACTGTCCTGTGAGGATGAGAACTTAATACAATTCTTCTTTCCTGGAGTTTCTCAGGTCATTAATCCAGTCAAAAAGCCCGCATAAGACTCAAGCAGGCAGAGATGTGCTTGCTGGTTCTCTCTAGTATAGTTTTTGGATAGCTCAACATGAAGGCCTTTTTAGTAACAAATTTTACACTAAATATTGTTCTTAGTTTTTTATACAGGTAGGTTCTCTTACTATTTCCTAAATTCTCTGTCTTCTAGGTGACCTGTGACATGGCATGCTTTATACCCCTTTAAACAACCTTACAAATGAACAAACATCTATAAGCCCCCTAACAACTTAACAGCCCACGAACTAGAAGCAGCAACAGAGAAGAGACAGACAGGATAAATGGCAAGTGAGTGGTATAGGGTCTGGGTTGCTTCAGAGAATCTTCTAGAAAGTGGAAGGCAAGAACTGATAAAAAGCATCTGGTAGTGATTACAGATATATGAACATGTACTCTCCAGTAGAGTGCAGAGGAATCCAGGGTAATACGATGTGACATGGGACATCTCATTGTGGAGTCTTTAGCGCCACTAAGTTGCTAAGCCAGTTCATTCCCATAGGAAAACTGAGGCTCCAGGTGAGGAAGCAGGTCAACTAAGCATCTATTGGTCACAAACAACAGAAGTCATTTTTCTAAGGAAACCTGAGGCACAGCTCAGGTCAGGGTGGGGGTTGGGCTGGGGCTGGGGTGACACTGACAGTTGGGATGAGGAGGAGGACACCTAGCCCACCTGTAGGCAGTACCACCCTGCAAGCCTCCTACCCTGGAGCGCTGTTGTAATTCATCTTTAATTTCTGCCACTGGGAGCAGCTAATCATGAGAGCTAATTACTGCGACAGGCTTCTCCCTTCTCTTTTTATGTTTCCATATTAGCCTGTTTAGTATGCTTTGTGTCTGTTTATTTTATGGCCGGAAATACTTTTAATAGCCTAGTAAATTGAAAATGGACTTCACGACCATCTGACTTCACCGGAGTTTTACAACCATTCAATTAATGGTATCAGTAATCTTCCTTCATAATTAGGCGGTTAGTAGCTTTGTCAAGCACTGCTGTTAACTAAATTAGAACTCAGTAACCACCTAATCGTATTTTGGGGGGCTCCAAATGGGAATCCAGCCAGCTTAGGGGCTGCCAGAGTGGAGAGATACGATTAGCTGGCTGTAAATACTGCCTGCAAATATATGGTTTATTATGGTGATAACGGGCTTTGTAGCTCACATAAATCTGTGGGTTCCTGCTGACAGAGGAGAAATGGGCTCGCCTTGGTTGCTAGGAAATAGAGTTAGTTCCTGGGTCTCACATGCTCCATTGCCTTCTCCTGGAAGCTGATGGATTCTCTACATGAGGGGGAGCCTCCAAGAGCCACCCCACAGTGGCGGGAGAGAGCATCAAATCCAGTTCCCTCTGGAGTCTACACCCAAGTATGTCCATTCCGTGCAAGCTATATTAGTGAGTAGAGCACAGCTGTTGATAAAAGACACTGGGGACCGGAAGCTAGATAAGAGCCCGAGGAGGCCAGGGTGGATGGTGAGCGTCAGAAAACAATCCCAGCCATCATCTGCCCAAGATTTGCTGCCAACTGTCACATTTTGAAAGGAGACAGATTGTTGCAGCTCGTGAGAACTTGTAACTACTGCCTCTCAGTCAGCTGATCCTATTTCCATGTATTTACACCAACTAACTCCCCCAGATGTATTGGACAAGGAAGAAGTTACTTTTAAAAAAATACACAAATTTTCCTTGTTAGATATGGTTTAATAGCCCAAACATTTTTCATAATGGAAAAGCAAAAAAGATTACTTGTATAAGGCAGGCCCGTGTAAATGGTGTGGTAATTTATTCATTCAGATATGTGACATTCCCCCAAATATTCAAAGAGTAGGTTCAAAACACTGGCCAATTGTCTACGCAAAAACAGACAGACAAAAATAAAAACAAAACCTCCAAAAAAAAAAAAAATCCACCACCAACTTACATCTGCCAGCTTTCAAAACTTGTGAAGTTGGTCTTTGACTAGCTTGTTTTTGTTTAATAAGAAATACTGGGTATGCATCGAGGAAGATGTATTTTGGGGGGCAGGGAAAACCATATATAGTATTTGGGTCACACTGTTTTGTAACGTGCATCGGAAAGCTAGTGTTACAGAAGAAATCTGTCTGCTAAGATAGTGCCCTGCACACTGGCTGTGTGACCCTAGGCAACTTGCACACCCTCTCTGGATCTGGTTTTCACTTGTAACATGAGGACCCTCTTTTCTTAAAGAGTTGTTGGTAAAAGGCAATGACTAAACAGAGAACACTTGCCACAAGGAGAATTGCTGCCCATCTGAGGCAAGCATCAACTCCATTTCTGCCTCTTTTCTCTCTCCCTAAAATACCCAAGCTGACTCTTCTCCCTTTCATCCAGCTCAGCAATCATCATGTCTCTAGAAGGCTCAATGACTCCTGTGCTCAAGACACTGTTGGTCCAGTGGACTTCCTAGTTCTCCACAAAAGCATGGTGGGTTGTCCGAGTGTCTTCTCCAATCTGCATAAAAAGTTCCCCATGGTTCTGTTGTGGGCTCTCTCTGAAGAAAACTTCAGAAAAGGCGCAATATTTCTGGACTCCAGGAGACAGAAAAGCAGAGATCAACTCTACAATTGAGAAACTGAAGGGAAAGGGCTGTTCTGTGGCCAAGGAATGGTGACTTAGCCAGTCTCCGCAGAATCATATTGAAGGACACAAACTCCCTACCCACAGAGGACTGACTTCTAAGGGCTGCAGAAAAACCCTCTACACCTCAAACCCTGCTTGTCTACTTTTAATTTCCTTCTCCTTATTTGTGTGTACATCTGTGTGCACATCTGTGTGCACATGTATGTGTACTTATCTGTGTATCTGTGTACATACATATGTGTACATGGGTGTGTGTGTATATGTATATGTGTGCACCCACATGCACATATATATGGAAGCCAGACCTTGGGTATTTTTCCTGTTTTTTGAGCAGGGTCTTTCATTGGCCTGGAACTCATGACATATACTAGGCTGGCTGTCCAGTAAGTACCATGGAACGATCTGTCTTCACTACCTCAGTGCCACGATTATGAGGACACACGGCCATTTTGATTATTTTAATGTGGACTTGAACTCCGGTCACCACCCTTGCCTTGCTAACAGTTTCTCTCTCCAACCCTCAATGCTCTTTCCTTATTTTCGAGACAGGATCTCTGTAGTTTGCCCAGGCTGGCCTTGAACTCTTGGGCTCTGGCAATCCTTCTGCCTCAGCTTCTCCAGTAGCTGAAACTACAGGTATATACCACCATGTCTGGCTCAGTTCACTTCTATCGTTTGGAAGAAGCTAAGGAGGAGAGGAGACACGGGGAAGGCAAAGGAGGGAGAGCAGACACTGATTGTAAAGGACTCTGTAAGTCACTCGAAGAAAGTCATGCTTTATTTTAAGACAATGAAAAGCATGGAAGAGTCTAAGATGGGTAAGTGGTAAGGTCAGAGCATGTGTAAGAGTGGGATACAGGGGTAAAGTGCAGCAGGGTTCAGAACTCTGCTATATGTGGAGAAAAAATCCTCCAGTCATCCTGGGTACCAAGCCTGCTGCATAGGTTGCAGTGATAGCTAAAAGTGCCCAGCAGGGTCAGCCAGCTCAAGAGTCTCCGAGTGCACAGCCTGTAAAAACTATGCTGGGTACTCAGCTGTGTCAAGCCACACTGAGGAATGAGGCTATGCACCAGTAATTTATGTACCTGTTTGAACTCTGGGCTTGCAAATAAATTTAGTTCCTTGGCCAACAGCCTGAGCACGTGTGTTGGCTGGAGGGCTGCCACAGAGGCAAGCAGGGCGGTAATTGAGAGCAGATGACATCCTGTGGGGCTGCTCTTGGAGGGAAAGAGCCACCACCACCACCACCACCACCACCTCCACCACCACCACCTCCACCACCACCACCACCACCTCCACCACCACCACCTCCACCACCTCCTCCACCACCTCCTCCACCACCTCCACCACCTCCACCACCACCTCCTCCACCACCACCTCCTCCACCACCACCTCCACCACCACCTCCACCACCACCTCCACCACCACCTCCACCACCACCTCCTGCTTCTCCTGCTCTACTCCAAGCCCTGGGGAGCAGGGACCAGGCCAACTAAGGGGCAGAGCTTAGCTTCCCCTGAGGAGTTCTGTCTTTTACCCAAGGTCACATTTACATTCCACGTGAACCTGAGCAGATGAATCTCTTGGAATCTCAGATTGTTCACTGTCAGATGGAACAATGCAGCTACCTACACTCCAGGGCCATTGTAAGAATGAACTAACTCAATATATAGTATGTGCTACCTGATATCTAATGACAGTAACACACTGAAGAGTATAGGGGTGATTCCCAGGGCATCTTCACACAGTCCTGGCTGCTACGGCCTGTCCTGCCTTGGCTCTGTGGCATCTTCATGGCACGGTCCATTGCTGCCTGCATCAGGATGACCCAAATAACAGGAGCTTAAGGCAGGCACAGGGAAACTGAGACAATAGAGATTCAACATGAGACCCCATGAGATGAACAGGACTGCATACTAAAACAAAGCAAGTATGGTAGAGATGAGGTTCAGTAACATAGCTGCTTACTGCCATGGTTGATCATGATGCAATGCTCCAAACTGCTGTAGGTTTGCATGCATGCAGGTGTGTGTGTGTGCGCGCGCGCACGCATGCATGCACACGCATTCTTATCTATCTATCTATCTATCTCCTGTTGTTCCTCAGGTGACAACCACCTTGGTTTGTTTGTTTGTTTGAGGAAGATCTCTCTTATTGTCTGGAAGCTTGCTGATTAGGTTGAGCTGACCCACCAGTAGCCTCAGGGATGTACCTGTCTCAGCATCCCCATTGCTGAGATTACACGTATGTACCATTATGCCACTATGTCACCTCTAGGGCTTGAACTCAGGTCCCTATGTTTGTATGGACAGCACTTTCCAGCTGAGCCATCACCCCAGCCCTGAGATGTTGTACTTTTATGTGATTGGTGGCTTTACCACCTATGCTATGACTTCATAACAGGTCATTTGGGCACTGGAAATTTTTAATTCTTCATAATCTTTCTAGACTACCATCATCCCTATAGTTCACCAGTAAAATATCACCACATCTTGTGTGTGCATGTGTGTGTGTGTGTGTGTGTATTCGTAATGATTCCACTAACCGAGTAAGATGGGATTTCCGCATGATCTCCCCACTCCTGGGACTCAGGCCCCAAGCCATTGTGGGGTCTGTTGTCTCCAGGTAACATGTATTGGTGTGAGGCAAGAAGCAGCTGGCATGAATTGCAGCAACAGTAATTAAAGCAGGGACTTCTGAGAATAGGGACTAAGATGGATGGGCAAGGGTCACCAGGGGACATGCTGACACTTTCCATAAGTTTAATGTGCTCTGTCTAGAGGCAAGAATTCAATTAAACCATTTCTCAAGGAGCAATACTGACTTCCAGCCCCTGGATGAAGACCATTCTGCCATTCTGGGGCTTGGAGTTCATTCTTATTTGCTTATCTACTTTTTTTGTTCGAGACAGGGTTTCTCTGTATTGCCCTGGCTGTCTTGGCACTCACTCTGCAGACCAGGCTGGCCTCGAACTCAGAAATCCACCTGTCTCTGCCTCCCAAGTGCTGGGATTAAAGGCGTGTGCCACCACTGCCCAGCTGCTTGTCCACTTTTGTTACTGGTGTTGCTACTTTTGTCTTGGCCTGGATACCACATAGCACAAAGACATCTCCTGGCCAAACCCCCATGAGTAAAAAGTTGTGTGCACAGCTCTGAGTCCTGAGAATGCTTCAATTAGCCTTACAACCAAGCAAAGTAGGTAAGCCTTAGGTGCTTGCAGGTGGCTGCAACTAGGGCCAGGGCTATCTGGGGGTGCTAAAAAAAGGGATGCAGGTAGGTGTGGTTGTCCCAAGGACTAGGAGGCTCCCTTGGAGGACAAGCCAAGACTGCTAAGCATCCTGCTATGTGTGTGACAAATTTTCTTGGTGTCTCAGTTTGGTTTCTGTTGCTGTGATAAACACTATGACTCAAAGCAACTTAGTGGAGGAGAAGATTTATCTGGCTTACAGACTATAGTATATCACTGAAGGAAGCTGTACTGGTTAGTGATATATATAATATTATATCATGACATAAGCTAGAGTCATTTGAGAAGGGAGAAGCTCAGTTACGAGACTGCCTCCATCAGATTGGCCCGTAGGCAAGCTTATGGGCCATTATCTTAATTGATAATTGATATGGAAAGGCATAGTCCACTATGGGCAGTACCACCCCACAAAGGCAAGGGGTCCTGGGTTATATAAGAAAACAGATGGAGCTCCTTCATGGTCTCTGCTTCACGTCTTGCCTCTAGGCTCTTGCCTTGGCTTCCCCTAATGACAAAACAACCTATAAGCCAAATAAACCCATTTCTATCCAATTGCTTTTGGTCATGGTCTTTATCAAAGCAACAGAAACCAAACTAAGACAGAAGTCCAGATGTGGCACTTCCCAAAGTGAGCTGAGCCCTCCCATATCATCATTAATTAAGAAAACGTCCCACAGACATGCCTTCAATTAAGCTTCGCTCTTCCCAGGCCACTCTAGCTTGTGTCAAGTTGACAAAACTACCCAGCATCCTTTGCAATGCTTGAGAATCCATGTGGGCATCTTCAGGACTCTGATTTCCTCAAAGGTATCACATGGTGTCTTAGGGTTTTATTGCTGTGAAGAGACATCATGACCATGGTAACTTTTATGAAGGAAAATATTTCGTTGGCTCGGGCTTAGAGTTTCAGATACTTAGTCCATTATCATCATGTTGAGCAGTGTGGAAACATCCAGGCAAGCATTGTGCTGGAGACAGAGCCAAGAGTTCTACATCTTGATCCACAGGTAGCAAGGAGAGACTGTGTCACACTGGGCATATATTGAGCATAGAAGACCTCAAAGCCTGCCCCCTCCACAGTGGCACATTCCTCTAACAAGGCCATACGTACTCCAAGAAGGTCAGAACCTCCTAATAGTGCCACTCCCTGTGGGACAAGCATTTAAACACAGGAGTCTATGGGGGCCATTCCTATTCAAACCACTTACATGTGGCCAAGGAATGCACCAGGGCAGAAGTCCAGTTCAGATCATGTAGCTGGGGGCAATAACACTGATCCACCTACACAACACTCCAGAACTCCTTTTCCAGGTACAATGAGATCAGCCTTCCCTTAGCTTGCATCTACTGAGTGTGAACTACCAAAGACTGACAAATGCGAACAGACTGGTGGCTTAAGCAATAGGTATTATTTTCTCATAGATCTGGAGAGTCCAACATCAGGGTTCTGGTTCTGATGAGGCACATCACCACTGTTTCTGCTCCGGTGATCTCTGCATTTGCCAGGAGAAAATAGGGGGACAGGGAGAGAGTCGGGAAGAGGGGTAAAAGGAGAAAGAATGAGAGTCAGAGACAAAGAGGGACAAAAAGAAAGGGAGAGAGAGGGAGAAAGCACTGTCTGTCTATATCTTGAGAGCTCCACCCACATGGCTTCATTTGACCCTGATTCACTCCAAAAGATGCTATGTCCAAATGCTGCTACACTAGGGGACCAGGAGTCCATCGTCTGTGTTATGGTGGCCACATTTAGTCACAGCAGCATCTGTGGGAAGTGTGCCCAGTGGCTATTTGAGAACAGTAACCGGAAAATTATAGGACACCTTCTTCATGTGAAGTCAGGGGCTCAGGCCAACAAGTGCACAGCCACAGTCTCAGCCATGAAAGCACCAGCCAGGCTATCCCCTCTCCTTCCTCTCCTTTTCTCTTCTCTCTCTCTGTTTCTCTCTCTCCATCTCCCTCCTCTCTCTCTCTCTCCCTCCCTCCCCTCTTCCTCCTCTCCCTTTCTCCTCTCTCTGTTTCTCACTCTGTTTCTCTCTCCATCTCCCTCTTCTCCCTCTCTCCTCTCTCTGTGTTTCTATGTTTCTCTCTGTCTCTCTGTCTCTCCCTCTCCGTCTCTGTCTCTGTCTCTCTGTCTCTGTCTCTCTCTCTGTCTCTCTCTCTCTCACACACATTGGCATCATATCGTGTAAATGAGTCTTATCAATAAACCACAAGGTTCCACATGAAGCAGCAGTGTCTTCCTCAAACACTTACTTCAAGATCCAAGTTAGCACTGATGGTGCCTGCCTGACTTCATCAGACCCCTTCAGTTTTCACACAGTGGAGCCTCTACTCAGTTACCTCAGCAAGAACTAGAATTAATGAGCATGTGACACTAGACCGGAAAATCCAGAGGTGCTCTGGCAGTGTGCACATCTGGATACAGATGTCTCAGCATCATCAATAGGTTGGTGACCCCTCTCTGCCTCTCTTTCCTTCCATTGCAGTTACCTTCTCTGGGCAAGCATCAACTCTTGACTCTCGATGCTCCGGCATGGCAGTACTTAGTTCTCACAGCCTCAGGAACATGTGCATCCCCCCTCACTGTGCCAGTGAAAATCTGAGAGAGGACTACTGTTGGTGCTTCTTGATCTTCAGGTTCCTAGAGCTCCTGATGACCTGATTTCCTTTCACGAGGGGCTGTGATATGGAAGTATAAGCCACATAAACCCTTTGTTCTCTAAAGTGCTTTTGATCATAGTGTTTGTCACAGCAACAGAAAACAAACCAGGACATTCCCAGAAGAAGGAACGGGGACCCTTGGCGAGTGACAACTCTCAGAGTCTGTACAGCACATTCTCCTGGCCACCTAACATATTACTAAAGAACCCCACATGTTAGAACGACCTTTTAAATTTTTTTATTTTTTGAGAAAAGCTCTCACTGTGTTGCCAAGGCTGGCTTTGAATTACTGAATTCAAATAACTAACCCTTCTGCCTCAATATAACTGAGTTAGAACTAAAGTATTTGCCCCCACTTTTCAAACCCCATAAAGTGGATTGAAAGGCTGAACTAAGAACATTTCTGCTTGGAAGTGGAAGCTACTACCTTAAAACTTAAAAAAATAAAACAGAATATATACCTAGAACTGAGGCTGGCAAGAGCAGGAAGGTCTGTGGCACCCATGTTCCTGGTGTTAGCATCAGGAACTAGCTTTGTAGTCAGAAACTGGCTTTATGATCACCGGTCATCTCTGAATCCAGTGATGATGGTGACATCATCCATAGATGACAGGGACCTGCACATATGTTGCTATGGCAATTGCCATACATTCCCAGCATCCACCTGGTCCACCTCCCACCTTTACCTTGGAGCAGTTACATCACAGCCCAAATAAAAGGCAGACCCTCCTTTGTCTCCATCACCCCCTTGGCCCTCCCCCCCCCCACAATAAACCTCTCTCCCATGGAACTATACTGGCCTGGTATGATCTGTCTGGATGAGCTGAGGTTCTAATACAACACCTAGTCTGTGTCCAGGGATCTCCTGCCTTCTGCAAGCCACAGAGTGAATCGTGTGTGTGTGTGTGTGTGTGTGTGTGTGTGTGTGTGTGTATGTGTATCCTGTAAATTTATTTTTACTAGCACCAGTGTACATATGAAAGTTAATCTCAATGCTCACTTTTTTAGCACATATACTAAGAAAAAAATGGAACGAAAGTCTGTCTGACAAGATTAATCTCCAAACCACTACAAGCGATTAAAATCTCCTCAAAATCCTCAGTGCCTCTCTGCACTGCCTTAGAAATCCAGCTGCCACTATTTGCTAAGGTAAGTGAGGGGCTGGTAGGGAGGTGCTGTGCAGAAGTCACCTTCCTAGGACACATCTCAGCTGCTACAAACCCAGCAAATAGGTCCATGCCTAATTCGAAGCACAGTCTTCTAGACCAAATCTTGGTCTATAGAGCCCTTGGGTCAAATCTGGGCCACTGTCAGGGGTTGTCAATAAAGTTTTATTGGACCAGGCCCAAACCCATTCATATAAACAGCATCTACATCTTACGTATCTCTCTGCCTTATGCATCAGTGAGGCAAAGAGCTGCCACAAAGACCACGTGGCTGACCAAGTCTGAAATGTTCACATCTGACTCTTCAAGCAAAACCTTGCCAAATCTCATTCTAAACTACCTTCAAGTGATGAGAGAAGTAAAGAAAGGAGGGGGCATCAGAGAGAATGGGAGAAGAATAGAGCATATGCTTTTATATCCCTTAACTGGCATAGCAGCCTGTCATACTGTGCAGACACAGTATCAGGAAACTAAGACACTGAGGCACTGAATGAATGGTTCAAGGTCAAGGTCACATGACTAGTAAACAATAGGGCTGGGATTTGAACTCCTAACTCTCTCACTCCAAAGGCCCAGCAGACCTCTTCCCACACAGAGGTATCCTATCAGACTTCCTCATCCCAACAAAGATCTCTACTTTCATGGAACTTAACTGGGTCACAACACCCATCATCTCTGGGCATGCCTGTGTGGGGCTTTTCAAATAGACAAGCATTCAACAAGCAAGATAAAGCAAGTGTAGCTGTGACCAGCATGGGGAGTGGAGCTGGACCTGCCCCTTCCCACCCTCGGCACTCCTGACTCTCAGTCCTAGATTCAGACTATGATCTAAACCATCAGCATTCTGCTCCTCAGGCCTGAGACTCCACACCAGCTTTTCTGGAGGACAGATGGTGGGATTCTCAGTCTCCTTATGTGTGAGCCAACATCTTACAATAAACCTCTCAATCGCATGATATATAATGTAAGGAGATGTGTGTGTGTGAGTGTATATGCCTGAATACATTCAGATGTGTATGTAGGCCTGAGGTCAACATAAGGCATCATTCTTTATCATCTACACCTTATTTCTTGAGACAGGATCTCAAAAAACCTGGAGCCTATTGATTCAGCTAAGCTAGCTGTCCAGTAAATCCAGAGATCTTCTTGCTTCCACCTGCCTAGTTCTGGAATTACAAATGGATGATACCATGTCCAGATTTTCCTTTTTCAACATGGATTTTGGGCAATTACCCTCAGATCATTGTTGGATGGTAAAACCATGCCAAAAATCTTGGTAAGGTAGGGCAGGTTGAGACCTGGAGACTTGGTAGGCACACACCTGAGACTTAGGCAACTCCCTGCTCCTTCCAGATTCCTGGCCAGTAAAACATGCCACACTCCTGACATAGGAACCTGTGGTCACATGGGCACTTCCCTTCCCAGACATTCCTCCCTGCAAAAGTTATTTAATCTCAGGTCCACCCTAAGAAGTGGGTATAGTACAGTATGCGTCCATTTTCTACCATGAAAAGCCAATAAATGGTTTAGAACCATGGCCTGTGGGGAGCCATGAGAAGGCATTCAACTACAGAGCCACAGCATCTCCTGTAAAAGGCCTCTCTGCACTTCCTGTCTCCACCAAGCTAAGGACATTCACCACTGAGACAAGCCTGGATTCCTCCCGCCTCCTCCCAACCCCAGCCTGGGCTGGACGCTGTCCACAGCACTCAGGCCTCCGACTCCATTCTGGGCTCTTCCAAGACTCCCAGCTGTGCCTGGATGTCCAAGAGTCAAGGAACCCCCTTGGCCCTGGCCTGCGACCCAGGGACCCCCCGAACCAGCGTTCCCACACCTCAGACCGTGCTTTCCTGTTCCAGTAGCAGGAGCAATGCCTTGGAGCTTCCCTAGAGCCCAACTCCTGCCCTGGAGGTTGCACGCACAGCACACGGGATAAGCGAAACCAAACTCCCTGAGTTCAGACTCCCCAAGAGGCCAAGCGAGCAGCAGGGTACATTCCCACCCACAGGTCATGCTCGTGAGCCAAGTATTTTACCACTGAGCCATCTTCCCAGCCCACAATATCTTTATTAGATACAAGCAACATTTATTTCTGTAGATACTTTACATAGAGATATATAGAAATCCTATTCACTCTATGCTTCTAGAGAATCCTAATACACTAGTCAAATAAAAATTTTCTTTAATATGGAAGTTTCTGGAATATTGTAAAAATTTGAAAGACAGTCCCTTTAACTCCACGAGAAGCCTGGCCTCACTATGTAAACAAGGCTCTAATGAATTTGTGGAGCTGAGCTGACCAAGTCAAACCCACCCAGTGCCTGTTTAAGAACTCTGGGACCTCAGCAATGACGACTACATGACTGTCACTGGAGCCACCTGAAAAACACATCAAGAGCTGAATGCTGTCCTACTGTCCTTACCTCCTGCTGTGGCCACCCCACAGGTTACCTGCCATTTTCAAGCTCTACCTCCTCCCACTAAATCATGGGAGCATTGAGAACACACAGAGCCTGAGGCTCTTCCAAATCAAAGTGAGAAAATTCACACAAGGCCTTGCTATGTGCTCCAGACACCATAGGTGCTCAATAAATGCTGTCTCCGAGCCTCAGACCTGAGCTGCCTCTGGTCATTCTTTCCCCAAGCTTTATATCAGAATGTTACTACACGTTACATTTTCTAATCCGATGAAAACAAGTCCACGCAGCCTTGGCCCCCCACCTCAAAGCTTTGATCTGTTCATTCTAGCAACTCCTGAGCATCAGGGAGGGAGAAGATATATAAAATAGATTTTATTTTCTATATATATAGACAATCTTATTTCTCTATATATAGAAATATAAAAATCACTTCTGAAGGGGCTAAGAGTGTGGCACACTCTTTGTCTGGCATGCACGAAGCCCTGAGTTCGATCCCCAGCACCACATAAAAGGGCCAGTGATACAAGACTGTTAATCTTACCATGCTGGAGACATAGACAGGGGGATTTGAAACTCAAGGTCATCTCATCCTTATTTAAACTTAGCTAGTTGAAGGCCATCCTGGACTACACAAGGCTTTGCCAAAGAAAGAATGAAAGAGAAGACAAAGAGGAGGGAGAGGAAAGAACATAGAGAAGAAGAAAAGGGGAGGAGAAAGGAGGAGAGGGGGGAGGAGGGGAGGAGAGGAAAGGAGAGGGGAGGAGAGGGGAGGGGAGGAGAGGGGAGGAGAGGGGAGGAGAGGGGAGGGAAAGAGAGGGAAGGGGAGGGGAGGGAAAGAGAGGGGAGGGGAGGGGAGGGAAAGAGAGGAGAGGAGAGGAGAGGAGAGGGGAGGGGAGGAGAGGGAAACCAACTCTCCGACACATGATCTATAATCTCTTCTTTTCCTTGTTTCTCCATCTACAGATATGTTACCATTGCCCGGAGCTTGATCCACTCTACACATGTTCAAGGCCCAGACTCTCACTTCCAACATGTCACTTTCTGACCACCTCTGTATTTCCATGGCTCTGCCAGCTTTCTATCAGTGGAGTCTGAGCCCATCTCTAACTGATCTCTTCTCTCCATTTCTTCTGCTCTCTAACTCAGCTGACCCAGATTCTAGCTATGTGCTCTAGGGTCAAAGCCCAGACAGCTCATCTGGGCTTGAAATGGGTCCCTTCCCTGGACAGGCTTAACTCAACAACCCTATGTCGGAGGCTATCAATCCATTCAAGGGCCAACCACAAGCACTGACTAATCAGATTGTAAGTCAGTAGTGCCAAGGCTAACCCCTTTACCCTTTGGTTGGACTGGACAGATGGGGTCATGACTGGAACAATTCTCTACCGATGAGTGCAGCAATTCCACACCAGATGAATGTCAGCCTCCCTGGGTCACACGGAAGCACTGATTATGCCACTATCATGGCTTTCACACTCTGTTCTTACCAACTAAACTGTCACTTTTGCCACACAGGGCCACGTGGAAGCCATCTTTCTCCATCATCCTGGATTGCCACAGTGTTTCTCTAACATGTCTCTGTCCACACATAGAACTTGCATGTCACATTACAGGTTTCGGCATGGACCCGTCACGCCCTCCCAAGGTGATGGCTTGGATGTACCTACATCCTCAGTTCAACCTGCAGATACTTACCGAGCTTCAGTGATTCTTTGTTTTCTAATGAGAACCCTCAGATTGCAAAGCTATGTGTTTGGGCTTCTCTTGGAGTACTGGGCCAGTCTAGCAGCTACCCTGGAACACTGTGTAAAATAGACTCCCTGCCCTTGGGAAGAAGTGGGTGTTCAGATTCCCAGGAGTTCCCAACCCAGCCCATTTCAATCCTTTATGCTCCTTGCCTGTCTCCCCTTGATGCATCTCTGCTTAACAATTTGAGAGTGGAAAGTTGCCCTATTAATCGTGGTGTGGTGGGACTGTTAAAAGGACAGGTGAGCCGAGCCCTGGTGGGTCCCACTTCACGGGAATGTGCAGCGTGCGTGCGTGCGTGCGTGCGTGAGTGGCTAGTTACCATGGACTATTTCCTCTTCAGTAAAGCATAATACCAAGGTACCTACTTTATAGGGCTTTCAGGATGATTCAATGGGATGGCAGATTAAAAGACACCTGAAATTGTGCCTGGTGGAGAAGAAGCAACCCAGTGCCAGCTTTACACCCTAGAAGAAGCTCTAAGAGCCACAGTAGGATATTTCTCACAGAACGTTAGCACATCTAACTGGTAAGTGCCCATGGTTAGTAGAAGAAAAAAAATAAATAATATTCCTAAGAGCTTCACAGAAACTTCAGGCCAACCCAGGTGAAAGCCTATTGAAATGAAATCCCCACCATTTGGTTCCTGAATTAAATACTTGAGGGACTAGGAGACACTATTGTATTGTGTCTACTTTAGCCTTTGACACATAGTTATACATGTGTCTAAGGGGGGAAAAAAACAGAAAACACTTTATTGGGTTAAACAATGAAGAATGGATGGTAGTTTATCCAGTCAAGCACACAAACCTTGGTTTCAATAAAACCATGCAGCGGGTTCTTCAGAATTTCTGACCAGAGATGTGTGCATCCCTTTAGCTCTCTCTTACCTTATTGCTAAGACAGCAAATATCACATGGGCCAGGAGGACAGAGTGGGTGCCTTTGTCTTGTCTCTGACTTTATAGACGGCTGCTTTTAATTCTTCCTACTTGTTATGCTGGCTGAGCCATCACATTCAGCCTTTATTATGTTGAAGTATGTTCCTTCTATGCCGAGTTTCCTCTGGGATTTCTATTGTGAAGGATGTGTCAAAGCTGGTGTCAAAGGCCTAGGATGGTCATGTGATCTATCTCAGAGTCTATTCATTTGGTATGTTGTGTTTACTGCTTTCTGTACGTTTAACAGTCTTTGCACTCCTGGAACAAAACCAACTGGATTATACCCTATGGTATTTTTACTGTGTTGTTATCAGTTATTACTGGAAATTTTTGTCTAATGGTCATCAGGGAAACTGTTCTACAGTGTGTGTGTGTGTGTGTGTGTGTGTGTGTGTGTGTGTGTGTGTGTATTCTCCTCTGGGTTTAACATCATATTAATACCGACTGTCTAAGAAGTTGGAGAGAAACTTGATTCTGTTTTAAGGCCACCAGGTACCATTTTCTGGATTCCACATACACAAATTCCCATACACAGATGCACATATATACAGAAAATTTAAATAAAACATATCTTTTGAAAGCACTGGCTTGGTATAAAGAGTTTGATAATATCTCCTTGCTATTTATAGAATAATTTGAGGGGCATTAGTGTTCGTTTGTTTGTTTGTATCTATGTATATATGTGTGTGTGTGTTTGAGTGCTCACAGAGGCCAGAGTGTCATATCCCTTGGAGCTGGAAGTACATGCAACTGAGCAACCCAATGTGGTACTAGGTACCAAAACTTGAGTCCTCTGAAGAGAGCTGCAAGTGCTCTTAACCACTGAACCATCTCTCCAGTCCTGGGAACATTGGTGTAGATCATGATTGTCTACAGAATGTAGATCATAATAAAAATGGTAGCCATATCCAAGTGCAGAGGAAACTGACAATCAGCTTCTAAAAGCAGCCAGCTCTTTACAACATCATTCTGAAGAAAGACACTATGGTGAATATGCAAGTCTTCCATGAGCCTTACCTCTAGTAAGGGGTTTGAATTAAAGAGTGATTGGGGGCTGGGAGATGGCTCAGTCAGTATAATGTCTGTCTCTCAAACAAGAGAAGCTGTGACCAGACAGACCCCTATCACACATGTAAAAAGCGAAGCACAGCAGTGCACAGATAGTGGGGAAGAAGAGGCAGAAGGATATCTAAAACTCTGGGCCAGCCAGCCTACCATAGTCAATGAGGTCTAGATTCAGGGAACAGCTCTGTCTATAAATAAATAAATAAAATATAAGTAAATAAATAAAGTATTGACCTCTGGTCACCATGTACATGCACATACCCTCATAAACATGCAACATATACGCACACACGCGTGCACACACACACACACACACACACACACACACACACACACACGTTTCTTCAGGGGGCATACCTTACAGATGAGATTTAGTTAAGTTCAAACAGGAGTGAAGGTACTCAGTGTGGGACCTTTTCCGCCCCCCAAAACCAACATCTGGAAGGGATTTCACACACTTTACAGTCAAGGTAGATGCTTTCTTTCTGGAATTGCTTTGGGGGTAACCTTGGGGAGAAAAATGTCAACAAGCCATCATCTCCAGGCCAAATTTCCTTCCCTTCTAATCCCAGGAGCACTTCATAACATCTCAGCTATCTTTTGGTTACCTTTACCCAAGGGCCATGGTTCAACCATGAGTTAGAGAAGGGTGAGCTACTTCTGAAAGCCCAAGTCTGACGTAACCTGAAATTCATGTGGCAACACGTTCCTGGCCTCCAGTTTGGAAAGATCTCCAAGGAAACCTTTCTCCAGGGCATTGAGGAAGCCAAAAGAGATTATGGCAGCTGAGCCAGGACCCCTGGTGAACACAGGGAGGTGATGACTGTTCAAGCATGTGATTTATGGTGGCCCATGGAGAAAGAGGCAGAAGGGAGAAGCCAGTGAAGGCAGCCCTAGTGATGGCTGGCACCTGGCCAGGCCCAGGACCTGAGACTGAGGTTAAACTGTTGCAGAGGACCAGAGACCCAGGGCCTGGTCCCAGTTGGCTTTCTTTCCTATTCACCTCTTTATTATGCAGGAGGATTGGCTGGGCCTGGCTGTTCTCCATAGAGTGGGAGTGGGGACTAACTTGGCAATCAGATCTTGAACACTTTCTCTGTTCCGGCTACAAGTATCAACACAAGCACAAAGTTTGAGTGAGGCTATAGGGCAGCAGGGTAGAATGGCCAGTCTGGGTGCCCACTTCCGATGCACTGTGGGGCCAGTATAGCTATGAGTCTACACACCTCTGGTCTGACTTGGCCAAGGTCACATTTGCTCTAAGTATCTCAAGACTCTTATTCTAAAATGAGAATAAAGCCACAGTCAGGTCTAAGTACAAAGAAAACGAGGGTTTGGAGAGATGCCTCAGTTGGACCTGAGTTCAGTCCCCAAAAGTCATGTAAAATAAGCTGGCCATGGTGTCATGAACTTGAAGTCCCAGTTCTGAGACAGGCAGATCCTTGGAGTTCACTGGCCAGTCAGCCAGACTCTTCTACTTAGCAAGTTTCAGGACAGTCAAAGACCTTGTCTCCAAAAATCAAAGTAAATGGCATCTGAGAAATGTCAGTCAAGCTTATCCTCTGGTTCCTTTTAGACTTGTGAACACACATGTATGCACATTTGAATACACATGCATGCTTATTAGCATACACATAAAAGGAAATTGCATCACAGATTGTTTGAATGAAGAACATGAGATTTGCAATGATCTGAGGAATGGATCCCTTCTTTTGTCTTTAGGAGTCTATGTTCTATGGTTTGTGCTTCCAGCCATGAAAACCAAAAGATTCTGTTGGTTTATGCAAGCTTTATTTGACCAAAGCCTGTATACTTTTTAGAAAGGTCTCTGATACGAGAGGTTAGTGGAGTTATTATTTTTTTTTATCCTGTAAAAGGCCAGACTGTTTTCTGCTTTGCAGGATAGAGGTTTCCAGCTCCACAATTGTAGAAGTACAATGCTGTAGTGAGCATGGCTGAGTCTGTGTGAACCCTACTTTATATGAGCAGATGGGACTGACCTGGGCTTCAGTGTGGTGACTCTTGATCTGTGATGTTTGTGTGGGTCATTCTTCCCTCTGCTGTGGAAACACCTGTAATGGATGAACTGACACCTCTGGGATACAGCAGGAAGAATCAGAGTACACAAAGATGCTCATGACTTGCTCCTACCTGGGAAGCTGTGACCTTGCACAGCCAAAGGGACTTGAAAATGTGATTAAATGTATAGCACTAGTCATAGACACATTATCCAGGAGGGTCTTTTAACAAACAGAAGCAGAGAATGGCAGGACACGGATGTGGGGACCCAAGTGGTGGTCGGAGATGAGATGCCACAAAGTAGGCTTTGAGGATGAGGCAATCTGAGCTGAGAGATATGGTAGCTTCTAGAAGCTGGGAAGATGTGATGGTTCAAAAATGACTGCCAACTTGACAGGATCTATAGTTACCTAGGAGACAAGTCTCTAGGTGTATTCGAGAAGGATCTAGGTTAGGTTAATTGAGGTAGAAAGACCAACACTAGATATGAGCCGGGATCCCAAACTAAATAAAAAGAAAAGCAAGCTTGCCCACTGCCACACACACCACCTCTGCTTCCTGGCTAGGGCTGCAATGTGAGCTGCCACCTAATACTCCACACCATGTATTACCGACATAATGGACTGTACTCTCAAGCTGCAAGCCAGAGCAAAGCCTTCCTTCCTGAAGCTGCCTTGTCAACCTTTATCAGGTTTTGTCGTGGAAACCAGACAAGTATCTAATACAAAAGGAAATGGATCCTCCCCTGGAGCCTCCAAAGGAACCCAGCCTTTCATCTGTGGACTTTAGGTTTCTGACCTCAGTACTTTATTATTGTGCAAAAGAAATGAACAAGGCAGTGTAGCAGAAAAAATAAGCACTAAATTTCTTTTTGAAAACCTCAAACTTAGGAAGCTGAGTACTCTTATCCCTTGGCTTGGACAAGGATAGCTGCTTGATTCTAAGCAGCTTCTTGAATCCTGGTTCCCATCTGTTAATGTAAAGGCATAGTGGCCCCAACTATTATCTTAATCTAACATTCTGACTTCCCCCTCACAAAACACTAACCAGCAAAGCCATTATCATTGCACATGTAGCACAGGGCCAGTCCAGGGCCAGAGTGAAGATGGCCAGGAAAGCCAATGAGGGTTTAGAAACTTATGAAAAGGTACCACAGAGAGGAGTGGTCACCTCACTGTCTTAGTCACGTTTCTATTGCTGTGATAAGAAACCATGGCCAAAGCATCTTATAAAAGAGTGTTTAATCTGGGGCTTATGATTCCAGAGGCATCCATGACCTGAATGTCATAGTGGGGAGCTCAGCAGCAGGTAGGCAGGCACAGTGCTGGAGCAGTTGCTAAGAGCTCACATCTTGAGACGAGACGAGAGAGAGAGAGAGAGAGAGAGAGAGAGAGAGAGCACCTAAATAGTTCCACCAGTTGGGATCGAAGCATCCAAACAGATGCGCCTATGGAGGCTATTCTCAAACTACCACATTCACCAAACTCTCCAACAAATGGAGAAGTTGGGTAAAGATGATCAATTCAACTTCAAAAATTTCAAATCAATATCAGTACAGAGAAGCTTTATTTTTACATGTGTGCCTGCCTGTCTGTATGTGCATCACATGCTTGCAGGTACATGTGGAAGCCAGAAGAAGGCTTTAGATCCTCTTGAGGTAGAGTTGAAGGTCTGTAAGATACCTGATGTCTAGATGTGGGTACTGGGAACCAAATCTGAGTCTTCTACAGGAGTTGGAAGTGCTCTTAAACCCTAAGCCATCTCTCCAGCCCCCAGTTCAGAATATCTTGAAGTTACAGACCTCTCAGAAGAAAACAAATCCCTAGCCATTCAATGAGCCTATGCACTAGAAGCCTCTGGCTTCTCTGTTTCTTTTAGGAATTCTAGAAATTCCAGCAATAATAGTAACCTGGGCAGTTTCCACTACCCTCTGAAGATCCACACTGTGTACTTTCCCAAGTGCCTTTACTCACGAGGGCAGTAGTTTGGAACTGAATATCTCCCTGAGGCCCCATGTTTTGAAAGTTTGGTGCCCAGCTGTGCCCATAGGACTACTGGGACCTTCCTCTTTCTCTCTTCCCTTCTCAGACACCATAAGGCGAGCAGCTTTGTTCCTCCAAGTGATCTGTGCCATGATGTACCACTCTGACACAGGCCAAAGCCATGGGCCAGCTGTCATGGACTCTGGAATCACGAGCCAACATCAACCTTTCCCACTTATAAATTGTTCATCACTGGTGTTTTGTAACAGTGATGGAAGTTAATTGGTATCTCCAGGCTGCTGCCACCATCCTCCACCCACCCCCCAGTTTCCATTGTGCTCTGGGTTCTTACTGAGGTCACAAACATGTAACCAGAGAACACCTGAGGGAGAGGGAAGAATTAGCATGGGAGGGGTGCTCCCAGCGTTTTCCCTGAAAGCCACCACCTGTGGGTGGCATCTCGCCTTACACTCCTGCCCATGTAGCTCTCGGCACCACATGCCAGGGATCTCTGCTTTACCCCTCCTGACCCAAGATGCTGAAACATTTAGTGAGTACTGTATCTTCTAGTATCTTCACAGCCTCTCTGTAGAAACCCCTTTATGTGTGAGCATGTACATGTGCATGCACATATGTGCAGAAGCCAGCGGACAAGCTCAGCTGTCCTTTATCACCTCGTTTTTTGAGACCTTGCCATCAAGTTAGGCTGGCTGTCCAGCAAGCCCCTGGGGTTCACCTGGCTCTGTCTCATCAGCACTAGAATTACAGGCACATGTCACCACACCTGGCTTCTGGGTATGGAGCTTGGTCCCAGCTTGCATATCAAGTGCTTTGGCAACTGAGCAAGCTCCCCGCTCCTAACGGTCCCTTTATTAAGCTAGCCCAACAACACACAATCAGAGTCTGCCATGTGCTTCCCGCTGAGACCTCACTGACATAAATGACACGAACTTCATCAAGCACCTGCTGTAAGCTCTGCAGCCACTGTCATTTAATATCAAATCCCCTCACGAATTCCAAGGGGTGTGCATGACAGGTGCAGTGTACAGACAAGGATTCTAAAGCTTGGAGAAGTCACGGTCGCACAGCTGAAGGCAATCCAGCAAGAATGGATCTCTGACCTCTTAAGCCCCACTATGCATGTCAGCTGCAGTGCTGACAGACATGACAACAGACCTCACGATTTCCACACACAATTAACACACCACTGGGATCTTTTCAGAGACTTTCTCCAGCATCGAATCTAACAATGTGCTTAGAATCTGTCCTATGTCCTGTGAGAACGGACAGTGTTATAGGCGATGATCCTCCAAGACGCTCATACCAAGCAGCCTGGCCTTGCCTTTTTCAGACAGGCTGAAAATATTTAGCATCTATAATTGGTGGTGGGTGAGGAGGAATGAGGGAGCCAGAGAAAGAGGCAGAGGAGTGGAAAGGTCTAGACAAGCAGGTCAGCCTTAAACATTAAATTGTTTGCAGTCCAGCTTTGGTGGCTTTGATGTTCGGCAGGAGGGTGGCAGCCACACATGCAGAGGTCTGACCTTTGAAATAGAGAATGGCTTTTGCAGACAGGACCTGTGCTCCGTCCCACACAACAACGGACCTGGGGTGAGCTCTAGTAAGAGACTTGTGTCCACTAATTAGAATAGCCAGAGAGGTTTCATCTTCAAACCAAGGTTCTATAGATTCTACTAGTACCATCAAAGATCTCGTGTGTGCACACACGTGCGTTCATGTGTGTGTGTGTGTGTGTGTGTGTAGGCCAGGAGTTGGTGTTGTATCTCTTCCTCAATTACTTTCTACCTCTCTCACTGAACCTGGAGCTCACCAAATTGGCTAAACTGGGAAGGTCAGTGAATTCCAAGGATCTTGCTGCTTACCTCGCCAGTTCCAGGATTACAGGTACACACCACCAGCTTTTATGTGGTTGCTGGGGACTGAACTGGATCTGGCGAATACACAGCAAGCACTTTACAAACTGAGCCATCATCCCTAACATCTCATCAAAGATCTTTGTGGTTTTAATATTCTCTTTTAAAACATGGTTGACTGTACGCTCATGAAGATGTCCTTGAGACTCTGCTGAGGATGCTCAATCAAGTCCATCCAAGGGGATCCTGGATGAAGTAGTGTGAACTTGACTATTAATTTCAATGAGACCCATGGTCTCCATCCAGCTCTTACTAACCTAGGCAAAGAGGAACTCATCAGAACAATGTCAAGGAGTTGGAGAATGTATGGGGAGATTTACAGAATTTGTGGGGGGTGGGCTTGAGATGGACTGAACCCATAGGAAAGAGGGATGCTTCCTGGAACTAGAAATGACCTG
This sequence comes from Rhynchomys soricoides, assembly GCA_019843965.1. Taxonomy (NCBI): domain Eukaryota; kingdom Metazoa; phylum Chordata; class Mammalia; order Rodentia; family Muridae; genus Rhynchomys; species Rhynchomys soricoides. The sequence continues at coordinate 6,224,580 of JADRCH010000017.1, forward strand.
ACACATGACCCCAGTCCTATCCTGGAAGTCTCTCATGCGGTCCCCACCCTGGAGTGTCCAGGTGAGCCAAGGAAGCACTCCAAATTCAGTCAAGGTCCCCAACTTCCCTCTCCTACCCCTATTCACAACTAAAGGCTGGACCTGCATTCTCAGTGGGAAGGGATAACTAAGAGTTATCATTGGCAGAAGTTGGTGTCAGCAGGCTCCCTTTACCCTAAAGCCTCCATCTTCACCACAGACCAATGACTCATTTTTGTGTCTAGAGTGCCAAAAAATTAAGGGAGCCTGGGCTTAGATGATCAATAGCAAGCAGCCTCCTTCTGAACTCAGATGTGGCCCAGCTACTTTCTCATATTCCTATAGGTCCTAGGAGCCATGGTGCTGATGCCCACAGCAGTCACCATATATCCACACCCATGAGAAACCCTGGCTGCTTCCTATCCATACTGCCTATGAAAGACATCCTGCATCTTCTTCCCAATCATATTCTCACCCCAGAAAGTCCAGGGTCTGCCATCAGGTAGATGAAGGTTTTCAGCCAGATGCTGTTCTAACAGAAGAGTAGAGGCTGATGGGAAATAGGGCCGTGTGAGTTGAAGGAAGGGGCTAATCATCAAGTGGCTAGCAGTCCCCATATCCATCAAGAATCTGAGCCAAGGGGGGTTTGTTTTATTTTTAAGACTTCTTGAGGAAAAAAAAATCGTAAATGTTCCCTACTGAAACTTTTATCTTGTTGCTTTCTTTCAAGATGATCAGAAGCCTTCCCCAGCTGTAGCCTCCATTTGTGCACATGCAAACACACAGGCATGCTATGTACTCATGTGTATAGAGACCATGGGTCAACCGTGGGTGTCATTCCTTAGGACATGGTCTTTTAATGCCTTGAAACTTGTCATGTAGACCAGACTGGCTGACCATGGAGCTCCAGGGATCTGCCTGGCTCTACTTCCCCAGCATAGGAATTGCAAGCAAACACTATTGTACATGCCTTGTTGACATGGGTTCTGGAAATCCAACTCAATTCCTCATAATTGCCTGAGCCATTCTTCTAGTCCTATATATTTTATAGGTACACCTGTATTCGTCATTACCTATGTTACAAAAAGTCCTTCCAATTGTCCAAATGTAGGGACACAACAGTAAGCAATTTGTTTGCTCATAGGGTTTGTGGATCAGAACTATGGAAGCCACCACTTACCAAGTAGTTTGACCTGGGCCCCCTCATGAGGCCACAGTCATCTATTTGATGTACTCAGTCTAGATGAGGCATCTAACTCCCAACTTCCAGCTGTACTCTTTGTAAGGCTGTGGGCAGCCTTAGCTCCTCCTAGCATAAGCTCTCCATCCAAGGCAGCTTGGGTGTGGTACTGTCACCTTTAAATCATGGTGACAGGATGCCTAGGCATGAAAAAATGTAAAGGAGAAAATGTTTCTTATGCTCACAGCTTCAGAGTGTCCAGTCCATCAAGGTATAGGCACTTAGCCAAGGAGATTACCTCCCACCATGGCTGCTGGGAGGCAAAGGGTATGCTGGCTCCTGGTTACTTTTCTTCTTTTCCTCACTCCATTCTACTTAGGCCCCAGCCCCTGGGGGAGTGTTCCTCTACATTCTCAGATAAGTCTTCCCCGTCAGTTAGATCCTCAGTGAACAGCCCTTCACAGACACATGGAGAGGTGGGCCTCAGTCTACTCAGTAATCCCAAATCCAATCAATGTCACTATGAAGATAAACTATGACCAGTGTCCTCCCAGCACACAGCCCAGAGGAAGGACCAAGAAAGGCATGGGATGAGGGCAAGGGAGATAAGCAGGATTAGGGGAGATACAGAGGTGCCTTTTGTGGCCTTATCTCAGGTGACAGAAGCCAGCTGGCTCTATATGTGGTTGTACAGCACAACATGAATATCAGGAACAGGGGATATAGGGTCCTCTGAGAGGCTGGTGTGGTACAGAGTTCTTAACCACTGTCTGTTTTGGATGATTTCATGAATCAGAATGACAAGCGAACAGTCCTGCTATGGAACAGTCAGTAACAGAATCAGGAGCTCCCACCCCAGCATCCACCCATCTAGCAGGTTCACAACTCATGACAAAATGCAGAGACTCTCAACTCAGCATCTAGCTCACTCATACTGTGAAAAAAGAGGACATGTATACAGCTCATCCCTCTTGTGCTGTGATTCTGGCCTGGAGTCAGCCAGTTTCCAAAGATGGCAGCAAACCATGACGCATGCTGGGCAGACTCGGTCTGGACCAGTCATGCATCCCTGACAGATCTCCCAGTCGACCCCTGCAGGGATCAGGGGCTCAGCTCCAGCATGAAGTAGACAGAAGAAGCATGCCTCCGTGTATCCACAGGGATCTAATGAAAACAGCCATATGCTGCAGAAGCTGCCACACAAATTCTACTACAGCAGAAAAAGTTCCATGCCAGCCTTGGCATGCCACATTTCCATAAGGAAGATGGGTGACCTTCTCAACCCAAATAAGGAGTACACAAAACATGAAGGGGCCATGTTCATTTTAGAACTTGCCCCTTGCCCTCTAGACTATAAGTCCAGAGTTAGAACAGTATGGAGAAGGCTGAAGTTCCTTGTGTTCACAAAGCACATAGGAAGCCCATGCATCAACAACTCTACTGACCTCCCCCTCAAGCAGAGATGACAAAGCACAGTCCCTTACAGCAGACAAGTCTCTCTGGTCTGTGTTTTTTTCCTCATATCCACTCCTCTGATACTTAACCTTTCTGCATCTCACAGGACTCTGCGATGACATAGGACCTATAGGATTCAGGACCAACACCCATCTCCAAAGCCTTCATTTAAGCACCCCTGAAAAGTCTTTTTGCTCACATCAAAAGATGGGCTTAAGGACCCTGGAATAAGATGCAGACATGTCTAGGGACTCTTGTCTAGAATGCCAACCTGATATCTCATTGTCCCTCTGTAAAAGAAAAGCATAGTAAAGTATCTTGAGGTCCCTGTGCAAAGTAGGTCCCCTTCTGGGACTGGGCCTAGCTGTTTATACCTTAGGGAGTATTTGGAACTCCTAAACACAGTGGGTCTCCCTGCCTTTCCAGTGGGCTGCCCCTCCCACTTGCTTTACTCAGGATGGCTGCCTATGTGGGAATGATGCATGGAAAAGGGTCACCATAGCCCCGCCCTGCTACTGTACAGATTAGAAATGGGATTTGTAGCCCTCTCCCCCTAAACTCTCCCAGCCCCATGCCTTCTTCCCTAGACCACAAGCCCTGAGGGAAAGAGGCTAAAAGCAAGTTCCAGGCCTTTGCTTTAAACTCTCAAGCTTTTGTCTCTGGTCAGGAGGGGAGGAAGAAGCCAGCCCTTGGCAGTTCACCATCTTTAATATTTGGTCATGGTCTCTTTCCCCGTCAGAGTGCCTATCAGGGGCTCTGTCTAACTCCTAGTCTCTCATGACCAGATTCCATTTGTCCTTATCACCAGAATAATTCAAAGAGCCTCAGTTAACTCCAAAGCCTTCTTGTCACTTGTGTTAGACATGAAAGGTGACTCCCAGAAGCCCCCTCGGATCAATCAGTTGGTTTTCCTTGGAGACAACCTGGCAGTTCAGACTCACAGCATGGCAGCAGGAATGACAGGCCAACTTGAGCCCATAGTGAAAGTTAGGAGCCAGGGAGAGACCTTGGGAAAGCAAAGACCTTGCTGTGCAGAGCAGGGTTCCAGATACCTGGAACACTCAGTGCTTGGACCAGGAGAGCCAGGCCAAACTGAAAGGTCTCGGTGGGTACTGATCAGGTTCCCAGGAGGGCATAGACAAAGGATATTCAAGCACTGTGCCAGTCCTACAGAGGACCACACACCTCCTGGCCCAGCACCTTGAGGGCTGTTTCCTCAGTTCACTCCCATTCTTGGGAGTGTTTTCCCTTTTTTAAATAAATTGTCTCTATTTCTGTTCACATGTCCTTGATCCAACTTATTGCCTTGGACACAGAACGTGAATCTTTTAACAATGCCCTGAGAACACTCTGCCAGGTACCTGGGGACTCAGACCCGTGACCTTTATACCTCTATGGTCAACCAGATGTATGGTCAAGCCAAATGTATCAGATTGCCAGTTGGCATTTCAAAAGTGCCTACTGTCTGTCATCCTTATGTATCTAGAATCTAATCACTCACAGGGGCTGGGAAATCTGGCTTTTCAGGTGGGCCTTCTCAGGAAGAACCTGATTGTCCTTGTGAGGGTCAATACATACTTGGTAATAGCCCTGGTAATGAAGCGAGTCCACAGTTAGGTTGCTGTCACTTGTCACTGAGCTGAAATTTGTTCAAAATGAAAAATGTCATGAAAGACCAGAGGAATTTAATCTGACTGGGTGAGAGCAGTTCACCTGCCACCCGAATGTAGAATTATAGGCATCTAAGACCATGCCTTGCCTCTCTCTACCTACAGTGTAGCCAGAAAGCAGGGGAGAATCAAATGGCACGATGTGTGCTATCCAGCACTGGGAAGGTCTGAAACCTATCCAAGACTCATTCAGTTCCTGTACAAATACCATGGGCAGGTGACCTCCTGATGCACATGGCCCTGAGATTTCCAACAGAAAAGCTCTTTAACATTAACCAAACACTGCTGTGCACAGACAGCACAGATTGTCTATGGCATTAGGAAACCTCCCCAAGGTTCTTGTAGAATCAGAATGGATCCTAGAGGCACGACAATGGTACCATCTCTGTCCCCTCAGACCTGGACCCAGAGCCAGAGCAGAGTCCACGACGGCATGCCTTCATGTCTTCAGAGAGACAAGGGGATAAAGGGCAGAACAATCAGCACGCCAAAACCAGCCCTCTCCCACTTTAAGATTTTTATACTTTAATTATGCATATGCATGTGTGTCTGCAGGTGGAGGATATACACATGAGTGTAGGCGTCTATTGGAGCCAGAAGAAGGCATCAGATCCCCTGGATCTACAGTTACAGGCAAGGGCCTCCTGACATAGGTGAATTAGGAGCTGAATTTGAATCTTCTAAAACAGTAGAATGTGCTCTTAACTACTAAGCCATCTCCACAGTTCCTCTCCATCTTTCATGCAGATAGAAGGCCCCAACATGCTGCAGGTCTTGTAAACCATTGATTCTGAATCTTGTTAAACAGTGGGTCTCAAACAGGACCTGAAAACTGTCATTTCTTTTCCTTCCTCTCTTCCCTTTTAAAACAGGGACTCACTATATAAGACTAGCCTCCAAACTCATGATCCTCTTGCCCCAGCAGCCTGCTCAAGAGTACTGGGATTACAGGCAGAGGCAACCACCCCTGTGGAAGCCAGCCTTCCTAACAAGCTCTGGGCCATACTGATGATTCACAGACCATACTCTATGCAGTGTCAGTATTGGCACTGAAGTTCAGCCTACATTGGAAACTTATCAAATCACCACTCTTATGGGAACGAGTGGGACAGGGGCTGGGAGAGGCTAAGTGACTACTTGGTGAAAGAAAGGAGAAGCAATACACTCCTAGAGGCGGCTTTCCAAGTCAGTACCCAGCCTGTAAGTGCTTGGCCTCTATGACGGAGATGACAGAGGAGCATGCATCCCATAAAGGCCATGAGAACAATGTATGACATCTGCCAAAGTCCTCAATGGAGGCCTAAGGAACAGGACTGCCACTGGGAAACTGTCAACTGGGGCCATTTGGAGATATCCCGGTATGACCGTACACTGTGTGTAAATAGGGATGCTTTTTTACTGTTGAAGTAACTGCTACTAGCAGTGGTCTGGGGTGCCTGCCAGCCTATGTCCTGCCTCCCTAGGAGTCACGGGCTTCCTTGGCAGATATCCACCTCATTGGGGACTTTCTGGCACTTCTGCTCACTCAGTCTCATGTGGTCTCTGAAGGCTCAGCACTGGTTTTACTTAAAAGCCCAAATCTTCTACTGCCTTGAAGTATTGCCTGCCCTTTTCCAGTGAGGGACTCCAGAGGCCACAGATGATTTCCCTAGAGCTAGGCAACCAGGAAGGAGAAATGAATGTGGGTTCTGATTTTCCTTTGCCATCCAGGGCTGAGGCAATTAGATTCTTTTTCTGGATTCTTGATTCTGGGCTCTTTGAAGGTCATTCCCCAAGGCTCATTCATGGGCAGGGATATTTGTAGAGGTTAGAAGCCTGCCCATTGCCCCCGAGTCTCCTGCCCCTTTAGTATCAGCCAGACTTAGAAATTTATTTATAGCAATAGAATATACCAGATGTTATGTTGGGTTAGTTCCCAGTTGGGTTAGAAAGCAGGATCTACATTTGACCTGGTTGTTTCTTGGGACCCTGGCCATGGAGACCAATACGATGCTATGAAGAAACCAAGCATGAGAAGACAAGCAGGTTTGCCAAGCAGTAGTGCCAGCAGAGGACCCAGCTAACAGCAGCATCTTCAGCAGACAGCAGTGAGGGGACCCTGAGCTGTACCTGGCTCCTGACCTCAGATTCACTGTAGCACTGACATATCAGGCTATCCTTCCTGAGAATCACCCAGTCTACAGTCATGAGCCATATGATGGGTGTGTTTTTTTAAATAAGGTATCAAGTTTGGTGGGTGCTTGCTACCCAGCATTAGAGAACTTCAGAGTGGATGCCGGTTCTTTGGAAACCCAGTGGTGCTCTCCCAGGAATTGGTCATGGCAACTAGTTCCAGTGCAGCTTCCTCTTTTTCTATGTCTTAGGTCTTCTGTGAAACACCTGGCCCATGACTTCCGCTGCACTTAGCAGGCCTAGGGAGTGGGGGAGTGTCAGAGGTTGGGCCTGCATAGCTCTGCATAACCCATATGGTTGCTAAAAATGTATTAACTCGGGGCTGGGGAGATGGCTCAATTGGTAAAAGTACATGCTCTGCAAGCTTGAGGGTCTGAGTTTGGATCCCTAATATTCCTAAACAGTCAATAGTGCTGGCATGTGTCTAGAATCTCAGCACTGGGGAGGAGGAGACAAGATCCATGGAACTCACTGTTAGCTAGTTTGGCCAATGTTACCCATTGCTCTAGCCTCAATAAGAGACCTTGTCTCAAAAAAAAAGTGGAGAGCAATAGAGGAATATATCTAACATCAACCTGTGCTGTCCACATGGCCTCACACACATACACACCCATGCACACACTCATATGAACATGCATATATGCTTATACCACACATATAGACATAGAAACAAATTATTCAATGTTTGCCAAAATTAGGGAGCTAAGACATTTCAAATAAAGCGTATGTCTCTGACTTTTCATGTATGAATCCTGGTCCCTAGGTCTGAGTCCTCAGTGTTGCTGCCCCCTTAAATGGGCCTGGGCTTCTCATCTCTGTCTCAACCCCAACCACTCCCAATCACCTTGCTCCAGGTCAGAATCCCTGTCTCCCATCCTCCATCCGACTGATGCAGATAACAGAGTTTGGGATTCTAAGCCTCACATGATTCCCACCCCACAAAGAAAAAAGTAACTGAAGATAGAAAAGGAGGAGCAGTCTTTGGTGACCCTATTCCCAAAACTATGTGCACCAAGGTAAGAGTTACAGGTGCCCTGGTAGCTTCCAATGGTGGCTCCTTCAAAATCGCCCCTCTCAGACACACTGTCAGCCTCTCCTGACTTGCAGAGCCGGCCTTCTTGGCTGCCTTTCCCAACTGAATCAGGGATGAGACTCCATTTGGATACCCAGCCTGGTATGGGAACCCAGTGCCTGGGCTTAGCCTAAAAGGAGGGCTTTCTGTGGTGTTTATTTTACATTACTTTACCATTTGTTGAACTTACTCAATGAGAAGCTTCTACAGTACAAATGCTTAATATTTGTGCTTAAGCATAAGATCCAAAACTTCTGAAAATTTCACCCTGGCTCTTAGAGGCTGCTACAGATTACCCTAGCATACTATGCAAAGGTATAAAGAACTCTTCCTGGGCACTGCAGCAATGTCTCAGCTATTAGGGCCACTTGTTGCTCTTGCAGAGGAACCTGGTTCAGTTCCCAGCATCCACATCAGGAAGCTTATGATGTAACTCCTGTTTTAGGAGACCCAGGGGATCCAGTGCCTTCTTCTTGTCCCCTGAAGACACTGTATATACATGGTACACACCCAGACAAGCAGGCATATACATATACACATACATAAATGTTTTCTTTTTAAAGAACCTGGCCTATGAAAATTAGAGAGACATATTGTCTTCCCTATCCCTCCCATAAAATTGTGATTTCCCCAAATTCTTGGAGATGCTAAAACACTCAAAGGATGATTCTGGGAGGGTAGACAATGTCCTGGGGAATGATGGGAAGGAGGGTCTGAAGGGACACATTGTCCCAAGGACAGGACAATGTTGTTTGCAGGTTTTCCCCTTCTCTTTACCCCTACTCTCTGCCACTCTGCCCAGGCCTCAGCTAGCACAGGGCACCAGCCCCGAAGGAGAAGCCCAGGAAAATCCTGATGGCTGTCAGCACCAAGCTTTTAATCTCCCTCTGCAAAGATCAGGCCCACCAGGCTAGTACAATCTTATCAGAAGCTGACGACAGCCAAAGTCAAGAGAGGAAACAGAGGTGGCTTATCTCTCTCCCTTGCATGCAGCAGGAAGGTGAGCTGTTTGTTCTCAGGGGGAGGACAGAGAGCTCCAGGTCACTGTACTTGTACAAAAAAAAAAGAAGGTCAAATATCCTTAGAAGGGGGGGGGGGGTCTCTGGAAAGGAGGGGTCCTCCAAGCTGAGGGAAGAACAGAATCTCTGTGCTTTAAAGTCATCAGCACATGCCTGTGAGGTGGACAGAAAGATCATCAGCACTTTGCAGAGGAAGCCAAGGAAATATCTTGCTGGGAGTCCCACAGCGATAGAGACAGACGCAAGTGTGGGTCTGTCAGCTGAATGCATGGAGCAGCTGCCATCATCCTCACACTTGACCCCTCTCCCCACTTTGAAAGAGAAGAGAGAGGTGTTCGCCTAGAGCTAATGCCTCAGGAGGAGCAGCCAGGCCTCCAGAAACAAAGTGAGTCCCCAGAGAAGGGATACATTCTAAGATGGGGCATTGATTTCTGTGTAGACAAAAAGAGATGAGACAGGGAGCCAGTTGGGTTGTGGGAGGGTAGTAAATAGTCAAAAGAGGGCAGCAAGAATGAGGGCAGCAAGAACGAGGGCAGCTGGCACACCTGACCAGCTGTTCTTGTTATGAGTAGGTGAGTGGAAAGGGAAGGGGGAGAGCAGAGTAATGGCAATCACTGGGCACTGCAGCAGAGTCTAAGGACTTCCAGAGAGAGCATCCTCCATTTGTTCCCATGACAACAAAGCCCAGCCCTTCTCCTAGGCATTGGGACTAGAAGCAAATGAGGAAGGTCAAAGGCAGTGACCATGGTAGTAGTTACCATCACTGGCTTCTATCACCCAGTCTGCACCCAGGGGTAATCATGGTAATTATTGGTGAGAGCCATCACTGAAGATGTAGGATTACTGTCTTAGGGTTTCTATTCCTGCACAAACATCATGAGCAAGATGCAAGTTGGGGAGGAAAGGGTTTGTTGAGCTTACACCTCTATGCTGCTGTTCATCACCAAAGGAAGTCAGGACTGGAACTCAGGCAGGGCAGGAAGCAGGAGCTGATGCAGAGGCCATGGAGGGATGTAACCTCCTGGCTTGCTCAGCTGGCTTTCTTATAGAACCCAAGACTACCAGCCCACAGATGGTACCACTCACAAGGGGCCCTCCCCCCTTGATCACTAATTGAGAAAATGCCTTACCGCTGGATCTCATGGAGGCATTTTCTCAACTGAGACTCCTTTCTCTGTGATTAACTCCAGCTTGTGTCAAGTTGACACAAAACTAGCCAGTACACCTACCTAGTGGGTAGGGCTCAGAGACAACCACATCACACCAAGAGCCACCCCAAGAGAGCAACTCTATAAGCTCATAGCCTCTCTCCATCTGATAAAGGCTTTCACAAGCTAAGGTCTAGTTCGGATACATGTAAAACTCGGGCAAGTGACCTAACTCCTTGAGCCAGTGTTCTCACCTATTCTCATAAGCATCAGATGATGGTGGCAGTGTTAGCATTGTCATTATTCAAAGAATAGGCTATGCAAGTCACCTACAAACAGAAAGTCATATCTGGCTGTGAGCCCCATATCTGAGGACCCATGTTCTGTGTTCTTTATATAGGCAGTGTTTTGATCTCAACTCTGACTATGCACCTCTCTTGCATCTCTTGGGATTATTGCCTGTCTGAGACTACTAGTATGTGGAGAAGGGCAGATAGAATATGCCTTTACAGGGTGAATATGTGGGGCTCTTTCAACAGTCTCTTTTGTGACTATTCAACTCTGGTCTTGTACTATAAAGCAGCCATGATCATAAGTAAACCAGTGTAGTTAGGTTTTAATAAATGCTTATTTACAAATATTGGAAGTTGAGTCATCGTTCCAGGAGCTATATTTTTCTAGCCTTTGGGAGTAGGCAGGTAACACAAATAACACATTATACATGTTCACTAACAGCAGGCAGTGATCACTACCGCCATAGCTGAGAAGAAACCCAGGCCCCAAGTTCTCCACAGCTCAGCTCAGCTCAGCTTTAGAATTTTCCCATGTTCCATGTCAAACAGACAATGCAAGAACCTATGTCCTCATTCTCACCACTTCTTCCAGAGTTGAGGATCTGCTGACCATCACACCTGGAAGTTCCGAGAAATGTAGACTCCTATCAGATTGGCAAAGGCAGAACCTGCATTTGAACAAGATCCCAAGTGGCATCTCTGCTCTCAGCTGTCACCAGGCTGAACTTCCCCAGGAGACATAGCTTCCCATGGAGCTGGTTTGCTCCCCAGCAACAGCTAGCTCACCACCCAGCCTCTATCTGAGCACACACCCCAATGAGAAGTCCCACAGTCATCATGCTCATGCAGAATCCCCTTGGTGGCACCCACAGAGATGTTCCCAAGGCCTCTGCTCAGTCAAGATGCCCTACACATTGCTTATGAAAATCGGCACTCTCTCCAGCATCAGGTGGCTCATACTCGCAGCTGGCATTTCGTCTAGGCTCCACCCCAGTTTCCTGGCAACAGCCTGGTGTGTCTGAGTCACCAGAGGGGCTGCTTGCCCCCTCCTCATTCTCTTGCTCTCTTCTCCTCTTTCTCTTTTCCCTTATCCTCTTCCCCCTCTCTCCTCATTCCCCTCCCCCCACTCTCTACCCCCACTCTCTCTTGGTACCACACTGCTTAATACCCTTATCCCCCATGGCTGCAGAGATCTTGACATGAGCTTCCCTTAAGCAGGTACATAGGAAGTACAAATCCTAAATCAATTTCCAAGCCTTGATGGAAAATAAAAAGAAGCTCTAACTATCTCCTTGATAAATTCTGTGCTAGGTATGGTGGCTCATGCCTGTAATTCCAGCACTTCCGGAAACTGAGACAGGAAGATTACCATGAGATTACGGCCAGCCTGGAACACATAGTAAAATTTAATTTTAGAATGATTTTTAAGTACCCATTCCATGCTGAAATATCTTAGATCTGTTATATGGGACTCCTTAAGCTCACATGCTTCTGTTTCCTCTTTGAATGTGACATTTGTAGATGACCCAAGTGGCTTGTACAGTTCCACTGGATAGCTCTCATGGTAGGATGATGTTCAGATTAAGAATTCAGGGACCAGCTGCCTATGGAGAGGAAGATCTTATTCACAACTATTGCATTGTGAATTCACACCTATAGGTGTTGTGACAGGGGTTCTGGGTCAGATGTGAGTGGGGAGACTCTGGAGCCAGAACGAGGGAGTCAGTAGATGGAGAGTGACCAACGGGAGACATAGAGGGTGAGGGGGTTCTGACCAAGGGGAGACATAAAGGGTGAGGGGGTTCTTGTTACAGTGGCCTTGGTATAAAGTAGATGGGTGACTTCTTTATACACAGGAAGTAGGGTTGAAGCTCAGACCAACTAGATATTAGGAGAGATCAAAGGAGGGCGAGTGTAACCAGCATGCACCGAGCTAGTTACAAAATGTGCCAAGCAGGATTTGGGCTGAATGGTATGGTGTCAAGACTAGGAGCTCACTGAAGAAAGGGCTCCAAGGAGCCTGGTTACAGCCTGGTCGAGGAAAGAATGTGTGTCAGTCTCAATCCTGAGGACTGTTCAAGTCTGTCAACTGTGGGCCTTATTTGGGTCTCAGTTTCCTCACCTGGTAAATGGGTCCTCAGAGAAGACTCATTCACTTCTCTGCCAGTACTGTTATCCATTCATCATGTTAGATGGGCCTTAAAAATGTAAGAAAAAACAGCAGAGGATGGTCCCTGGCCTTCCATGGATAAAGTTAACTCTGACCACTAGACCTGCATGTGACACCCCCCCCCCCAGCCCTCTGTAGATAATGCCAGCTCTAGTCACTGGATCTACATGTGGCCCAGAGCCCTCTGAAAGAAATCATATTTGCCCCTGGGTCTTTGACTCAGGTAACTAAAACCCTCATTGTGCCTGAGACTTGCTGGGGGTGCAGGTTCTAGGGCTCAGTCCTCAGGTTCAGAAGTAAATTGGTGGCAGGGGGGATCTGTGATTTTAAAAACACAGGTGAGGCAGAAATTCAAACAAACTTTCCTTCTGGGCTCTGCATCCTAGATGACTCCTTGTACTGGGCTTCAGGTGGTCTGTTGGGTACCACTTACTCTATGCATGCTGGGAAAGAAGGTCTGAGGCCATAGAGAATATTTCTCCCCTCCCATGTCCATAGCAGAAACCTGCCTTGGCCAGGAAGGGTGTGTGTGTGTGTGTGTGTGTGTGTGTGTGTGTGTGTGTTGGGGGGTGGTATTAAGAACTTTGTTTCAATTACATCTCATGACATGCTTCATACTTCTATTGCCTGGTGTGGTAAATGGAATAAATCACTGCCACTCCTTGCTCTTGTTTTTTAATTCTCCCCAAGGCTCCTTCAGCATTACACTCCACACCCAGGCTGCCATGGACCCACCTAGAAAGCTTTTAATACCAGCATCCAGGGTTTCCTTCACATCAAGAGGTCAGAGTCTCCCAGGCAGCATGGAACTTGGAAATTGGCTTCATGACCCCTCCCTGGGCAACAACTGTAGTCATGGTCAGAAACCTCTGCTGGGTTTCCACCTGGCTGGCCACTAGGTACCCTGGGGAGCTTTAAAGTCCTGATGATGCCCAGAGAATCTAAATGAACATGTCTGCAGGGCTTGGCATGTCTTCAGGATTTTGCTTAGTCAAGAGCTATTTACTGCACAAGCACTCAAGCAAACTCCTGGAATCATTATCCACGGAGACATGCTAACACTCTCTTGGAAGCTTAGGACTCAAGTTCAGCTCCCAGACTCTGTGATGCCCCAGGACAGGGACATTGGGCACGTAACTCAGCTCTGTGCATGTGTGGTAGCAGATGAGTTAGCCAGGAGCAAACCTCATAGGTCTGAGGTATGCAAACTTCAGGTACTGCTCAACCTGGGGTCCCTGAGCCGGCAGCAGCACGGAATATTGTTGAAAATCTAAGTCCTCAGATGACAGTGAGGACCCAGGGGACCAGAGGGGATTGCTGAGGAGACCCACATGATGGAGTTTAAGGAGCACACACACAAGTTCACATCTGAAGATTCCATTGGAATCTCCTGCCAGCTCTGCTAAATACAAGGTACACACTCTTCCTCCTGGGACAAGGGCCCCAGAAATACAAGACTCACAGGGACCACAGATTAAAATGTTTCTAGCACCATACTTTGAAAAGCCCCAGAGAACCCTCATGGTCTCCAGGATCCCTCTCTTCAGCTTCTCCTCCAAAGCTTGGAATCCCACTCAAATGATCCTAAGACATTAATACTAGTTTCCCCAATCCACAGGGGACTTATTTGTATACAGGGCTCCCTAGAAGCTTCTAGAAGGATAAGACTAGCCAATAGCTCCCAGACCTTGCTGGGTGGGACTCGTTTGTTTATAATAAAGCTCCTAGCCTCATACTTCCTGGTAGGCTTGAACAGCACCAACTGGCTGGTCTGTTCCCTTGCTTCTTCCTCCACCACGCCTTCAATGGGGCAGAGGGTCCTGCGTACCACGCGCTCCACTCTGACTTCCAAGTGCTTTTTATGGCCGGTGCCTGGCAGCTCCCACATCTTCCAAGGAGTGCGTGCTGGCAGGGGCTGGCTCCCATCCAGCCTCACAGAGAAACAGCAGGCACAGGCTGGCAACTGATAGAGTAGCAAAGCCCCATGTCTCCAGCTCGGACTTCCTGGGCGTTCAGCCCTCCCGCTCCGTGGCTGCTATCTCTGAGGGGGCTTGCCTTTTAATTTGTTTCTGCGGCAGCCATGCTAACAAATGGGACCCAGCTGAAGAGCTGTCTTAGGAACAATGGCTGCTCAGTTCTGCAGCCAATTTGTCCCAGGAACCTTTTGTTATGAATCCTCAGAGCCCATTAACCCTTGAACCTGGGAGATGCTATCTCTCCAGGGATGAATTACCTTTCTTTCCAGACACGTGTTTGCTCATTTAGTTCCTGCTTCATAAAAGCAACCCAGTTCGGGGCTGTTTTCCAGCAATTGAGGGGAAGAGCTGCCCCAGTGCCCATAGGACTCATAACTCAGAACAGCTAGCCATGCCCTCCAGTGACAGCTGGCATTGGCTGTGTTGTTACAATAAGGACTATGCAAAAACCTTTACTTAATCCTCACCAGTACCCTGGGTCCTGAAGCACAGAGAAGTTAAGCTACTTGCCCAAGAGCCCTCAGCACTTACATGATAGAACATTGTTTTGAAGCCCACTCTCTCATCAGCAGGCTGATGTGGTCTGCCCCCAGATCTCTTCTCACTGAGACTGTGCTGGGTTGGGCTTTTGAGTGGCAGGTGGTCAGTCTCTACGGGTCTCAGGAAGGTAGTGCACTTTGAGAAAGGATTTCTGTTGACAACAATGCCATGCGACTTGTGGGCTTTATTTTTAGTTGTGCATACTGTTTTAATCATGTGGGTAAGGGGAGAGAATGCTCCTGAATACTATACATCTCTGTCACCAAATAGCATATTGGACCTAGGAGGGAGTGGCCAGTTAGCTTTGAGTAGATCTTTCTCTGGAAATCTCTAGAAATCTCTGAAGTGGCTCATCCTCCAAACTAAGTTTCTGGTTGTTGAACGTTGACTTAGCCTGCATGCAAAATACAATTAATTAAAATGTAATTGGCTCTATTATTCAATGGGTTATGTTAAAGCATCTGTGTATATGTGGTATGTGTACACAGTTTCCTTGCATTTGCAGATGTTTACATTCATGTGAAGGCCAGAAGTGGACGCCAACTGTTTTCCTTGACTGTTCCAAACCTTACATTGAGACAGGGTCTCTCGCTGAAACTGGAGCCTATAGATTTGGCCAGTCTTGCTGGCTAGCTCACTCTAATCTCTCTCTCCACTTCCTGAGGGTTGGGATTATAGGTGGCCTCTACACCTGCAGGGCCTCTCTGTGGGTGCTGGAGGTCTGAACCCTGATGCTCACGTTTCCCTAGCAAGCACTTGACTCTCTGAGCCGGCCCTCCAGCCTGTAAGGGTTTATTCTTTAACTCAGTATATCCAATCTTCACCCTAGAATCATCAGGGGGACTTAAATGAAAAATCACGATGCTTAAGCTGTTCCCCAAGGAACAATTGTATCAGTGTCTGGCCATGAACACTCCTTCCACTCGTTTCAGTGTTCAGCATGGTTGAGAAGTAAAGCTTTATTCTAAAGCAAATCTAGCGATCCCCTGACTATGTGATAGTGTTGCAGAGTCAGTCGGGGTTCTCCCATCTTCCCATACTTCTGTTTCAAGCAGCTGGCACTTGTTCGCAAGGTGACAGTTTGGTCCAACATAGCTACTGAAGCTCTCGTTGCTACATCTGGATTCCAGGTGTGGTGGTTTGAATATGATTGGCTCATGGGAAGTGACACTATTCGGAGGTGTGTCCTTCTTGGGGTAGTTGTGGACTTATTGGAGGAAGTGTGTCACTGTGGGGGTGGGTGTTGGAGGTCTCCTCCTATGCTCAGGCTCCACCCATTGTGGAAAAGACCCTCCTCCTAGCTGCCTGAGGATGCCAGTCTCTTCTGGTTGCCTTCAGATCAAGATGCAGAACTCTCAGCTCCTTCTCCAGCACCATGCCTGCATGCATGCTGTCATGCTTCCAGCTATGATGATAATGGACTAAACCTCTGAAACTGTAAGCCAGCCTCCAATTAAATGTTTGCCTTTAAAAGTCTTGCCTTGGTCATGGTGTCTCTTCACAGCAATGGAAACCCTAAGACCAGATGAGAGGAAAACAGAAGGAAAGACAAAATGTTGTAATACCTTGCTCCTGTGGGCTGAATTGTGAACATTATTTGTTCAAGCCTTCAACTATCTTTGGAAGAAGTAGTTAAGATTAATGAGGTCTTAGCTGTAGAGTCCTGAAATCATATGATGGATGCCTTTTCTGATGTGGAAAACATCTTTCTTATTCTTACATGAAAATGTAGAACACAGACCAGGGCAAGAGCTGTCAGTGTGAAAGTCCAGGCACCCTCCAAGCACTGAGACTGTTAATGTCTGTGGCACAAACCCAAGACAGAGCCATCAAGACTGAGTCTACACAACCCTTCTGGGAGGCTCTATTGGGGTATCTTATTGGCCAGTCTCACAACTGCAGAAGAAGCTGGAAAGAGACATCATTTTCCAGGTCCATGGCCACCACCAATACTGTTGAGGTCCTGTGACAGAGGACAAAGGAAGCCTACTCATGGCCAATTAGCAGCATCTGTCCAGCAACCTGAAGGAGGAGGTCAAGAGAGAGAAAGAGGTGAGGTTTAGTAGATCACCATAGATCGGGAAGCGAGCTTGGGAACTTAGTGTGATTTAGGAAAAAAGCAAGGATAAGGAAAATGGGCCTCCCCTCCCCCTCCATCCCTCCCTACTCTTCACAGCATGCCAGCTGTTGCAGGGCAGCCTTGTGCAGAGTCCAGGTGTGAGAAATGCTGCCTATCCTTAGCCCAGCCTTAAGGCTACTGGCGGGTATCATCAGTGGTGGAGGGAGTTACATGGAAGGCTTGTCCAGGCAGTGTCAGGAAGACTTGGTCCAAGCCGGACAATCAGAGATAGGCAGTAGGCACTGGCCAGAACACAGAGTTCGAGTCCCTTCCTCACTGAACAAACATGTCAAGATTGCTGATTACCATGTACCATGTGCTGATCTCAGCACACGGCCAGGATTTCAGTCTCATGAACCAGAGGACCGACAAGCAAGTCAGTCAGTAAGGTGATATTCCAAGGGAGGAGATGGAGAAGGAATGAGGCAGCTGTAGCTAGAAACTTAAGCTGCTCTTGTTGTGGAACTCGGAGATGAGTAGGAGGAGGAATCTAGAAGATCCAGGGAAAGAATGCTCAGGGACATGTACGAAGAGAAACAGGTATGTAGGAAGAATAGAAAGAAAACCAAAGACCACTACCCTGTGGTAAGGGCACAGAAATGAGGACACCGAGAAAGGGGCATTGGACTTGAGGAATACAAAGATGATGGGTAAAAATCTTGCTTTACATTAAAGTACAATGGGGATGGTGGTACAGGACCATTTGAGCCAAGATATGACACCCTTTAATTATGGTTTCAAAACCACTGTGGCCACCATGTGGTTGGTGCTTGGCAGAATGGCAAGGCTGGAAGCAAGGACCAATGGGACATTCTTCCTTGACCCATATAAGACACATTATAGGGGCAGAGTTGGACAAACACAGTTTGGCATGCTTGGGGCTCTTGTCTTTTTAAATACAATTCTATTGGAACACAGGCATGCCCATGTTTGTGTGTCATCCCTTACTTTATTGACACCAAAGCTGAGCTGAAGCATTATGTCAGAGATGGGTAGCCTAAATGTACTTCCTATCTGGCCCTTTAAACAAAACACTGGCATGCTAGGCATGAGCCAGCAGGCCTGCAAAGTCAGCACTCAGAAGGTAGAAGCAGGAGAGGGCAGAAGATCAAGGACATCCTTGTCTATATGAGATCAAGCCTGGGATATATGACATCTGCATTCAATTGAAAACTTTTGGAGCCAGGACCAGAAAACAGTAATGACGACAGGAAGTGGGGGGGGGGAGGGGGGAGCACTGGGTTCATTCCAGAACATGGGTCACAGGATCATTGGTGGACTATATATAGAGAAGGGAAGGGTAGCAGTGGACCACTGTCCTTTGTGCTTGAGGAACTGGGAGCAGGGTAGAGCTATTTGTTGAGATGAAAATGTCATGTTTAGATGGGAAAACCCAGGTCACAGTTGGATAGGTGGATCCCATCTTCTGGCCCCAGACAGTTTGTTAGCCCCTGTGATGGCTGGGAGGTAGCCAGCCTTTCCCATGAGCCTTCTGCACCTAGAAAGGCCAGAGACATTAGGGAGCTGATGCGGGGTGGGGGGGGGGGATGAGTTTCCCCAATAACACAGTAGAAGCTGTGTTTTACACCATATGCAACAACTGATCTACCCAACTCACACATCGTCACCCACCTAAATTAGTCATGCAATAACATCAACAAGGTTAGCATCTCCCAGTTTTATTTATGGGGATATAAGATAGAAAGAGTTTAACTACTCTGTGTGTGTGTGTGTGTGTGTGTGTGTTAACATGTATGTATGTGTGTAAAGATTACAGGTGCTTTGCTTAATCACTCCCCATCTTATTTTTGAGACAGGGTCTCTCCCTGAAGCTGGAGCTTCCTATCAGGCTTGGGTGTCTGGTCAGCAAGTCTTTGGCTCCCCAGCACGGGGATTATAGCCGTGTCTCCACAACTGGCTTTTTCACACAGGTTCTGGAGGATAAAGCTCAGGTCATCATGTTGACTTGGCACAAGCATTTTGTCCCCAAGCCATCTCCCCAGTCCCAAGTAGGTACCTCTTCTGAGGCCCCACACCAGGGTGGGAAGCAGGATGGAGAGAAACAGGTTCTGGGGAGCAGGAGCAAGCACCCCAGTCACAAGCCTCAAATGCACATCCCTCAACACTAGGCAGTGCTGGCTGTTTGAGGGATCAAAGCTGGCATGGCTGAACGAGCTGGTGGCTGAGCCCTCTTCTGCACTGAGTATCCGGCATACACTGGCAATAGCCAGCACTCTCCCCAAGATGGCTTTGCTAAGGTAACCCCGGGCCACTCTCCCCCATGCAGCAAACCCAGGAGCCGCTTCCTGCCTCTCCTGCTGTCTTTCTGTGTGGCTGGATTTATTTTCACAACAATTTATGGTTACATTAAATATTAAAGGCACTTCGCAGGTGGTGTTTACTGTTTGAAGAGTTAACAAATGTATGTTCTGCTGGATAAACCAGCAGAACCTATTTGGAACGCTGATTGCCTGGGCTGGGCACAAGCAAGGTGACAACCATTTCCATATTTTAATGAAACAGTGGCTTCAGAGCAGCCCTCTGCTTTGATGGACAGGGAGATCACACAGGAGATAGAGACCTGGAGCCAGAGGGTGAAGGGGCACAGTGCATAGAGCTGCCTATAAAGGCAGGGTTCAAAGCCCAACCTGGGCTGCCTCTTAACCTAACAAGAGAATTACCCGACACTGTTTGTACTGTGGAGTCTTCAATGTGCATCCAGGACTTTGGTGAGTCTCTCTATTATTTACATCATATACTCTTTCATTCCTATTGTGAGTATCCACCCAGTTCCCCAGCACTGAACAAAGGGAAATGCAGGTCCACCTTCTTGGATCTTCCATAGCATGGACTGAAGGCAGATCAGAAGTCAACTCAAAATAAAAATGACAACTGTCTGATGAGGGGAGGCCTCCCCTGAGGATTTGCCTAAAAAACAGCAGGAATCAGGCCTGGGGACAGCCAAGGGACAGACTCTGCAGGCAGACAGAACAGCCCATGCAAAGGCCCTGGGGCAGAAGTGTATGGTACAGTCTAGACCCTGACAGGAAGCCAATGCCATCCTACAGGCCTAAGAGTGTAGAAGGTAATAGGTGACATCATAATCCTATTAGGCAGATAAGACAGCTAGAGGGTGGAGAGAGATGTTAATGGGTACCATTGAGGTCCTGTAGACAGGAACTCCTTTCCGACTGAGGAGATCCACATAGGTCCAGGAGAAGCCTGAATACCTAGATCCTGCTCTGTGGACCACTCTGGGGGACACTGAGACTGATGGAGACTGTGCAATGATCATGAGGACAGCAAGGAGCCCCACTTGACATCTCTGCCACATTCTGGATGATGTTTCCTTTCCATCTGTCACCAGTCATCAGCTGAGGGCTCTCTTGTTCACTCAAATAGAAATCATGGTGATTAATAAGAAACTCTTCCAAGGCTGCTCTCTGGAATCTTTTCATATTCTCAGTGCTTGGCAGCAGCAGGCAGTGGGCAATGGGCAGTAGGCAGGTGCAAGACGCACCAGATGGTGTTACAGTCGCTATACAGACCTTGGGGACTGAGACCTTGGCCTTGGGGCCATGGCCAGTGTTGCAGCTCTTGCTCTGGGGTCTGAAACCCTCAGCCCTGAAGGCCTGGCAGTCCTCTGTATTCTTCTGGCAACCAAAGCTGTTAAATGCCTCTACCTGCCCCTATGGTATCTCTGTTTAGAAGCAAGGGCAGTCAGCAGTCCACTCAGAACTGGGCATCAAACATGATGGGTAGCCCTCAGGCATGGGCACCCACTGCCTGTGGGATTGGCAGTCCTAGAAAGGATGACCATAGGTGGATGGAATCCCTGGCAGGCTGTCCATCTGCTGTCCATCTTCAGCTGTCAATCAGCAGAAGCCAGGTCCTTCATCTGTCAATCTCTCAGGAGCAAGGGCCTGGATGCAATCTGAACTATTGAGATACGCAGACTCAGGGCTGAGGACTGATAATCAGACACAAGCTTCTGGACCCTCTTCAGCTGTCAAGCTGTGTCAATCTGACCCATTCTTGTCAATCAACAAGATGTAACATCAATCAGCTGTCTGATGTCTCTGGCATCTTCTGTCTGTTACTGATGCAGCCTGTACCACTGAAAGCAGGCATGGAAAGGTCACTAGAAAGAAGCCTTTTATTGGGCCTCATGGTGCAAACCTGGGAACACAACAGGGAGAAGTCTCTCAGGTGGCTCACTCACTCACCCTGAATAGCCTTCTTAAATATAAGGCCAAGAAGGGGTGTTTATTCACTTACAGACATTTGCTAGAGCCAATCAGAGCCTGGCCTGTTAGTGCCAATCATAGTCACTGGCCAATCATGGCCTTGCACCTTAGCACCAATCAGAACAATTTCTCTGACAGAGGATCTGCTCCCAGCCAGCCAAGGTGAAAATGGTCATGGAGTCATCTGAAGTCCATTAAGGCTTATGCTTGCAAAAAGTCTGACACAAACTATTTCAAATAGCCCTGGTTGGTCCTCCGCTCCGGAAGCCTTGGCTATCAGCAGCTGACTTTACACAGGTATCTCCAGGTATCCATAGAACAATCAAGATGGCTCCCACAGGCATGAGTGGGCCAGCTGCCTGCTAGACTCAGAGTCCTTTTGCTCAAGACAGCTCACACACCGGAGAGTCCAGCAGCTGCTAATTAGGGAGTTGATTACCCCAGTCCAGTGTCTTTGCTTGCTTACAGGAAAAAGACCACCAGGAGTACTTATAATAAAAACTTACCATTAACGTAAAGAGTGATTTCTAACAGATGTTAATGCTGTCTAACCCTGCCCAACTAAGGGAAAGCACCTTCCCTCTGCAGCCGCCTCTGTCCATGTGTGGATACATGCGGAGCATATGCACTGAATTTCAGAGTAAGCCTTCCAGACAGTTATTACTCTCTGCATATCTCTACTTCTACGGATGGGGAAACTGAGGCAGAGAAGTTAAAGAACTCTGCCTACATTCCCACAGCTAGTTTGTGGCTAAGCATAGACTTGAACCCAGCTACTCCTGGACCTACCATTCTAATTCCCCAAGGGAATGTGATGTTTTGTCTCTGGTAGGACTCCAGCTAGAAACAGAGTAGGGGTTAGCCCTGCAGTCAGTTCTTTCTCCACACCCCAAAACACTGAGGTCATGCTCCTTTTCCCTTTCTCTTGGTCCCTTGCTGATTTAGTTTGAGCAAATATCCGACAAAGCACACACATTCCCTGGGCTGTGCATCTGACTGATGGGGTTGTCACAGGCTCCTGGAAGGAGCTTGCCCCGACTGCTTCTCTGTAGATAATGAACTTGACCCAGGAGCATTTCTCAGGCTTCCCTGCTGTGATTCTCCATTGTACATCCTGTGACTAGTATAGACGGAGTGGTTAGGAAGGCCAGAAGTTCGGAAAAGGTTAATCAGCCCCTTACAGCCATGCTCCTAGAGATAAATCAGCTCCATGTCGTCACCAATCCAGAAACCGAAGCTTAGACAAACCCTAAACCCTACCATCTTCCTAAGTGAACTGATCCCATCAGGATTATATCAATGAATGATTCACAGGGCCCAGAGCCAGAGTAACCTAGCCAGTGTCAAAAAGCAAGAAGCGAAGACAAAGAGCCCATTTCTGACAAGTGGGAAGACAGGCCTCAAGATGGACGGGATGTAGTTCTACACTATGCATTGGGCTGGATAATTCCTTTTGTAGGCTATGGTTGTATATCACAGGATATACTTAGTGGCGTCTTCAGTTTCAACCTACCAGACATAAGTAACGGACATCAGTCAGCCCTTTGCATCAGCCTGTGACAATGTACCTTTCAAACATGACCAAATGCCCTCTGTAGGTAGAGCTGGAGCCCCTGGGTTCCTTTGCTCAGATCACTCACTCACAGACATTTCCTCATGCTTCCAGTGGGTTCTCTGGATAAAAACCAAACTCTTTTGCTTGCATAAATTGCTTGCTTCTATAGAAGAGAAGGTTCTATAGTATCTACAGGCAGTGACAGGCCCACTGACCTCATGTTTATTCAGCATCTCTGGCCTCATTACCCAAGATAAAACCAAAATAGAACAAAGCAAAAACCCACAATAATAATAGCTGGATGAAGTCAGGTGGGCAGGAAGGGTAGGGGTGGATCTAAGAGGAGTGTGGGAGTGTGTCAGGGATGGTAAATACAATCAATATGGATAGATAGATAGATAGATAGATAGAGAAAAGAACAGATGACAAATATCCAAATTTTCTAGGTGCCATCTCACATTGAAAGTGACCATCCCCATGTCACAGAATAGAAAATAAAGGTTTGGGGAATTAAAAACAAAAACAAAACAAACAAAAAAACCCATAGAGCCTTACAAGGTTAGGCTCTGGCAGACCCAGGGTTAGAACACTGGCATCCTCCAACCCTCTGCTTGCTGTTTGCAACAGAGCCTATGGGAGCCACCCTGAGGGCTCTGCCTCCCAAACCCCTCTCCTTTTTGGAGCTTTTCCCTGCAGGGGACTCCTCCTGCCCTCTCTGACTCCAGAAAGCAGGGACTGTGTCTCTTTCCCACCTCCCAGCATCCTGCACCCTGCATATCTGACAAGAATCCAGACTCAGCCAGGGTTGGCTACTCACCCAAGGAGCCAGGCCCAGCTCTCCTATGGAGCTATCTTAGTCAGGAATCACTTGTGTGGTGCAGCCTGAAGTGAAGGAATGGCCATGGGAAGAGGGAAATCATCAGTAGGTGACAATTCACATAGCCAACTCCCTCAACATTGAGGTTCTTCACTGGGGGTGGGTGCTGGGAACAGGGAGTTGGCAGGAAACAGTGGCTGCAGCTCCTCCTCCTCCTCCTCTTCCTCTTCTTCCTCCTCCTGCCCCTTCTGCTCCTCCTACTCCTCCTCCCTCTGCTCCTCCCCCTCCTCCTCCTTCTTCTCTTATTCCTCCTCCTGCTCCTCCTGCTGCTCCTCCTGCTCCTGTTCTTGCTCCTGTTCCTCCTCCTCCTCCTGCTCCTCCTCCTGCTCCTCCATCTCTTTGGCTGTCAGGACCCTTTCATATCTCTTTGGCCCCTCAGAACAGATCTCTGGAGCTCTCCATAGCCAATGTGGCCCATAGCGTCACCCCACTCTCCCATCAGACATACCTCTCTGTTCACTACACCTTCTCTGCAGCTGACTTACTATGGTAGGCTATTTTTGCTTGGAAACAGAAAAAAAAACCCAGTTTCTACAACTGGTAAAGAGAGGAGAATTTAATAGCCTCTTGAGAAAATTTGCAGACAGTCTCGATATACCACTAAAACTCACCATGTATCAGGGCTCTATTTGTTTTGGATCTTTGTTTGCTTGGTGTTTTGTATTACTATCAGACTGGATCTCATGTAGCCTAGGGTGGCCTGAGGCCCTCTGTGTAGACGAGGATAATCTTAAACTCTTGATTCCCCTGCCTCCCTCTGCCTCCCAAGTGCTGGGATTACAAATACAGGTGTGTGATGTGCCCAGATTATGGAATGCTAAGGATGAAACCAGTTAGGCAAAATCTCTACCAAATGAGCCACACCATGGCCCCCAAGTGTAAGATGGCAGGTTATGATATGAAGTCTGAAATATTATCAATGAACTGTCTGCTCTGCTATGTTGAAGTCCCAATAAAGTAAACGCAGAATAGATATGAGACTGCCTTCAGTTAAAAGAACTGCTGGGGGAAGGTGGCAAAAACATGAAATAAGACTTTTATGAAGTCATTCAAAATATAGTTATTTCTATAAAGTAGATATTTATGTGATAGGTTTATATTGCAATCATAATAAATTACCAAATTTTTAAGCCAATGTTTCTAAAACAAAGCCTTTAGGCACATGTCATTTTCAAATATAAAGAATTCCAAGAAAGTCTGAGACCATCTAGTTAACCTATTTTATATATAAGCTTACCTTTTCGCTTACAACAATATCAAGGAACTCCATTCATGTCAAACATAACATATAATATTAGTAGTTACTATGTTACTGTACTGGCTGGTTTTGTGTGTCAACTTGACACAAGCTGGAGTTATCACAGAGGAAGGAGCCTCCCTTGAGGAAATGCCTCCATGAGATCCAGCTGTAAGGCATTTTCTCAATTAGTGATCAAGGGGGAAGGGCCCCTTGTGGGTGGTACCACCCCTGGGCTGGTAGTCCTGGGTTCTATAAGAAAGCCAGCTGAGCAAGCAAGGGGAAGCAAGCCAGTAAGTAACATCCCTCCATGGCCTCTGAATCAGCTCCTGACTCCTGATCTGCTTGAGTTCCAGTCCTGACTTCCTTTGGTGATGAATAGCAACGTGGAAGTGTAAGTTGAATAAACCCTTTCCTCCCCAATTTGTTTCTTGGTCATGATATTTTTGTGCAGGAATAGAAACCCTGACTAAAACAGTTACCAACTAAGCATATGCAAAGATCATGCTAGACAGCTATTAAGACTCATCAGCTCATTTCTACTCACTCTGCGTATGAAACATGAGTCTACAACATCATTTCCACTCTGCAGATGGGGACACTTGCACACAAGAGGCTTAGCTACTTGCCCAAGGACCCAAAGCTTGTTAAGTAATAGGGACAATTTTTAACTCAGACCTCTGGTTCTAATAGACTTTATAGTAATCCAAAGTATGGAAGTTTTTCTTTAGACCATTTCTATAGACCTAGTCACAGCCTAGAGAGCTGGGATTCCTCCCACAGACAAGCCCTGGCTCCTGGAAGGCAGGAGCTGTTTGAAAATGCTGGGAAAGGGACTGTAGCCTGCCTGTACCCCCAGCTCCTGACATGCTTTGGCGCTCACCACCCTGCACCTGGTCTTCATTAGCCACTCACACAGCTGAAACCTGCTCTGCCTGCATTCATCTGGAGGCCCCTGTCCCTCTGGAGATGGCCCTGAACACAGAAGTGTTGGCAAAACAAATGGAAGCACTCCATCATGTCACCCCTCATTAGGCCACCCCAGGACACTCCACAGTGACCCTATAGGACTGCATCACAGGTACCCTCCATAGGGTTTGGTCCATACTTGCCTTGTCTCTCTTTTCATGCCTATTGCCTTTCCCCACCACTCCATCACCAGCTCCCTGAAGGATATTCATAAAGCATCCTTCAAACCTTTACCCCCAGGCTTGCTTCTAGGGAAAACTATGTAAGAAAGCCTGGCCCTGGGCCTTGAGCACCTCCACTCTCCCATGCCTCCTAGTCACATCTGATATGTTGAAGGAGGAATACCAGGGTCTTAGAATTCTAGCGCTTCGAAGCAAGAGTGGAGGCACGGAATGTTAAGGAAATAGATACCATCCCAATTAGAGTTTCCAGAAAGCTTAGTGATAAAGCCCTCTAATACGGTGGAATCACCAGGATGCTGGGAGCGGGTACATTGGCTTGTGAATGGCAACTGGCCAATAACTAGGAATGTAGCAAGCTGGTCAGTAAACTTTGGAAGCTGACTGTGAGCTACCATGGGACTATTCTCATCCCACCCTTAGGGAGCCAGTTTACCACCATATCACTGCACACAAGCCTCCAGACTACAAAAAACCTGGGCAACATGTAGGTGTGGGTTCTGAAGTCAGGCAGCCTAGAGTACAACTGCATTATTGCTAGCTACATTTGTGGTCTTCTCTGGAGTAAGGCCTCTCAGCTATTAGCATGGTCAATATGAGGACTGCTGAGCTAGTGCCCTGTTTGCAGAGGCAACTCAAGACATGCCAGCTAGAAAGTTTTAAAAAAAAAATACAAAATGCAGTCTGAGGAGATAGATCAATCAATAAAGTTCTTGTCTTACATGCACTAGGACCTGAGTTCAATCCCCAGAACCTACATTTTAAATAGCCCAACATGATGATGCATCCCATAGCTGCAGAAATAAACAGGCATATCCATGGGTTTGCTGGCCAGCCAGCCTAGCTGAATCAGTGAATTCCAGGTTCACTGAGAAACCCTGTATCAATAAACAAGGTGAGAAGCGACATGGGGGGGGGGGGGTAAGGGTAGGGGCACAGAAAAGCCCAGATTGTGGTGTCAGGGATCACAGCCCCAGTGCCCACAGGACAGCAGCATCTATCCTGTGGTTTCCCTCTCCAGATGTCAGCTCAATCTTTCCCCAAAGCAGTGGTTCTGCACTGCTCAGGAAAGATGATCTGATGTTCTCAGCTCAGGCTTGCTGTGCAGAAGCTACGCCTGCCTGTTCTGTTGACTCTTCAAAAGGAGAAAACACTAGAATGTGCTCCCAATGTCTTTGGGGGCCCAGTTAGGAGGTAGCTGTGTCTGGGCATTTGAAATCACACAGTCCTGAGCATAGGAAGCACACTCCTGAGACAGAACAATAATCCAGAATCTACCTGTTTATAGGCAGTGTTAGGAAGGTGTGGCCAGCCCTGTCAATCACAAGTCTTGTCTTTGTACTCAATTTCTACAGCTGATGGCTTCCCAGATCTAATCACCTCTGGCTCAGACACAGGATACATATGTCTGGAGAGCCTTTCTCAGCTGTGATTACCAGAATTAAGTGGCTCAGTTCCAAGCTTTCTTCTTCTTGGATAAGGCTGCTCTGGGATCTTCCGGAAGGTACCACTAAGACAGAGCCCAGCTATCCAACAGGGACACTCACCCCTGATGCTTTGCCTCTGCTTCAGTGCCCCATTTCCCAATCAATGCTTACCACAAACATTTGTATTAGTCCCTTTCCAGTTGCTGTAACAAAAGGCCCCAGGCTAGGAACTTACAAAATTAAAACAATTTGCGCCAGGCATGGTGGTGCATGCCTTTAATCACAGACTCAGGAGGCAAAGGCAGGCAGATCTCTGAGAGTTCAAGGCCATCGTGGTCCTCAAAGTTCCAGGACAGCCAGGGCTGTTGCACAGAGAACCCAATCCCAGAGAAAGGAGGGGAGATGGGGGATGGGAAGGTGGAGAGAGATGGGGAGGAGAAGGGGGAGAGAGAAAGAGAAAGAGAGGGACTGATTTATATGATCTATAATTCTAGTGACTGGATAGCATCTACAGTATAGTACTGGCCTCCTAGCCAGAGGCCCTTTGACTGCTCCAACCATGGCAAAAAAGGAAAAGAGAACAACCACTCTATGTGGAACTAAGTACACAGGTAGAATCACTTCGCTATATGATCATCTGCTCATGAGAGAACTCACTCAGTAAGGCCAACACCAATCCCTGCCAAAGATGGTGGCTGATGATTTCATGACAAGACCCCACCTGAAGGTCTTGGCAGCCCAGCACACAAACCTCTGGGTGAGATACTCAACCCATAGTAGACTATAGCAGTTTCCCACATAAAGCCTTTCCATCCATGAACAACGGATGGCAATTGTTCAACACTTGCTATGTACCTTTCTCTGGGAGTAGACTTGTCAGGGGCCAGGACACAGCCAGTATTGAGAAGGGAGGTGAGCTGAGCAGAGAGTGGCAAATGGGGCTGGGATTTGGGGTAAGGAGCTATTCATCTTCAGCTCCCCCTCCATCCTCCATGGGTTCAGAATGCAGTCCATACATCACACTTGTAAACGTTTACTGCAGGTGTTTCACCAGGAGCCAGAGTTATGGGCTTGCTGGAGAAGCCCTCGGGAGAACAGAAAAGACATTTACTGTGGCGTTTCCAGGCTGGGTTTTCCATTAGTAATTGTGAAAGACAGCTTTTATTAAGCGCTTACTCTTTGTCAGATACTGTGACACCAGGAGATGGCCTCATTCAGCTGCCACAGAAAGGGTGTGTGGTAGGCATTGTTCCATTTCATCCATGGCTGAAGAAACTGGGTCTCAAAGAGATTAGATTATTTGTCTAAGGCCACCAGCTCAGTTAAGAGAAGCCATCTACTCATGACCAGTGTGCCAAGTCTCCATCTTGTAAAGGTCAATGGACCAAAGCCTCCTGCCTCACATGCCCATGGACAATAGCATCCAAGCCATGCATTCCTCTGGCTTGTTCTGTTTCTGGAAAATACTAATGCTCTATTGAGAGTGTTGAAGAACTCCCCATCTGTTCTCTGTCCTTCTGCCTTGGTGAGCTCTTGCTGTTCATCAGAGAGAAGTGACAAGAAGCCACAGTGACAATGAAGACAAAGAAAGCCACCACCATATCAGTGCCCTATGTGAATCCTCTGGGGCTGGAAGACATGTCCCTGTGCCTTAAATTTCTATGGAAAAAACTCTCAAAGGTTCAGACTCATCTAAGTGCTAGCTATAGAATCCACACTGTGGCCAATGACTCTGTCACACTGGGGACATTTTGTTCAGGCTGGTGTGAGCCAGCACTTCCCCCAAGAAAAAGTGCCACTCAGCATCCATGGTGTCTGAATGAAAAAGAATCTCATTCCTCCTTTTGGTTTCCACCAAAGCAATGGGAGACTCTGTCTCCCCAAGCAAAGGGGAGATGGAGGTCAGCTTTCTCCAGCTTGCTTTGGTACATTTGCCAGTACCACATCCTAATATTGAGCTATAGCATGCATCTGCCTGGCACTGGATCCCTGATGAGCAGCCTGCTGGGAAAGGGGCCAGCTGCCAGACCTGCAGCATGCACACTTCACTGAGGACAATGCTTGGCTAGGGCCCCAGTGTCTGAGAGACAAGGGTCACCATGGCTGAGCTTCAACGAGCTGGCTTGGATTACTTGGTGATTGGCTCTGTGCTCTTGGAGCCTGGTCAGGTCAACCTGACCCCAGAGGCCTATGAAATAACATGAGCAGTTGGCTGTCCACTCCTGATCAGGGCCAGGAAGCCAGAGTCTCAGTTGCTAAAAGCTTTAGCTGGCTTGCTCTGGAACCCATTCATGAAGCCTACAAATGGCTATGGGTTCCTGGGGAAAATCTTTGCTTTGCCAGGAGGGGAAGATGGGGAGAGGGTGATGGAAATGTAGGATCAGGAGGTAAAAGGAAGGGCAGGGGATGAGAGGAGGGGCTGCCCCTTCTAGGTTGGATTTCTCAGGCTCCAAGGTCAGTTGTAGCTGGAAATGGACAAGGAAAAGACTAGGAGACTGGAGCTCTAGAAGAAGTCAGTCAGTCTGACTGTCTGTCTTTTTTTCTTGACTGATCAAATATTTCAGGAGGGTCTGAGGAGATGGCCTGCTGCCTGTGCCCTAGACTACTCGCTGCCTAGCCCTACCTGCCCTTGGGGGTTGGAGGTGAGGTGAGGTGTTGCAGTCAATGACACAGACTCTGGGAAACCTCACAGGCTGCTGCAAGCTCCTTTAACACCCTCCACCCACGTCCCATTGGTCCCAAGAAAGCATCACTTCTAAACAGCAGTTCCTGATTGGCTGGCATTGTCTGCATCAGCAATTTTTGGTCTCTCAGGTAGTCTTCAATTAGGACCTCCTGCAGGAGATGCCTTTGCAGCTGCTGAGCCCCAGTGTTTACAAAGAGGTGGCCACTGCTCCTCCTACAATGGCCCAGTTAGCAAAGTACTTGTCTAGTGAGTGTGAGGGCCTGAGTTGGATCCCCATAGCCCACAGATAAGGAGGTGGACATGGAAGCATGGGGCTGGGAGGTGAAAACAGGCAGATCCCTGAGCATGTCAGCTACAGTGATGAATAGGCCACTAGCCTACTTAGTGATCTCCAGATGAATGAAAGGCCCTGTCTCTGAGGAAAAGGAACAGCACCTGTGGAACGACAGCTGAGCCTTCATATGCATACACCTGCACAACATGATCTCTCTCTCTCTCTCTCTCTCTCTCTCTCTCTCTCTCTCTCACACACACACACACACACACACACACACACACACACACACACACACAC
>JADRCH010000017.1:6255172-6332161 GCA_019843965.1 Rhynchomys soricoides
CACACACACACACACACACACACACACACACACACACACACACACACTTTAACAGAGTCTACCAACACTGGGGTGGCTAAATGAGGGCCAACTGTGCCCATGTAAGGTGAGTCCCTGACCTTATTTCCATTTTTTTTTTTTTATTTCCTTGTGAAGAAGTTTTGCACTTGTGTTGATTTTATTTTAGATGTGTTTGGCTACACATATGCCACAGCACACTTATGGAGATCAGAGGACAGCTTGTGGAAGCTGGTTCTCCCTTCAACCAGATGATGGCTCTCAGGGATAAAACTGAGGTCACCAGGATTGGAGGCAGACATCTTTTCTTGCTGAACCATCTTATGGAGGGAGTGAGGAAGGTAGGGAGGAGAGAGAGAGAGAGAGAGAGAGAGAGAGAGAGAGAGAGAGAGAGAGTTTAAGGACTGCTTTGACATAACATTAAACTTGGTAACTGATGTTTTTGTCACTGTATCATAGTACTGGGGATGGGGATGGAACCCAGGGCCTGTGCATGCTAGACAAATGCTCTACCACTAAGCAACATCTTCAGCCATGTGTATTAGTTAGGGTTTCTTTTGCTGTTATAAAATACCCTGACCAAGGCAACTTCTAGAAGGAAAGGTTTATTTGGCTTAATGTTTCCAAAAGGATGACCCCCATGATCATCATAGTAAGAAAGCATGGCAGCTAGAGCAGCCAAGGGAAAATATATTCTCACTGCAAGCAGGAAGCAGAAAATGAACAACAGAGGCTCTGAAACTTCAATGCCCACCCCCATTGTCATGCTTTCTCTAGCAAGCATGTGCTTGCTTTCCAAACAGTGCTACCAACTGGGACCAAGTATTCAAATACCTGATCCTCTGGAGGCCACTGTTTTAAGCCACCATATAGTGACTAAGGCTTTTACAGCCTTTGAGATCCACCCATGTAGCAACTGTTCTGCTTGCTTACCCTCACCCTAGGCCACACACACACACACACACACACACACAGGGAATCAAAGCAGCCATCTGACCTAACTCTGCTTCATCTTATCTGCTGCTCTCGTTCCTGTGACAACTGATGGTCATATCCTTGTCAATGAACATGCCTCTGCCTCTTTCACCAGTAAGGATATGATGGGATATATGTCATCAGCCCGCTATGGGTGGCCAGACTCTGTCAGCCATACCACATCCCTCATCTCGAATTAAAGATCTCACAGAAGCATCAAAACCTATCAGTGTCACTGTAAGGAATGAAGACACAGACTTCCTCTTGGATTAATTTGACTAAGGGTGAGTCCAAGTTTCAATTATTTACCTTTCTATGTTCTCTCTACTTTCTGTGGCTACTGGGCTATCTGTAGTCTATTAAACATACCTGTGCCTGGACCTGCCTGAATGCTGCCTGATGTCTGACTGTCTCTATGTCTATCTGTCCCTAGCAAAGGGCTTTGTTCTGTATTTATTGAGCAACACAGAAAATGAGGCATAGGAAAGGGATATGACATTCTTTATGGAAGGCATTAGCTGGGTTTTACAAGGGTAAGGGTAGCTTTACAGACTCCAGGTGACCCAGAAGCACTCGGTGCTGCAAGCATACATTAGCAAGCTCAGTCAGGTTGCTTCCAACATTTATGGTAGACGTTTGTGATATGATATCACTTCCAACCTGTTGGCTGCCTTCGTCACTACATACACTTGCAAACATACATTACCCTGGATCCGGGGCATGGATAGGCACATAACTTGAGATTAAAGCTATGTATTAGCTTAGGCTGTGACAAAATGTCCCCATGGGAGACCCAAGGCAACATTGGTTACATTGTTCTCCTGTAGATAGGAGAAACTTAAGCAGGGTGAGCACACAATAGGGTGGCAGGCTAAGTACATATTCCTAAATGTTTTCAAGGTGTGTTGACTTTGCGGGGAGGACCGCCAAGGCTTCTGTTGCTGGGGGTCAAAAGATATTTTCACAGAATTGTATCACTATGCTCACATTCTCCTGACAAATGTCACGATTAGCTCTGCACATGCAGGACATTATGCTCCTGGGATCCAAATGTCTCGCTGCCTATGAATTCAGAAAGGGAGGGCTCGTGCCTCATAGATATTGCTGACTGGTGAGCAAGGATAGGTATGGCAGAGTGTGTATCTACAGTCCCCTTATAACTGGCAGAGCATCTCAGAGAGCTTCCTCCATGGGAATGAGCTCGTCCTGTCCACAGAGGCATCTGGCTGGGACCAAAGGCCACTGTGTCCTCTTCCTTTTGCCCCTGGGGGAAGTAGGGCTCAGGGCCCAGTAACCATTACTCTTGAGTCAGTCTTGGAATCTGCTTCTGTTGAGATAGGCATCAGATCAGTGAGGGCTTTTTACTCAGAGCATCTCATTGAGAACTGTCCCCTGAGCTTAACGTGCTGCCCTCCCACCCTCATCACATTGTAAGAACTGTCCCAAGCTTAATGTGCTGTCCCCCAATGCCCATCAGATCAGCTGTGACCACCCACAGGAGATGTATAGACATGTTCGGCACGCTTATCAACTTTATAGGCTTCAGTCAATGAATAGCCATACAGGCTACAGCTGTCAATAGCAGCCACCACAGAGCCAGACTGCCCTCCCGAGCCCTGCTACGGCACCAGATATGCTGGAAGTGTTGTTCCACCTATGGCTGTGCACTGGCACCCGTAGCTGCAGTGGAAGGGAAACAAACAGTAGGTGACCAATAAATAACTGTAGCTTGGCTAAGAGGAGGAGAAGCTGGCAAATGCCTTAAAGCTCCCTACTAAGGACCTAAGACTATATATGACCCAGATGGTCCTGAGCCAGTGAACATCTGGGCCTCCCCTTCCTGTCTCTCAAGCCTAAAAAGAGCACCATCCATCTGTCCTGCCCACCCCCCCTACACACACACATACACAAACACAGTGGCCTGGGCCCTCCTACAGCAATTAGCAATCTTAAAAACTGCCCCCACAGACCTACCCACCAGCCAATCTCCTCAAATGAAGTTCCCTCTTCCTAGGTGTCTCTAGGTTTGTGTCAGGTTGACAACTGACACCAACATAAAGTCATACACTTAGCTAACACATTAAGAGATTGGTTTTGTTACCCAGTTACAGAGCTCTTGAACACGACACCTGCAATGTCATTTTGTAATATCTAAAGGTTGGACAGGCCTTTCTTGTGGACATTTCAGGAAAGGGGCACTCAGGCTGTTTCAGCAAAAACTCTTGAACTGTGTGTCAAGTACGCCATTCTCAAAGAGACTAGTCCCAGAAGGCACACTTCAGAATGAGCTTGGGCGGGGGTGGGGTAGGTGGGTGTTGATAAAAGGGCAACTGCTCAGGCCTGAGGCTCTCCTTAGCTTTATCCAAATTCCTTGTAGGTAGTGTATGTTGATGCCCTTTATAGGACATTCGAAAAGGTTAGGAACATGCTCATGGTGACTTTGTTAAATAACACCAGAGTGTACCTTCCAATGCTATACGCCATGCCCTCAAGACCCTGGCATAAACTCCCTGTGGTTTCCAGCTGCTGAGTGCTGAGTTGGCTGCCCATGGTGCAAGATCAGGCAGGAATCGTCCCCAGAGGGTGGCTTTCATTTCCCTCTGGTCAAGCACGGCCAGATTTCCTAAATGGCTCTAACAAATCTGCCTTGTGTGCCTTTGTACTGTGAGGCCATCCAATTTCAGAAACCACATCCCCAGAGTATTCCTGCTGTGTCTCTGGTCTTTGACACTGTGCTTACACGGACATCTTACTCAAATGCTTCATGAATTTGTTCAACTGATGTTTACATAGTGCCTTCCCCAGGCCAGGTATAGAGTACAGGGCAAGAATGACTTGCTGGGAATAAGACAAATGCCTTCTTCACCACACAAGGCTTCTATTGGAGGAGTTAAAGGGGGCTCCATAAGTAAAGTCCTTGCCTTGCAAGTGTGAGAACCTGAATTCTCAATTCCCAGAATCCATGGAAAAACAATGCAGGATGATCCCAGTTCTGGGGAGGCTGAGATGGGTAGATCTCTGAGGCTCACTGAACAGTTAGTCTGACCTAATTAGTGAGCTCTGGGCCAACAGGAGATCCTATCTCAAAAGTGTCAGCATTCCTGAAGGTGACACTGAGGCATTGAGGTTGCCCCTGATCTCCAGACACACATGATACACACACACACACACACACACACACACACACACACACGGTTCAAGTGTTGTAGCAGAAGTGGTGGCATTGGGCAGAGAGTAGGGCTCAGGATGCCAAACAGGGCCCCTGAGCATGCGAGGAAACCAGAGAAACAGAGAAGCCTCTCTACCCTTCCATGGTTTTCTGAAGCAGGTCACAGAAGCATGTGATGATTTTCCCGTAAACAGACTCAGGCCCCTCTTGTGAGAGGCCTCTTCCCTGTTTTCAGAGGGAAGGAATGTGCTTATCTCAAAGAAGCACCCGAACAGACAGACCCCTCTAGTCTCCCAAGTTCATTACCATTGGACCTGACCTACTCTAACAAGTAGTTCATTTGTAACTGTCCATAGTCATTGAATTTAGAACAAAAATACAAGCTCTGCCCATTTCTTTAGATTCTGAAGGCTCCCATATCACATGAGATCTATGCTACATCAGTCTGCATGCCTTTCTCCTGTCTGTCTGTCTGTGCTCTAGGTACCTCATTAATGAGCCAAGGAGGAAGGTAGAAAGAACCATCTCCTGTTCCACATGAAGTGAAGACTATAAAGAGGAATATCACTTAATCTGACAAGATGTCACCCCAGCACCCTAGTCATGCCTAATAAGCGATGGAATGCTTCACAGTCCTGCTGGAGTGCCAATGTGCATGTGTCTCGCCTGCTTACATTGAGTGAGTTCTATTCACAGTGAGATTTACACAAGCCTCTCACTCTTCAGGGCCCCCATTCACACTGCCTTCCTTTCCTTTTACTTCTCATAGTTTTTGCTGAGCGGACCAAGTCATAGATCAGCTTCTTTCTGTCTGGATCTTGCTGGCTGCATACCAGTTACTATTCCATCTCTCAGGGGACACCTTTTGAATTAAGATGTGCCAAGTGGGCAAAATCCTGAATGAAGGATGAGGGAGGAGTCTCATAGGACCCAAGGGTAAACAGTTCCTACAGCCTCTGTGCTTTCTTGGTATAACCTCTCAGTTATGGCCCCTGGAGCCCTGTTTTCTTTCCAGGTAAGCTCCTCCACCACACTACTGCACATGTCCTAATTTCATCGTTGCTCAATTGAGTGAATCCTCCTTTGTCAACCATTAAAAGCTCTGGGCCTGACCCACAGACATGCCTTCCACCACACAGAGCAGGAGGGTAGGCAGAACTCACCCAGAGGCCGGCCTGCCACTATGATGAGCAAGTATGTGGTAGAGAGATGGGAGAGAAAGAGAAGTTGAATGGTTTGTGCACTGTGAAGAGAGGAGGAGCCGGAGACTCGACGGTGATGAGGATCAGCTTGATGTGAGTACCATGGTAATGTCTCAGCCCATGTTGCCTCTGAGGGCCATGTCTGGGTCCTTGGTTCTGTAGCAGCATGGGTCTGTGTTGATGTCCACGGCCCATGTTACCACCAAAGGCCATTCAGATGTGCTTGGTCTGGGCTGCCAACTGGGGCCATGTTGATGTCCAGGGCTGTGCAGAGCTGGCCCTGCCCTTCACTGGCTCTGGCACTCAGGAGAGTGGGGCCTACCCTCGCTGGGTTGGTGCTGGAAAGCTGGCCCTGGGTACATGGCTTCAGGAGTGCTGTTCCCAGATGGTGTGAGTACAGAAGTTCCAATCTTGCTCCTTGTCAGCTGCTGCAGGCAGGAGAGTTGGCCCTATCCCTCACTTGGGCAAAGTAAGAGAGCTGGCCCTGTTAGCACAGGCACAAATAAGCTGGTGGGCTGACCAACTCAGCTACCACCCAAGCTGAGATCCAGGGCTTTAGTTGGCCCATACCAACACCTATCCCATCTATGAACTGCTGGAGCACATGAGGGGGCCAGTCCTGCAGATCCAAAGCTGCAGGATCTCCATGACACAGGGCACCAACAGGATATCTGAGAAGTGTCCTGGTGAGGATCCAGTATTGATGGTGTAGCAGAAGACAGAGGTCTCCAACCAAACCAACGACTCATTACAATAAACATTTGCAAGTAGAGCAGTTGGGGCAAAGGGTATGCTGTATGACACGCCACGGCTTCCACAGTGAGACAGGTCTTTGGTTTGGTTTGGTTTGGTTTGGTTTTGGGGGTTTGTTTTCTTTTGGGGTTGAAGGAAGGAGGTCGCAAAGGTAAAGGGTATATGCAGTGGGACAGGGAAATGAGTTTTCTGGCCAGCCACGATGTGAACTCTTAGAGCTGTTGCTGAAACAGCAGGTCACGGGTTGTTCTGAATCCATGGTCTGGATTTTCATCCCCACTCTGCTCAGCTGAGTTCCCACTTGCCTTTAGCTGATGGCTCCCCTGGTGACATCTGGCTGACTTCCAAGTCTTCCTGCCAGTGTCATTAACCAAACAAACTCATGTAAGAACTAGGGCTTGCTGTTCTTGTCTCAAGCGCTCTGATTTTGGTAAATGACTTAAGGATAAGGGACTGCAGAAAAACACTTTGCTGGTAGATAGTCTAATGGATTTGCACAATATGATTATAAACCCAGACAGAGAAGTTCAGGCACTAGAGCTTAGAAACTTTCCCAGAATCCCATAACCGTCACCCCTCACAAAGTGACTCTGACATCTAATGTGGTGTGAGTGGGAACAGATATCTGCTCATCACTCAGGGACCCAGATTTACCCACTGGGGATTTCCGGTGAGAGTCACACGTGCTGTGTGTGGTTATAGTTGGTCTCTCCATCACTCATCACGATCCATCTAGATTTTTTTCTTTCTCCCACAGTTGGGCTCTCTAGTCTAACTTGCAGTCATTCTAAATAACACTAGTCTGGGACTCAGCTTGAAGTTAAGCTCTGCGAGACAGACCAGTGCTGTGGGGCTTTGTTGAAGTTAGAGTCAGAGTCACCTCTTTTAGGAAGCCCTGCTCTCTGACTCCTCAGACAGGCTTCCCCAGAGCTAGGAACAGTGACTTCTTTACCTGACTGGTCATAGATCCATGCTAGCTCTGGGGTTCTGTGGATACCGATATCCCTTGTTACCACCATCAGTATACCACAGGTGGCTAAATAAGAGTTTGTTCCAGTGCACTCTGGCTGAGGGAAGTCTCATCCTCCACTGGCTGACAGCACTCTCGAATGCTGAGTTGTCTGTGCTGACCTAGGCCAGTCCCACAGTGTCTTCCCATGAGGCTTCAGGCACTTCTGTGCCCTCTAACGGCAGTAGAGTGAGGCTTATTCTGAAATTGCCCTGTCCTATGTCTAATAACTATAGGTCTCCAGCCTTCCACCCTTCCATGCCCTGCTGACCCAGGGCATCTCTTGACAGAAGCAAGCACAAGTTCATCTCCAGCTTCTGAGGTAGTCTAATCTCTCTCCCAGCCTGTTTCTTTCTGGTGCTATGAACTACCTTTCCAGGGCCTGGCAAGCAACCAGCTGGGGAGCAAGGGAAAGAGCTCTGCTCCTTATGGAGATAGCAGGTCCTTGAGGCAGCACAGATGCCCTGTGACCCATGGATCCTTTATGTCCTTACTGTTAGAGCACACAGGCCGGGACTCCAGGTGCCAGCTACTATCTCTGCTTGCCTTTCTGCCTGTGGACTTCTGCTGACCACTGAACACACACATACATACACACACACATACACACACACACACAGCAGGTACATGTGAGTCACAAGCCCAGCCTAAAATCTATGATGTGGTAACTTTCTAGCCTGTGGGTGACATTCCAGTGAGCATGGTGTCTCCTA
Organism: Rhynchomys soricoides; assembly: GCA_019843965.1. Taxonomy (NCBI): domain Eukaryota; kingdom Metazoa; phylum Chordata; class Mammalia; order Rodentia; family Muridae; genus Rhynchomys; species Rhynchomys soricoides. The sequence goes on from JADRCH010000017.1 coordinate 6,263,012, forward strand.
ACTCACAGGAACCCCACTGAGATGAAGTTTCAGTTGCTCCTAGAAACACCTTGCTTAGCAGCGTACTATTAAGGGCAGCTTTCCCTTCCCTGTCTCCCTTCCTGGTTCTCCTTGAACATCTTACTTCATACAGAAGCATCAGCAACAGCTTTTGTCTCTGAGCTTGCTTCTGAGGAAACTGAACTAAGACAACCCACAATGAACGATCTTGCCATCTTCCAAGCTCAGCTTCAGAAAGAAAAAGTTACTCTCTGCTCCCCAGTGAAGACAGGGCCAAGTTAGATGTGGGGCACAAACCAGAAATGCCAGCACGTTGAAGGCAAATGAAGGAGGATTGAGAGTTCAAGACCAGCCTGGACTACAGAGGTGGTCTGAAGCCAGCCAAAATAAATAGCAAGAAATTACCTTGATAAAAGGAGAATGGTGGAGAATGGTGGAGAATGGCAAGGGTAAGAAGGGAAGGAAGAGAGGGAGAGGAGAGAGGGAAGCACAATGAGCAGGGCCGCTGTGTTCTTCCCTAATCTGCTCTGATGAATGTTGGACCCCAGTCTGGAATCTCAGGAAGTTCCAATGATCCCCTAAAGGCACACCACATCCTCTCTTCTCTGTAAGTTGCTGTCAACTTGTACTGGCTGGTTTTGTGTCAACTTGACACAAGCTGAAGTTATCACAGAGAAAGGAGCTTCCGTTGAGAAAATGCCTCCATGAGATCCAGGTGTAAGGCATTTTCTCAATTGGTGATGAAGGGGGGGAAGGTCCCTTGTGGGTGGTGCCATCTGTGGGCTGGTAGTCTTGGGCTCTATAAGAAAGCAGGCTGAGCAAGCCAGGAGAAGCAAGCCAGTAAGCAGCATTCCTCCATGGCCTCTGCATCAGCTCCTGCTTCTTGACCTGCTTGAGTTCCAGTCCTGATTTCCTTTGGTGATGAACAGCAGCATGGAAGTGTAAGCTCAATAAACCCTTTCCTCCCCAACTTGCATCTTGGTCATGATGTTTGTGCAGGAATAGAAACCCTAAGACACAGCTAGTCTTTAAAAAGTGGAAAAGCGCACTGAGCTGCCTAACTTGCATGGGATGGGATGGTCTCAATATGTAGCAAGGGAGACCTTGTGTCTATGCATACTGTCTGCCCCCTAGCATTCCTCCCAGGAACTCAAAGCTTTCTAGCCCCTCCCCTTCCTGGCTGCCTCAGAAACCCAGAACAGCTCTGGACACACCCATTGAGGCACATAAATCACTGCACTAAGGGTCTCCCTAGGGATGTTAGAGACAAGCTCCCATTGTGTGACTTCTGTGCCAGAAACTTCCATCACAGTATTCTTCTTGATATCAAGCAGAAGCAACTGGGACTCTTAAATAAGGTTTTCAAGTTTGCATCTTGACTCAGTGAAGCACTCAAGAGACAGTGAGCCTCACAGGTTTGGCATGCATCCAGCAGGATCTGCAGAGCTGGGATGAAGCAGCGGCTGAACTCTCCTGGCCAGGATCCCACGCTGTGGTTCAAACTGCTTGCAAAATAGCATGTGTGCTTTCTCAACCATGCTGACCTTTGGAAACATCCCAAATGCTTCGTGACCCCATACTGCAAGAACTCCTTGTCACTAAGACTCTTGGAGCTGGGTGTGGTGGCATATACTTTTGATCTCAGCACTCAGGAGGCAAAAGCAAGTGAATCTCTGTGAGTTCAAAGCAGCCTTGTCTGCATAGTGAGTTCTGTATTAGCTGGAGATACATAAAGAAACCTTGTCCCAAAAGGGGGGGAGGGGGGCGACTCTTGCTGGTTTAAAAATGAGTCACCCTTCCTGCTCCAAGGATCCTGCATGGGGTTCTATGAACAGACATGGGTAACCCAGTTCTGGCCACCTTGCCTTGGAGCTGAGTGCTGGCCACAGTGATAGCTAATCTGCATTGTCAATTTGATGGAATTGAAATCACCTAGGAGACACCTCTGACTATGTCTGTGAGGATGTTTTGAGAGATCAGAGAAGACTCATCCAAGACTGAACAAAAAGAAGCAAATAGGCAGACCATCATCTGCCATCAGCTGACCATGCTTCTATCCCAGTGCCCTGCCCGCCATGATGGATGGTACCCTCAGACTATGAGCCAAAGGAAACCCTTCCCTAACCTGCTTTTGTCAGACATTATTGCCACAGCAGAGAGAAAAGTAATATACCTGTGGTGTACTCCATTACACAAACTGCTCCAGAGTACCCTGGCGAGAGGGGTGAGCTCCTCCAAGAAGACTGGAGCAGGTGGGAAAGGCACACCTGCCTTCTGTGACACCTGCTGCTTTGCCTCTGTACTCACAGCTCAAAAATTCCCACCTGCAGGGGCAGCTGTCCTTTGTCACTTTCCAAAGACCTAATCTTGCATCTTCTACCTGGTTTAGTTACTATTCTATTGCTGTGAAGAGACACTAGGAGCAAGGAAACTTATAGAAGAAAGGATTTAACTGGGTTCTGGCTTTCAGTGTCAGAAAGTGAGTCCATGGCCATCAGGCAGGGAAAATGGCAGCAACCACGCAGGCATGGCACTGGAGCAATAGCTGAGAGCTTACACATTATCTGTAAGTTGGAGGCAGAGGGAGAGAGAGACTGGGCCTGGGCTGGGCTTTTGAGACCTCAAAGCTTATCGCCAGAGACACCTCCTCCAACAAAGCTAAATCTCCTAATCTTTCCCAAAACAGTTCCACCAACTAGGGACCAAGCATTTCAAATATATGAGCCTATGGGTTCATTCTCATCCAAACCACCTGACTTTTTGCTAGGAATCTCTGAATCTACATATGCACCAAATCTTCAGCACTGAAAGTCACTTTTTGGCCATAAACTGATTTATAGCAATTACAAGGAGAGCTCTTTGAAGTAGGGAGGGGCATCTAGGATAACCAAGCAAACGACAAGGGTTAGGTAAGGCACACTGAGTGCTTCAGAGAGATTCTGGGACAGCACAACATTTAAGGATGAGCTCACTTTTAGGGTTGTACTAATGGCAACTGTCCTGGTTTGGTTTCAACTGCTGTGATAAATGACTGTGACCAAAAGCAACTTGGGAAGGAAAGGGCTTATTTGACTTACATATCCCAGGTTATAGTCCACTGATGGAAGCTAAGGAAGGAAGTCAAGGCAGAAACTCAAGCAGAGACCATGGAGGGGTGCTGCTCACTAGCTTGTTTATGGCTTGTTCTGTCTGCTTTCATTCAGATTCTCTCCCCCCCCCCTCTCCCTTCCTCCCTCCCTTCCTCCCCTGTCCCTCCATACCTCTGTGTACCCACCCTGTAGACAAGGCCTCATTATGTAGCCTTGCCTGGCCTAGAACTAGATATGTAGAGACTGGCATTGAACTCACAGGGATCCACATGCCTCTGCCTACTGAGGGCTGGAATGAAAGGTGTGCAACACAATGCTCAGCTCAGCCTCCTTTCTTATAAAGTTCTAGGTCCATCTGCCCAGGGGTGACAGTACCAACAGTGATCTGGGCCTTCTCCCATCAATCACTAACCAAGAAAATGTTCCACAAACTTGTCTATAGGCCCATCTGATAGGGGAAAGTCTTTAGCTGAAGTTCCTTCTTCCGGGATATGTCTAGGTTTATGTCAAGTTGACAAACAAACAAACAAACCAGTATATCACCTTTGCATCAGCATAGACCTAGGAGTGGGTGTTTCCCATCCTAGCCCTGACATTAAAAGAAAACAGTAAAACAGAACTATCTGATAAGCTCCCCAGCTTATCTCAGTTGCAAGTGTACAGACCTGAGTCTGGCTCCCCAGCACTCACATACAACAAGCTGATTAAGAGGAGATTATCTGGAATCCCAGCACTAAGGAAGCAGATCCTTGGAGTTCATTGGTCATCCATCTTAACCCAATCCTTAAGCTCCAGGATCTGTCTCAAACAAACAAGGTAGAGTGTGATGAAGGAAAATACCTAACATCAACCACTGGCCCCCATGTGGACATGCATGCACACACCCACAAAAGCATATGATACACAGACCACATAAAAAGTAAGGACGTAGGCTGGAGAGAATGGCTCAGTGGCTGCTCTTCCAGAGGTCCTGAGTTCATTTCCCAGCAATCACATGGTGGCTCACAACCATCTATAATGGGATCTGATGCCTTTTTTCTGGCATGCACCATATATACACCCAGAACACTGATATATAAATACATATTTTAAAAAAAAAAAAAAAAGTACTAACGTATTTGTAAATTCCTATGCATTTTTTCCCATGTGTGTTGAACATAGAGAAATCTAGAAGCATCTGCTCCAGACTGCTAAAGGTTCTTTCTGAGCTGTGGGTATTTGGTGGGAAGCAAGGAAAGCCTCACTCTTCACTTGGCTCTTTTTTTTCTGTACTGGTTGAAGTATCAAAATAATAATCAGAGCCAGCCTTGGTCATTTTAGACAAATAAGAAAAATAAATAGAATAATAAACTGTATTATGTGTCAAAGGGCCTGCCCCAAAATACTAAATCGAAACAGATCACCAAGGTTTTCTTCTTGGCAGATGCAAACAGTGAAAGCTGTATGATTCTTCTTCCTCTAATTCCAAAGTGCCCTGAGTGCATGGTGGCCGCCCACCTCATTCATCTGGGTGAGGAGCAATCCATGGAAGTCAGCTTTTCCTGGGGACCAGGTAGCAGGAACAAGATAGACTGTGTTCCCCTTTCCTTCACTGAGATGAGGTGGGGGTCACCTCAGGTGTCCTTCCCAGGTAGCAGCTCTGTGTTATGGGAAAGATGGCCCACAACAGCCTGACTTCCAATGCCTAGCTAGCAAACATGGTTGCCAAAGTTCCAGCTGCCCACCAACAAGCCTACAAATTTGACTTCTAGCTGTGACGCTTTAGAGCCAATCAAATGCACTCACCTGTCTTAGCCAGCTTTTTAGCGAAATAAGTTCAAATCCTGAACTGTTGGAAGCAGAGTGGATGAGTGTGGCTAGTTATATACTATTTTCTTTCCTGGTGCCCTCTGCATTTCCCCCAGGAGGCACCAACAAATATCTATTCATCTTAGACAGGGTATGGATGACAGACGGAAGAAAGGATTGCCCTGAAGTCCAGCTTGCTGAACTAGTGATCACTAAGCAGTAATGGAATGTACACACCCTGATAAGATTTTCTCTTCTGAGCTATGTGCTAAGGATTCTGCTTACCTGGACTTTTCCAATATCACAATATTCCTTGGTATTCTCTACATTTTACAGATTTAAGAAGCTGAGGCAGAAATATGATACTTCCTAAGACCATAAGCTGGGAGACAGCAGACAAAAGATTCAATCCAAGTCTGCATGATCTCAAAGCTTGTGTGTTGGTATAATCATGATTTGGTGCTTCTCCTGGTGGGAAGCAGCATGCTCATGTGCATGCATGTGCAGTGTATACAGAGGTTAAAGGATACCCTTAGATGTCATTCCTCAAGCTCTGCCTACCCCCCTTTTCTTTTTAGATAGGGTCTCACAGGCCTGGAGCTCTTAGTAGTCCCATTGGCTGGCTGGCTGCTGAGTCCCAGGATCTACCTGTCTCTGCCTCCCCAGCACTGAGATTACAAACATGTACCATGGCCAGATTTTTCACCCCTACATAGATTCTGGGTTCAAACTCAGGCTTGATACTTATAAGACAAGACATTTTACTGACTAAGCCATTTTCCCAGCCCTAGCCAGATGCTTCTGAGGTGCTTCCTACCTTCCCTTCCCTGTGTTGCACAGGTTTTCTTTGGCTTTTATTCCTCACAGCCACCCTGTGATGCCTCATACTATTAAAGCCCACCTTACTGACAAGGAGACAGGGTCCAGAAGTTAGGTAAAGTTGCTTCAAACAGCTCCTGGCACTGGGGCATGGCCCTGTAACTAGGTCCTGGAGCACATCACTTGGGCATTTCCTCTTTAATGGCTTCCCAGATAGAAGCTGCCATTCAAGCCCAATGCTCACCACTGGAGGTGGCCCTTTAGCATGCCCTGGTGCTCTATCCACAAACATTCCAAGATTCTGACATTTTTAGGTCTTTCTACTAGGACCCCCTCCTCTCTGCTCAGCATCTGCAGGTCAGAACTATAGAGCTCCTTTGTGGGTCAAACCCCATGTCCACTGAGTGGCCATCCATCCCACACCATAGTCCCTACTCATATTCCTTTATTTATGTGCATCCCTCTGACGTACTGTTATTTGAGGAGAAGCCCAGGCTATTCCACAGAGTGTGAATCTTCTTGGTTCAGACCAACCACAGCAATGCCTCTGCTTTGCCGGACCTGGTCCTGTTGGTTTTGAAACAGTCACACCCTCCCATGCTAGCCTAAAAACACACAAAAGGTACTATGGGAAATTCTTCTTCATTTAGGTGTACCTCTCATATCCCCTTTGGGACAGAACCATTTGTCCCTCCAACTGCCAGAAATCCCTTGCCTGAGTTTCCCGTAATGGTTCACTTTCATGGTCAACCTGACCAGATTTAGAATTATCATGAGAGCATATGCTTCTGAATATCTACTTTCCTGAAATGATTGGCTGAGGAGGGAGGGTCTACTGCTGTGCAGTATGACCATCTGCCGTATTTGGTGGTCATCTCTCCTACCCCACCTCCATAACAGACTGTACCCTCAAATTGTAGGCCAAAATAATCTTGCTTCAAATCAGGTGTCTGATCACAGCAGTGAGAAAGTGGACTGATATATTTACATTCCCTGTGCAATTTGCATCATCACTGATTGGTTTTCATGGAGGAACAGAAGTTTGGCTTCTTGTCTCATCTTTGAAAATCCATCAGACATCCAGGGACCCTTGGAAGCTCTCACCTCAACTCCTCCCTCTGGCCATTCCTGCCTCCTTACTTTCTGAAAGCTGCTATTCCTAAGAGCCTTCTCTAGTAGCCTCTGTGCTTACAAATGTACAATTCCAGGACCCAGTGAAGAACCCCCTGCTCAGCAGCTCATAATGCCTTCAGTACATGGGATATAGCTGCCACCTTGGGCTGACAAAAGAAGTCAATCTAAAAAGCCACATGGGAGGGCTTGGAATTTGGCTCCCTTGGCAAAGCACTCACCATGCAAGCACAGGGGCTTGAGTTCTAATCCATGTGAAACTCAGGGTATGGTAGAGTATAGTCATACCCCAGAACTGGAGAAGGGGAGACATGAAAACCCCTGGGCTCTCCGGTCAGTCAAGCATACAAACAGTGAGCCTGGAATCTCAATAAAAGACCCTTTCTGAAAAAATAAGGTAGATAGCTCCTGCAACACCCACAATTGACCTCTGGCCCTCCACATGCACACACAGACACATAACACACATACACACACACACACACACACACACACACACACACACAATCAGAAAGAGAATAGTCTACAAGAAGGCAGAAGTACCTGTTAGATCAGCGTGGGCTCCCAGAACTCAGGGGCATGAGACTAAATGCTGTCTTTTCCCTAGCTGCCACGACCTCCCTCTTCATCTCCTCTCCATGGCACACGATTGCCACAGGCTAAGAATGGTTTCTGAGAAAGGCAGCCTCTCCAGATAATGCCTTGATGCCTGGTAATTCATGATCAGCCAGGCCTCTATTTTACCTCCTCCCTCTTTTCCTGTTACTTAGAAAGAAAGTCGCAGAGAAGCATGTCAGGCCAGGGAAGGCTAAATCATCCCCAACAACACCTCCCTCATAAATATCATGAAATACTGCGGGAGGCTCAAGAGATATTTATGTCATTTTGTCCTTCCTGAGATGAAAGAATCTGCTCAGAGGCAGCTATAGGCCAGAACTCAGTGCTGTGGCTTTATCACAAAACTCAAGAGTTGACCAAGAACTGTTGTCAGTGACCTAAAGGTCAGACAATCTGTGCACAGGTGGCACTGCTCAACCACACAGCCCCTCCTGTAGGACTTTATTTCTTTGGCTATACAGAAGACTGAAGGACATGAGTAGTGGCTTTAGAGTCACACCGTCTAGGGGTACGCTGTGGAAAGTTACCTCACTATCCCATGCTCATTTTATCTCTACAAAGTTGGGAAAATAACTGTCACCCAGCTTAGGCCAGGCCAGGCCACAGTCACAGACCTAAATTTCAGAGGTTAACAACAACTGATGTCTACAGCCAGCTCAAGTCAAGTACCCATCAGCTCTTGCTTCAAGAATGGAGAGCAGCAGAGGATAGAGCAGCCTGTTTTAAGAGACACTTCTGATCTTATGATAGAAGAAACAGATTCCAGAAGAACTACATGATGCAGTGAAATCTGCCACTTGGAAGTGGTGCACATCACTGCCTCTCAAACTTCATAGCCAAAACCACTACCCATGGTTAAGGCCGAAGCTACAGTCTGGAGAATCTAATCCATCCACACAAAGGTGGAGTCCATGTCTTGAAAAATAATACAATCTACCATATAAGCATGATTGCTATGAAGATTGGGGATATAGGGAACATGCTCTGAAAAATTAGCTATCATAAATATTAATGTCATCTCTGAGTTCTGAGTTACTTATCAGGATAAGGAACCTTTTACAGATGGGCCCTTTATGCAGGATTTGTTTAGATGAAGTCTTTGAACTTGCTAACGTTGGTTAGATATCATGTGGTGTACGCTGTACTGGGAATCAGCTGTCAAGCAGATGAAGTTTATTCGACTGTAAAATGGAAATAAGAAGCGTCTTCCTCCCAGGGCTGTTGTTAAGATAAACAACAAGACTGAAAAGTCTTTCACTTTCCCCTCATAACCGGAATTCCCTTCCCCTTGAGTCTAGGATGACTTGAGCAGCCCACTTGTTCACTAGAGTGTGATAGAAATAATATGTTGGGATTTGAGCAGCCATAAAATCAGCGATCTCGAAGCTTCAGCTCCTCAGAAGCTCTGAGCTGCTGCCTGAGCAAGTCAGAGAAACACTAACTGCAGTCTCCCAGCTGTCTGTGCCAGAGTGCCAGATGTCTAGGTAAAGCTGTCAGATGAGTTTGTCAGTGCCACACCAAGCCAGCTGTGGATACCTTGAGGAGCATAAGAATCAGTCTGATGAGGTGATCTCAATGTCTGGTACATGAAACCATAATTTAATTAATAATTTATTTTTATTTATACACAATGGTGCTTTGCCTGTGTGTATGTCGGTGGAAAGGTGTCAGGCCACTGGTGCAGGAGTTAGAGAGTTGTGAGCTGCCATGTGGGTTATAGGAATTGAACTTGGGTCCTCTGGAAAAACAGTCAGTGCTCTTAATCACTTGAGTTATCATCTCTCCAACCCACCCCATAATATAACTAAACAGATACTCTAACAACTAAATGTTAGGATGGTCTACTAGTCAGCAGTAGGTAACTAAACCCATGTAAGCCTGTAATGCTATATCTGACCCCTCACTGGTTTAGGGCAGTAAAGATCCTCACTGGATCTTAACCTGTGGGTTGTAACCCTTTTGAGAGTTGAATGACTCTTTCACAAGAGTCACCTAAGACCATGGGAAAACACAAATATTCACATTATGATTCATAACAGTAGCAAAATTACAGTTATGAAGTAACAATGAAAATCATTTTTATGGTTGAGGGAGGTCACCACACATGAGGAACTGTATTAAAGGGCTACAGCATTAGGAAGATAGAGAACCACTGGTTTAGAAGACGTTGCTAATCTCATGATCTTAAGTAAACACCCAGTCTGTTGGGAGTACCTATGACTCAGAACTGAGAAAAGGGTAGTAAAGTCACAACTGCAGTCAAGCGCTTCACAGTCTCTTTACGTGCCCCTGAATACAAGGCAGAGAAAAGGAAGTCCCTTTTCCCTGGGGTCTGTAAGGGGACCTGGAAACATGTAATATGACAGGGCTAGACAGTGCAGAGGTTCCTCCATCTTGTATTCTTGATGAAGCCATTTCAGGCTTAACTAGAATTTGATCTCCTTGATGGAGAATCTGAAGGAAAATTACCCAGCTCCATTCAAGGGACCTGAGGTTAAATTGCCTCAGCTAACTGCTTATCTTAGCTTCTGTTAAACTGCTAGGCTATGCAAAACCTCCCCCTGTAGCTGCAGAGCAAGATGTCAGTGTGTGGCATTTGCCTTTAAAAGCCTCTTGCTCTAAATGCTCAGGACTACCCTTAAGTTCCAAATACCTGAGTATAGTCCTAGCCAGCTGGAATAAAGATTTTCTTTTTTCTTTTGTACTTTTTTATATATACTTTATTTACATTTCAAATGTTTCCTCCTTTCCAGATCTCCCCTTTGGAAACCCCCTATCCCCTCTCCCTCCCCCTGCCTCTATGAGGGTATTCCCCCACCCACTCTTGTCTTCCCTCCTTGGCATTCTCCTATACTGGGGCATCTAACACCCTCAGGCCCAAGGGCCTCTCCTCCCACTGATGGCTAACAAGACCCTCCTCTGCCACATATGGGGCCAGCACCATGGGTCACTCCATGTGTATTCTTTGGTTGGTGACCCAGTCTCCTGGATCATCAAGGGGTCAGGCCAGTGGATACTGTTGCTCCCTCCATGGGGATGCAAACTCCCTCAGCTCCTTCAGTCCCTTCTCCAACTCCTCCATCTGGGACCTCACGCTCAGCCCAATGGTTGCTGTGAAGTGACTCTTGGGAATTCCTAACTTTTGGGCTAATAACCACTTATCAGTGAGTACATCCCGTGTTCAAGATTTTCAACTGGCTATAAACTGTGTCTGAGTGGCCATCTTTGGTGGGCTCCCCATAACAGTAAGACTGTCAACCGGAGGAAGGTCACAGTCCTTAACATCTCCTGGGCATATAAGTCCCTATACATTTTTAAAAGTAAAAATTCATCATCTTTAATTTTCTTAAGACTTCAGGTAAAACCAATATAAGTATATACTATCCTACATTGATCTGGTGATCAGCACCCACCATATGCCTTCAGAAGACAGTGTATGTTTAAGATTCTTGATTCCAAAGTCTAAAAATTTTGTCACTTTCAAGAATAAACCAGCAGCCAAGTGTGACTTGGTACCATTCCTTTCATTATTCTTATTGCTATTGATCTATTTGTCTCTATGATATAAAGTTGGACTTTGGTTGTATCAGGCTCTCTTGTAGCTTGGGCTGGCCTCTAATTGCTATGCAACTGAGGATGATGGTCTTGAACTTCTGATCATCCTGCCTCTGTCTCCAAAGTGCTCTAGGATTTTGAGTATGTGCCATCATGGATACAGTCTAGACTATGTTAGATGGGGATTGTGACAGGGTGATGGCACAAGTTCACTCAATCCTGTTCCCTTTTCCTCCTGAGGATTCAGCAACACCCTATTTCCCAGTGTCCCACACAGTCAGATGGCACCATGTGATAGAGGACCATGGCCAGTGGGATGATAGCAGCAGTTAGGGACAACTTTCCAAGCCTGCCACCTCCCACATGGTCCTTCACACTTTTCTTCTCATCTGGGAGGCAGTCCAGGGAAGGGGGATGAAGCCCTGGAAGATGAAAAAACCTACAAGAAACAGGGAGGCTGGATCATAGCATGCCAAAGCTGAGCCAGTCCCCAGTCCTTATTTGCCAGGCAGAGAAGGGCTGGCTCAGGAGGAATGAGAAATAAGATCTTCTACTCCAGCTGCTGAAATCTGGCTCGCTCACTCTAACAGAGGTTAAATGTAAAGGTACAGAGTAGGATAAGGGATGGGGAGAAGGGAGAGGGATAAGCAGAAACCTGGGTCATTCCTGGTCCCTAAGAAGAACATGCAGGGGAGCATTGGTGCCCTAGCCAGACAGTCTGTGTCAAGCCCCAGAGAACAGGCAAGAAAGAGCACAGAGAGGCCTGTCCTGAAGGCATGAATCATGAATCTTTTATTCTTTTCTTCCCTCTTCAGAGAACAGCAAGAAGATGCCCAGCTTGTCATGTACTGCTGACTCTGGTGACAAGAAGATGAAATTCTATCATTCATCTGACAGGAGATCTCAGAAGTGACTAATTTAATCCCTTGGGCCTCTTTAGAAGGAGCCTCTTCTTTCCTGGCTACTTCTCCCTCTGTTCAGCCAGGTTCCCACTCAGCAAGGCAGTCTGGCCCATTCTCTGCAGGGAGTGGGTATGTAGGGAGTACTCAACCCCCACCAAGCTACGGAAGTGAAAGTCATTCAGCAGAGCTCTCAAACCAAGTCTTTTGCATAACACTACTCCAATGCTGGACTTTCCAGTCCCCTGGAAATCCCTCTGTGCAGCTACCACTGACTTCTTTGGCCTTGAGCCTTTGGCTCTTCTCAGGCTCTTTCTTTTAGAGATGAGCTTCCTGAAAGCTATTGTCATGGTGGGTGGCTCAAGAGCCTTCATAGCCAGAGTACACTAGTCTAGACAGACCTAGATCAGACCCCCAGTACATCTTACCAGCACTATGTCTTAAATACAACCTCTCCTTTCACACCAGAAGTGCCAGATCAGCTCATAGGCCAGACTGCAAATAAACGGGACACAGCTATATTTACAGCAGGCATCACTGACCAATCACCACTTCCATTTTTATATCTGGACTATGGGGTTGATGATAGTAAACTCAGGGAGTCCTTCACAGGGGCCAGAATGACACTCCTACTTTCCCATAGCTCTGCTCCCTCCTCCTACAGGATCTCCCTAGATCTTTAAAATCAACCTTGTGGTACTCCTTCCTACTGGTATTAGTATGCCAAAGATATTTGCCACAGAAACAGATATAGGGACCCAAGTTTGAGATTTCACAGCACCCAGAGCTGAGAACTTGGTTGTGAGAGCAACATAGCACCTTAGCAGCCAAGAAGGTGGGGAATGTTCTGAGCTCCTCGGCTACCGTATTCATCTGTACCCTGCATGGAGGAATAGGAAAATGTTAACGGCTGCCTAACACGTCACACCACACTCCCCTTTCACACTTGAAGCACATTGCAAATGAATGACACATGTTTCACTTCTCTTCAATCCTGTACCTAAGGCAGGCATGACTAATCAATCACCATACTCATCTCCACTGATCCAGACACAATAGCAGAAGCCTTTGCCTGCCACATAGCATACCAGCCATGTATCAATCACGTGAGCCCAGGTGCATTTAGCAAATCCTAACTCCAGAGAGTGGATAAGCAACCCAAAAGGCAAGGAGTAACTAAGACAACATGGATGAGCATCCAAGCACTTCCTAGAACCCACAGCATGGACTTCAATAAAGTATGGACATTATGATTCGGCTAGCCTAGCCACCTGGCTTGAGATCTCGGTGTGGTTTCCATACTCTGTACATATTGTTTTGCTGACTTGTTTCTTCATTATCATAAGCAGGTTTTCTTGGGAGAATGAGGGAAACACACAGAGTGGGCAGGTCACTTCCACACCATGTGTGGCATCAGTCAATTCAGTAACTAACCACAGTCAGCAAAGCCAGGTAATCAGGGATTGCCCCACTATTCCAACTGTGAACGAGGCAGGGCAAGGGCATGGGACATTAAGTCTTCCCAGGCAGCGATCCCTGTCTTCTGTGAACGGCCATGAATCAATTGAACAGGTTGTGCCAGCATGTTTAAGACAGTTGTATATTTAACTGTGAGTGAATGACCACTTCGGTATTTCTGCCAGTTAGCTGTATTGTTTTTATGGGTTTTGGATAAGGCTTATTCCCTGTACAGCTTCCCATTCACAATGGAGCTTTGTTCAACATTTAGTGACATCTCTAATGTTTCTGTCGCCAGTCTCTCTGGCATGAATGTAAGAATCGTTCTCACTTTTGGTTTCCATAGGGAACTCTGGCACAGCTAATTTGGTTGATAAAATGACACCATTTCAACCATCTTCATGCTTCAGTTAGATTATTTGAACCCCTTTTCATAGGAACGGATTAATCATGTGGCTCCCGTTGCTAACCTTATAATTTCAATAACAAGGCTGATCAGATGAACAGCCAAAATGAATCTTTTACAGTAGAATATGCTACACCATGAGAGTATCTTCTGTCCCTGTTATTGAACTGGCTTATGACATTGGTAGCCAGAGAGAGAAATTTATTTAATTGTTTCCAGAACAGGAGGAAATACAGAGTGAACACAATACTCATACACTATATAATCGAAAAATGATGAATCAGTGGCAGATCCCATATACAATGAAGGTTTCATCAAGAGAGCGTGTCTCAAAACACAAGATGGGGAATCATAACAGAGAAGACCCAGCATTGGCTTCTGGCTACTACATGCACACAAACATGAACACACATGTACACACACAGGCACACACACACATGTGCAAACATGACATGGACACACATGCACACTCACATGTGGACCTACATGTACACAAACATGAACACACAAAGTACATACACAGACACACAGACAAACACACCAAGAAAGAAAGAAAGAAAGGAAGGAAGGAAGGAAGGAAGATAAAGGGCAATTGGGAAGACACCTAAATTGACCTCTGACCTCTACATACATGCACGTACATGCATGCGCGCGCGCGCACACACACACACATACACACACAGAGCCTAATAATGGATTTCTCATATGTATCCCTGCTGTGAATGGCACGAGGCAGCAACAACCTGCTGCTGTTGTAACATCCCCAAGCCTCCTACAACAAAGGCAGGTCTTGTGGGCAAATTGCCTGGCACCAAGATCTGACTCGCTTCCTCTATGTTGTCCTTGTGAATCATGCCTTCAAGATGTACCTCCCAAACCATTAAATGTGCCACATTCTTTTTCTTTAAAGGAATCCACTGACTGCCAAATACCATGTGGCAAGATGAGAAGCTAATTGACCGAGATGCATTTTCCAGACCACTCTTGTGGCTTTAGGGAAAGTAACATGAACTGTAGAACGGGAAGCCCTGGTTGGAAGGAATAGGAGGCTGTGTTGTCAATCAGTTGCTCCAGACCCAGATCCTTCCTTTTTCTCCCTTGAGCACTCATCTTCCCTTCGGATCCTCTCTGCTGCTTCTCCACCAACCCACCAAGAGGAAGCAGCACAAATCACACAGGTAGCTGCCATATGCCTGCCAGGAAAGGTGGCACTGCATAGCAGGCACACATGGGCTCCATCTTTTCTCCCAGCATTTTCTACATGCTAGGGAACAACCTTCTGTGTATGACAGGACACAGGCTTAGTTCTGTGTGGGGAGAGAAGAGGCAAGAAAAAGCCCAGGAAGCTCAAGTGGCTTCAGAGCAACCTGATCTGATGATAATGAAGCCATTCCCATGGGAGTTCATCTAGTCACATGCAGAGCTCAGACAGTCTTCTCACCTCTGCAGGATGAGACACCTTTAGCCCGGCCATGGCTCCCCAACACCCTAGGACACGTCAAGCAAAAAAGGTAGTCTGAAGTTGAGATAAGATCAAACCAGAGAATCATGTTCTCTCTCTCTCTCTCTCTCTCTCTCTCTCTCTCTCTCTCTCCATCCCACCCTCTCCCCCTCTCTCTTTCTGTGTGTATGTGTGTGTATGTTTGTATGTGTGTGTGTCTGTCTGTCTCTGTCTCTGTGTGTATCTGTCTGTCTACCTCTGTGTGTGTCTGTGTCTGTCTACCTCTGTGGGTGTGTCTGTCTGTCTCTGTCTCTCTGTCTCTCTCTGTCTCCGTCTCTCTCTTTCTGTGTGTATGTGTGTGTATGTTTGTATGTATGTCTGTCTGTCTCTGTTTATCTCTCTGTGTGTGTCTGTCTGTCTCTGTCTGTATCTCTGTCTGTGTGTGTGTGTGTGTGTGTGTGTGTGTGTGTGTGTGTGTGTGTAGAAGCTCCTGAACCATGACACAGTGCCTCTGTTCTCTTCCTGATTGATCCCCACAGACCTGTCATCTCCCAGGAGCTATGCTCTAAGCTCATAAGAAACAGCATTGATTAAAACTAAGTCCAGAAAGTCCAGAAAATTCTAGCCCTTGTGTTGAGGAACTCCAGACCCCCTGCCTGAGTCAGCTTCCTGTCTTTTCTTCTAATGTTTTTGCAACCCTGGACAGATCATTTATCTACTTGAGCCTCAGTTTCCTCATCTGCTGAGTGGCTTGACATTGCTACCTATTTTACAAAACTAGTCTGAAGATAATAGATATTCTGTACAAGTCAAAATGGACTTAGGCATAGGAAATACCTGGAACCTTCTCTGGATATCTTTATGCTTTTGACATTTGGTAATAGCTACCTTGTTTTTGCCAGCATAGTAAAATGTACATGGTGCACCAGAATGATAGCTAGGAGGGTAGAGGCACTTAGGCTGCAAACCTGAGAACTTGAGTTCAAGCCCCAGAGTCTAGGTAGCCAGTTGATGAATCCACTCCCATGGGAACTTACCACTCCTCCTTCAAAAATAACATTCAACCTATAACTGGTGGTGGTGGCCCTGTGCTTCAGTCCTCTCTCAAATATCTCACCAGCCCCTAACACCACTGCACCGGGTCAAAGTTCACCATGAGTTGGGCTAGGAATGAAATAAATTTCCAGCTACGGCATCTGGCCAACACCCCACTGTGACAAGGAAAGTGGTTTGGCTCCCAAGTCAGTTCTGTCCATTATGCTCCGCTGCAGGGAAACCTGTGCTGATGGATGCATGTCCCATTTAGTGTGTTCCCCATCTAGACTGGAGCAGAGGCAACAAATAGTGGTCATCGCCATGGCTGACCATCATCCACGTAGTCCCTGCTGCTTCTACTCCTGGTTTCTTATGTCCTTATGCAGTCTCCACCACTTAAATGTAAGTTTAGGAGCTTGCTTCTTTGTGTGTGTGTGTGTGTGTGTGTGTGTGTGTGTGTGTGTGTGTGTGTTGGGCAGGGGTACACTACTGTGTGTCTGTGCATGTGTGAACACATGAGTGTGGAAGCCAGGGGATACTCTCAGGTATGCATCACCCAATGTTTCTGAAAACAGGGTCTCTCACTGGCCTGGCACTCACCAAGTAGGCTAGACTGGCTGCCCCAAGGGTTGGCCTGTCTCTATCACCCCAGTGCTGGAATTACATTAGGGGTCTATTTGTGTGGGGGTATGTGCACACAAGTCCAGTAGCTTAAGGATGCCAGAGATGTTGGATTTCCCTGGACCTGGACTTAAAGGCAGTTGTGAGCAACCTAACATGGGTGCTGAGAACCAAACTTGTGCTTTGAAAGATCAGTCTGCACTTTACCAAGCAATCCATCTTCCTGACTACAGCTTGCTTCTGACAAAACACAGCAATGTAACCAGATACCATTTCCGAGTACAAATGTGATAGCTTATGCCTGCTTCACATGCTCCCATTCCTCCCCACTTCTGTCTTCTCCTTCTCTTCCTCCTTCTCCTCTCCTCCCCTCCCCTCCCCCTCTCTTCTCCTCTCCTCCCCTCCTCCCCTCCCCTCTCCTCCCCTCCCCTCCCTTCCCTTCCCCTTCCCCCCTCTCCTCTCCTCTCCACTCCACCTCACCCTGTCCTTCTCACAACACTTGTGTGTCTCTCCCTTTGGATAGCACCATGTAGCAAAGAAGTGAGGGCAGCTCTGGCAACAGGCAGAAAAGCCAAGATACCCCAGTCCAGGAGTCCAGAGGTGACCATACCCTACTACTGCACAATTGAAGGTGATCCTTCCCCAGTCACACTAGCACAGGTGTCCTCAACCTTCCTATGCTGCAGTCCTTGAATGCAGTCCCTCATGTTGTGATGAGCCATAAAATTATTTTCATTGCTACTTCATAACTGTAATTTTGCTACTATTATGATATGTAATGTTAGTATCTGTGTTTTCTGATGGTCTTTGGAGACCCCTGTGAAAGGGTCATTTGACTTCCAAAGGGGTTGTGACCCACAGGTTGAGAACTAGCAGATAAAACCAAAGACCCCTCCCCCCAGATTGACACCTTAACTAAGCCGTGACACTCAAAGTGGAGGACCCAGCTGAGCCATGGCCAATTCCTAGCCCTCAAAGACCCTCAAGGACAGAGCAAGTACCTGTGTTATAAAGATGCTGCTGATTCTGGGGTCACGTGGCATATGGAAGTGGATAGCCACATTCTACCCACAAGAAAGAAGGGACAAAGGAGAAAAGGCCAGAAGAAGAGGAAGTGTAAAGAGGCCTTCGGTTGCCACTTCTGCTGGCTATCATATAGAGGTCACCTTGCCCTCCTTGAGCTGACAGCCCCACACTCTAGTCCCTGCCTTGCCCCATACCTCTCAGTTCCAGAACAAGCCTCAAGTCCCCACAGGCATCTCAATATCACCAAGTCTCAATGTCACCAGTACTCTGGGTCACCCATGCTCAGAGACACATGCTAAACCACTTTGTAATCATCAGGCCAGACCTAGCAATTGAAGTCAGAGCATATCAAAGCCATTCAGTGAGCGTAAAGACATTTTGTTGTTATCAATGCAGTTATCAAGGATTTTCAGGTCTCTTGGCAGTGGGGCACAAGATTTGCAGGTCATACAGATGTGGCCAGCTGCCTCTCAGCTGTCTCACCACCTACCTGCAAAGTGAGAGTGTATTGATGCCTATGGAGGTCAGAAAATGCTGTTAGATCTCTTGGAACTGAACTTATAGACCCTATAATATAGTGAGTTGTGAGTCACCTGGGTGTGGGTGCTAAGAACCAAACTTGGATCTTCTGCAGCAGCAAGCACTCTTAACTACTGAACCATCTCCCAGCCCCAAGGCAGAGCCTCTAATGGAGTTTAGGTTGCAATGGGATTTCCCATCAAAGGACCTCCTAAAGAACTCTGCACTGTTCTCTAGAGCTGCTTACATGTGGGATGATACCACAAGTCTGCTTGTGTCTGGCTTCCTCCATGTGAGAAGTCTGAGATAGGGCCAAATAGCATCCAGGTGATGACAGTTGGTTTCTTTTTATGGCTGAATATCATTCCCATTTGGTTTTTATGTTCTGCCTTTTAGCACTCCATAAAATATGATTGACATACTCTAAACTACACTTATAGCACTGTGATGTGATCAAATTTAACATATGCATATACCCATATGAACACAGAGACTTTGCATTAATCAAAATTGTATACAACTTTTAGAATCAAAAATCAATGCACAACCAAGATCCAGTTTTACCTTAGGCTCTTCCCAGAACACAAGAGTATAACACTGCAAACTGGGCTAAGATTCTTCCATGAATTTCTCTAAAAATCACTTCTGCCCTAACAAATTCATTGCTTGTGATGGAAAACCATTTAATCACACTGAAAACAAAAACAAACAAACAAAAACTTTCCTCTTACTGCATTCCATATTTCTGAAAGGATTCTGAGTGGTTTTGAAATGAACAGGATTTGATTGATTGGTCCAAGGGAAAATACTAATAAAGAAAACTATAAAGCAGAAAAGTTTGCTTCTATAAGAAGAAAAAAACCCATGGGTTTCAGGCATAGCTGTATCCAGGAGCACAGTCATGAATACTCTTCTTTTTCATCTTTCTTGGCACTACTTTTCTGTCACCCCCCCCCCAACCCTAACCCTTTGTCTCTCTGCTGACTGCTGTCCTGTTGCATGAAGTTCCAGGTAGCTTTTCTTTTGTGTCATTCATGAAAACAAACCACCCTGGTTGTCTGCAATAGAAGCCATGTAATGCAGAGAGCTGATGACATAGGTGGGGTTGGTTGAAGAAATTATGACCTGGGGACAGTTAGCAGTCCAGAGATGCTTAACAGTCGGATGGATGCAGCTGCCCTTACAGAAGAGACAAAGAATAGCCTGGTGGGTAAACTCAGAAGCTAGGGACTCCTGACAGAAACCGGAACCAGAGAGGAGCTCAAGACAGGAAGGAGGCAGAGAAACAGTTTGTCTGGCTTCTCCTTCCCTTTTCTCCCAGTCCTGTCCATGTCCCCAACCCACCCCTACCCTCGCTGCCTGTGCCTTTCAATAGACCAAATGCAACTGGAAAGCAGCTGACAAAGATGTCTGTACAATGCAGTCTGTGGGACCAGCCCCTTGGGATACAGACAAATGCAGAGAAAGAGGATGGGGATAAGAATAGGGGCCACAGGCCCAAGATGGTGCAATCCCTGTAGAACATGAGCCATTTAACAGTACCAACTGGTAACTTGGAAGGAACCTGATTGTCCAGCTGTTGAGTGCTGAGCCTGCATCTAGAGGAAGGAGTCCAGACAAGGACAGTGAGAAGCAGTGGTATGGGACACTAAGTCAGTAGGAGGATGACAGAGCCATTGGGGTCTTCTCTGGCATGGCTTCAAACTGGTCATGCCAGGGGCCAGCCACTTGCCTCTTCAGATATGTGATGGAGTAGGATGATGAAGAAGGTGCATGTCCCTCTCCACAACTCCAGCTATTTCAACAGAGGAGACCTTTAGGTGGCAAAGCATGGCTAAGGTTACTACTCCATTGACAAGCTCCCAGCCCCTGGAAAATTAAGAAGAGGATCAAAGGATGAGCAGACACTATTTCCCTTCCCCTCTGGGTTTGATGGTTCCCTGGCCTGGATTTGTGGCATGAGGCCACGGTTGGAAGACCCAGTTCACTAAATGGTCCCCTGTGACACAATGCCTTCGAAAGGAGCCATTCTGCAACCCCAATGCTGGGGCTAGAGGATTCCCTGCAAAGCTTTTACGATCTCTATAAATTTCCAGAGAGAGGGCTGGTGAGCGACTGGGCTCTGTCACTGTCAAGCACTGACTGAATGCACCTTTAATGGAGTCTCCAGCAGCTATAAAAAATGCAGGAAAACAGCTTTCTGGACTCAGGCGTGCCTGATCGATGGAACGGTGACACCCAGTAAAAGCCAAATGGGCGGGGCTTGTCTGCAAGTCTATTGAGGGAAATACATCTTCGGATGCAACTTTGGGGCACACACAGGCCATCTGGCGTGGAATTCCTCCCCAGGGAGCACACTCTTGGAACTAAGCACTGCATGCGATGGCTTTTGCATAAGTCTGTGAATATTTCCCGGTGGTTAAATGCTTGGGTGTTGTAAGTGGGTTGGATAGTGTACCCAGCAGAAGCCATGGCCTCCAAAAGACCTTAGGCAATGACCTCATTTGGAAGCATGCCATTTTGCACAGCATTGCTAAGCTTCAGTTTGTCCCTCCAGATACTAGGAATGATAATAAGACTTAGGGACATTACACAGATAGGGCACTCAGAGGAGTATGAACTGTCATGTGATAGGTGGCACTATATAGTGCCTTTCCCATGAAGAGACAAAAAAGTCAAAATAGGACAATCATAATTATAAGATCTGTGTCAATCTTATATTTGGGGGGTCAGGAGACTTGGTGACAACCCATCTGTCATCTTCTTCTGTGGCCTGCTTCACCTTGGTTGGTGGGTCCACAGGGTAACCAGTGACCTTCACTGCCACAGGGTATGGGCCTTTCTTAGGAAGGCCAAGGTAAAAGGTTGGCCCATTTCTTCTGGTCTCAAGGACATATTTAGTTTGCCTGTCCTGAGCTGTGGCCCCTAAGCACAATGTAGTTTCCAATCAACATTTAGGACCTTTGACAGATTTAGGAAAAATCTGGCCATGAAGGCCAGACCATTGTTGGACCCCAGGGAGAGGGGCAACCTAAATTTAGGAATTTCTTTTTAAATCTGAAATAGCTGGGCCTAAGTAACTCAGAAGTTTTAGTTGCTCCCAGATGTGTGGCATGGTGGAGTTTGGGGACCATCTGTGTTTTGATAATGGCAAGTAGTATCGGTCTCTCATCTGGCACAAACCACCGCCCCTTTACCTCTTTTTTGGCATCTTCTTTTTTTTCCCCCACAAGGTTACTTTGTATGTGGGTTGGACTCTGGAGCAATTCAGGTTCAGGCAAGGTAGCCAAGGTCTGGAGAGGCCCCACTGGTTCTAGGGCTGCCTTCCAGGTTACCAACTCTGCTGTCCAGTTCCCTTGGGCCTCTGGGGATTCCCATTTTGATGCCCTTTGCAGTGGACAATGGCTACCTCTCTTGGCAACCATATGGCATCTAATAGGGACAGGATTTCTTCTTTGTTTTGGTCTCCTTTCTAGATGTGGTGAGGAGCCCCGTTTCTTTATAGAAAGTCCTATGAACATGCATACCAACCATGTATACAGTGATGGCTTTGCCCTTCCCCCACTGAAGTGCCTGAGTTGACATCAGAAACTCAGTCCCTTGGCTGAGAGACTGAGGCCACACTGTCCTAAGGTGACAACTGTGGCCTCGGTACACCCGATTTTATCTTGAACAAAACTGCTCCCATACAGGAGTCTCCTTCAGGTCTGATGGGTTGAACTGCTCCAGTCAAAGGCTAGAGGCTCCTAGTCCACCAACTCCAGAGCAAGAGGAATTGAAGAGGCAGCAGCTGAGTCATGGGGTCAGCAGTGGTCAGGGCCAGGGCTAAGTTGGGGACAGAAGCTGCTTGAGTCCTTCTTTCACTGAGACCAAGGGCACTTTCACATGTCGGCATCTGCCTGGACAAGCAGAGCTGCAAGCTCCTGATGGGTAGGTGCCTGGGGACCTGCTCATATCCACTGCAATGTCACAAATGAGCTGTGCCCCTCATCTGGTCGTGGAGTCTGGTGACCTTAACTTGGCTGCTGTCTTAGAGTAGCTCTGCTGGGTTATCATCTGGCAGCAGGCCGGCTAGGCTGATGGCTGAGGGTTTACAGAATCAGATACAAGGCTGGTCCAGAAGTGCCAGATCATGTGTGATTTAGGCACTGTACATCTACCCCTCTGGGATCTCCCTCAGGAGGGCCTCTGTAGAGTGCAGGTGATTAGGAACAATTCTTGGTCCAAAGTCACTCAGTTATTATTTGTTTGTTTTATTAGCATGGCTATAGCCACAACTGCCCCCAAAACAAACTGGCCAACCAGAAGAAACAATATCAAGTCTTTTGAACAGATAGGCCACTGGCCTATCCCAGGATCCCAGTGCCCGAGCGAGATCCCGCTTGGGAATCAGATACAGAGGGTAGAACATCCATCTCCCTTCCTTTTGTACTTTCTCTGGCTTACTCCTCTGGGGTCTCTTTTCTTTTTTGTTTTGCTTTTTCCTCTACAAAGCCTCAGGGTTATTATAAACCTTTTGAGCAATTTCCAATAACTGGGACCTAAACAAATACTCTCAAATGCTTCAAACTTCTGAAGCTTCTTTTTGTTTGTTTGGTTTCTGGTTCTTAGTTTTGTTTGTTTGTTTGTTTGTTTGTTTTCAAGACAGGCTTTTTCTGTGTAGCCCTGGCTGTCCTGGAACTCACTCTGTAGACCTAGCTGGTCTCAAACTTAGAATCTACCTGCCCCTGCCCCTGCCCCTGCCGCTGCCCCCTAAGTGCAGACAGTAAAGGCATGTGCCACCACTGCACAGCTTGGAAGCTTCTTTTCTAATATCTAGGACCAAGTACATAAGAAAAGCAATATATTATAGCAGCTTCCCTCAGTCCTGAAAAGGACCTAGTAAAAATTGTCTGGAGCTTTCATACCTTGGTAAGTATTAGGATCTGATCAGTCAGAGAGAAGAGAAAATCCACTCTGTCCAAATTACGATGCTTCTCCTTCCCAGAGAGCACATGACTCAGAGAACTATTTTCTCTCCCTTGTGTACACTCTACTTTCAAGCAAATGGCTGAAGACAGGCAGCAGTGGCACTCATTAAGAGGCCAGGCCCTTCCTGTCCTCCACACAAGAACGGGATCAGACCTCGAGTGGGGGTGCAGAGAAAGAAGCTGCATGAGACAAGGAGAAAGAGGACAGTGATGCTCCTTGGCACTTCTGGAGCCACGTGGGTGTTCCATGGAGCAGAGTAAGGACAGGGAAGCTCAAACAGTGAAGCACTCCAAACCGGGAGCTGATACAGCCACAATCTCAGGAAGGGGGTGCAAGGTGTGAGCTGGCAGCTCAGCACAAGCCTGTGAACCTGTGAGAAAGAGTGCATCATCTTGGAATTATGGGAGCGGTGGCCACTGAGGTCCCTGGTAGGATCACCCTTCCCTTCCATTTTAGGTCTATTTCTCCAACCAACAAACCTGACAGAAACACACGGAGAGATACAGAGTAAAGACAACCAAGGTCACCTCACATGCATACACCTGAACAGACTGTGGGAGTACAGTGATGTCTCACCCAGATCCCCAAAACTGAAGCAATAGCTATGTCGAACCTCTCTTTTGTGTCCTAAATAGAAGGTGCTTTAGCCAGTTTTACTTCTAGAGGTACAGACCAGGCACGTGAATTTCAATTTTGTTCCCTTCTGCTGTGAAGTTGTCTCATTCCTCCAATATGTTATAGTGGGAGTCCCAGAGCCCTGGAATATCTCAGGTTACAAGGCCCCTATGAGACCCTTGACCACTGCACTCTCCCCCACCCCCCGCTCCAAGGATCTACAAGACCCCCAGTGTCTTGAGGTCTGGTCTTTGGGAATCTTGGTGGGCCTCCAGAAATGTTGTGAGGTATCTAGCAAAGACCACTTGGATACAGGTTCAAGCCAACAGAAGTCCTTATTAGCCAGTCAGCAACTACACTGAGTGTTCACGATTCAAGTGCAATCCTGGGTCTTTCTCAGGTGGGCTTTTAAACACAAAAAACCCACATAGCGGATTGATACACCTTAGTTAGCTAGAGCAGTTGGCCAAAAGCCAAAAATCAAGGTTACTCCATTTAGGGACTTCCCCAGAACTTGGACTTTGATGGACTGGGTCTTGGTTTCCAGTTTGGCAGGTGTGGCTCTGTTCTTAGGAACCTCTGTGCTGGGTTCCTAAGGCCTGTGTGGTACTTCCCCCACAGCATCAGTTGTGCTAAGGTCTGGGGGTCTGTTCTACCTCCATCCTTCATGACCCCTGGATGACAGCATTCCAGAGTTCTCTTAGCTTCAGTTGTCTTCTGTCCTTTTGCTCTAAAGAAGCACAAGACTCCCTCTGCCCAGGCAGGTGGGTGCTGGGTGCTGTCAGCCAACCAGGAAACAACAGAGTCCAATCTGATGCTCAGGTAAGAAGGTCGATATTCCTTTATGCCTGATTCAGGGAAGGGGGATGCTTCACTGGGCATGCACGAAACACTGGAGCGCCTGTGGGGCTGGGGCTATGGGCAATAAGCAGAATAAAACAGGAGCCATTCTCTAAAGAACTTATTCCCTCTTCAGGGGCCGAATACTGCCCCTGTAAAGGCATGTGGTCACAGTTAATACATGTTCTAATGGGGAATGTAGCTCCCTGCAAAGTTTCTAATTCATGAGAAGTCACATGTGTATGCCACACATGTACATACTAAATGCCAAGTTTAGAAAAGCATTTAATGTATTTATGAAAAACCGAAATGGCACATACATCTCAAATAACAGTTTTAAAAAGTTATAACCTCATTCTAGAATATATAAAAGAAAACTCTAGAAGCAAGTAATCTAGATGTGCTGTGGTAGAGTTACAGTGTCTGTGGATATACAGGTCCCTCATTCCACTTCATTAACACAGAGAGAATGTTCTCTACTCTTCAAGTCACCCCATGGCCCAGGAGCCCAAGCTATCACATGTGCATTCCAGATGCATTCTTGTAGATGTAGGGAAGGAAAATAGGTGGGTACCTTCTACATATATCAGCATTTTTTCAGTCTTCCCAAAAGTCCTTTTTGTCTGCAGTCACATACTCTCCTGGCTCTAAGACAAACAAGAATGTTGTCTTTTTGTTGGGTGTATTGCTAGTTCAAATAAACTTGTGGTTCTGGTAGGGAGGGGAGAGTGGGTCGTGGGCAACAGCCAGGAGCCTCTGTCACAACATGGAAAGCCAAACATTAACTTCTGTGTGCTGAGAAAGATCTAGAGCAGAGATTGGCTGCTACTGGGAGAATCCTGTGAAGCATGCTTCTTGGCTTCTATTTGAAATCCCACTCAATAGAGCCTATAGCTAAAGTTCAAATGTGGAAGAAAATTGTCTTCATTTCTTTCCTTGCTGTTATGACAGAACACCCGAACAAAAGCAACTTAAGGGAGAGCTTATTCTGGACAGCTCCTACTGCCGTGAGAGGTAAGAAGTGGGAGCTAAGAGTAAGACTGCATCAGTCTGCACTGATGCGCAGACACACTCCTCTCAGGGCTCACTCGTTCCCCGGCATGGGGCATGGGGCATGGGGCATGGGGAGCAGGGCGTGGGTGGGAAGATCCAGTTGACTAAAGGATTCCCCATGAAAGCAGAGGGCTTACGGGAGTTTGTAGCTGAAGGGTACAGTCCACCACCATGAGGAAAGTGTGCAGCAGGAGTCACACTGCATCTATAATCAAGAGGCGGAGAGGACAGATCCCTGGGCATGGCTCTCTGTTTGTACAGTCCAGGATTCCAAACCTGGAGAATGGTCCTGCCCACAATTACCATGGGTCTTCCCACATCAGTTAACATAATCAAGATAACCCCCTGAAGGCACAGCCAACCGCTTGTCTCCCAGAAGATTCTAGAGTCTGTCAGATTGACCATTGCTACCAAACCATCAAAAACAATCACATGTGCAGAGTGGCATGAATCTCTGTGGTCTTACCCTTGTAGTAGACATCCCTCACCTTAGGTACCAGATAGACCACCAATCCTTGGTGTTTCCTTGTCAGTGAGCAAAGGGGAGGGAACACTGTGTTGGTGTCACCATAACCTCAAGGCTATGATTCATTGCTCAGCTTAGTACAACTGAGTTGAAGACAGCCAGCCTGCCGGACTCATCCTTAAGGAGTTCAGGTGAGGAACCCTAATTGCCCCTGCCATGGAGGCTATGGCTGATGTCCACATATGGCAAATTAATGGCTCCTTCTGAATCAGTGGTCCCCCAAACATTCCCCAATGACAGCCAGGTCCATCCAGGAAAAAAAACAAACCACTTTCTCTGTTTCACAGCAGACCTAGGGCAGCTTCTCAACCTTCCTAACCCTGCAACCCTTTAATACAGCTCCATGTGTAATGATGACTCCCCAGCCCCAAAATAGTTTCATTGCTACTTCATGACTGTAATGTTGCCACTGTTATAAATTGTAATGCAAATATCTGTGTTTTCTGATAGGCTTAGATGGCCCCTGTAAAAGGGTCTGACACCAACCCCCCAAAGGAGTCTCAACTTGCAGCTCGAGAACCAGTACTCTTGGACCTTTATTAGGTTTGGGTGTACTACAAACCCCAAGGTCAAGCCACACATTATAACACCTTCCTGGTGACATCTGTCCATCCTGAGAATATACCTGTATGCCCTAGGAAGCCACAGAGAGATGCTTCTGAACAAAGGGTCCCACCCATCTGGGCACTGCTCTCTTTGGGTCTAGGTAATTCTTGGCTATGGGGTTGTTTCGTGTATTGTAAGCCATGTTCGTGGCCTTATCTGCCAGATGCCTGTGGCAGCTCCTCCCTGACCACCAACAAATGTCCCCAGACATTGCCAAATGTCCACTGGGGGCAAAGTCACTCTTGAATAAGAAATCCCATCCCAGGGAAGGCTCTGGGGATTGAGAAAACACACAGGAATTACTTAACTTACCTGGGGTACAAACTTTCAGTCTCCATAAGAGTCCAAGAATCTATTCCACTAGCTCAGTTCTTGGCTAAAGGGAGGCAGCATGGATGGTGAGAACTCACTTCAAAGCCAGAAACCATATTATGAATTGTTGTTTCTCTGAGAACTAAGTTGAAATGTCACTGCCATTCGTGGTATGAGTCCATAGACTACATTTGCTTTAAAAACACTGAGGGCCTGGGAGAAGGCTCAGTCAGTCAAGTGCTTGCTGTACAAGAATGAGAACCTAAATCTAAGCCCCATAACCATGTAAGAAGCCCAGTGCTGTGTGCCTGTAATCCCAGAGCTGGGGAGATGGACACAGATGGGTCCCAGGCTCACAGGCTGGCCAGCCTAGCTGAATTGGTGAGTACCAGGTCAATGAGCAACTCTGTCCCAAGAAGAACTAGGTGAATGGTACCTGTGAAACAACACCATAGCCTGACCTGTGGCCTTCACATGCACACACACAATTACACCCACATGAATACACATTACTTAACTAATGAAGTAAATCCTGGAGAGAGCAGTGTGTGGTGATATACGTCTTTAATCTCACACACAGAGGCAAAAGGGTTGTGCATTTGAGGACAGTCTGGACAACACTGAAAGACCCTGACTCAAGATTCTTATGTGGTAAAGGGCTAGACCAGACACTGTCAACAGAATTCCTCCTTCCAACCACATTTGAACCCATTGTTAAGGAAACCATCACTGTTGGGAGGCAGAGGCGGGTAGATTTCTGAGTTCAAGGCCAGCCTGGTCTACAGAGTGAGTTCCAGGATAGCCAGGGCTACACAGAGAAACCCTGTCTCGAAAAACCAAAAAAAAAAAACAGAAAAGAAAAAAGAAAGAAAACATCACTGAAATCTGAAAGTGTCATTTCTCTCAACACAGTCTACCCAGTGCTGACTTAAACTCCTGCTTCAAGCAGGTCACCATCAGACCAAGACACCTACTAGCAGGAGCCAGGATTATGGTGCAACAAACCTAATGAACAGTCCAGTCTGCATACCTTCTAATCCCATTAGAACCAATGGTATGTACACATTTGGCATGGCATGCACACCCTTGTGTGATGGGGTGGTTTAAATGAGAGTGTCACTTATAGATTCAGAATCCTCAGTCCCTAATTGGTGGAGCTGTTTGGGGAGATGTGGCAGTGGTTTGAATGGGTTTGGCTTCTATAGACTCATGTGTTTCAATGCTTGGCCATAGGGATTGGCACTATTAGGAGGTATGGCCTTATTAGAGTATATGTGGCTTTGTTGGAGGAAGTGTGTCACTGTGTGAGGTTTCCTAGGTCAAGCACTGCCCATTGTGGACTCAGATCCTCCTCGTGGCTGTCTGCAGAAGACAGTCCTTTTCTGTTGCCTGTGGATCAAGATGTAAAACTCTCAGCTCCTCTAGTGCCATGCCTGCCTGGATGCTGCCATGCTTCCCACCATGATGATAGTGGACTGAACCTCTGAAACTGTAAGCCAGCCCCAATTAAATATTTTCCTTTATAAGAGTTGCCTTGGTCATGTTGTCCCTTCACAGGAATAAAATCCAAGCTAAAACAGGAGGTCTAAGAAATGTGGGCTTGCTGGCAGAAGTACATCACTGGGATGAGCTTTGAAGTTGCAAAGCCAAGTGCCAAAGCTCACAAGGAATAACAGCCCAAATCTGGCCTCTGACCTCCACAAGCACATGCACACACATACACGTGGATACACACATGTGTACATGTATGCATATGAATACACATGTGCAAAAACAAATACAGACAAAAGAAATATCACCTGCCCCTCCCAAATTGTTGCTTCCTCTCTGCCTGTTCTCCTTCCCTTCCTGCCTTGGCAAAGGTCTCCAGGTGACTCCAGGCAATCCTCCCACCCCCAGCTTTGATTGATTTGGGCTGGTGACAAGTCAAGACCCATGACCCACCTTAGAAATCCAGTTGGGAAGCCCTAGGTCAGTGGCTTGCTACAGGTACCTAGCCTGGACCCAGAGACTTGGACTGGTTGTCTCACTGTGTACTCAGACCCCAGGTACTATAACTCTTCAGACGCCTGCAGTGAGCAGCCAAGGTGGTGGCCCTAGGAATCCCCAGTGATGACAGTAGGATGCCAATTTGGATTTGCCAGGTGTGGAGAGTGGCACCTGAGCTTCTCTACCTCTAACCCCTCCCTGAGGATGCTGTGTGGCCCTCACTAGCAATCCTCCAGTCTGAGGAATCTTCCTGTTCTTTACCAACAGCCATTATCTTAGGCCCTGAAAACCCCAAGAGGGCAAACTCCATATGTTTTATGCTCTACTGAGCATCTAATGCCTAATGTCCCAGAAATAGGTGTCAGATGGGAGCCTGGAGCAGTGCACAGGAGGTCCCCAGTATTCCAAATCCCCCCACTTTTCTCTACCCACCTGACCAAGCACACCATATTTTCCAGTGGTCATATCTTGCACTGGAATCAACCCCATCAAGTTTGATCAAAGGCTTGCAAACTAAGTCTCTGGGGTGGGTAGACTGGAAGAGCTCTCACCCCACTTGGGAATGAGCAGGCCCTGGCAGGTGCCAATGACACCAGTCCCTATGTGTCTGTCAGCTGCTGCCCCTCCTCCCATAGTGCGGCTCAAGTACTTTGTGCATTAGCATGTCTCTGGGTATGTGTAATTTTCACATCAAAGAGTGTAATTTTTTTTTTTCAGAAGTGGAGTAGAGAAGAATTCATCTGCTAGAGTCTCTCAGGCAGTAGTCTTGATTGCACAGCATAGAAATTACACAGATGACAGAAATGGAGAACTCCATGGTTGAGTTTGTTTTAGGGAGCTATGGAGAGAGTGTATCCATTCCCACTGAAATACACATATTTCTGGGGCTAAAAACAGCTTCCTGGTTGAGCGAGGAAAAGGCTCCTCACTCACATTGTCACCCTGGGCTGGGAAAGAACAGGTGTCCTGCCTCATTCCTCACTCATAAAGTGACCCAAGGAAGGGGTACTATAGAGTGTCTCATCTGGGTGGGTGTGAGGCTCAGATATGCAAAAGTGCACAGCCATGTTGGTGCTCTTGGCTACTTTCTCACCACCGGCTTTGAGTGCTGGCTGGGGCAGTTCTTGGGACACATAGAAATAACACAAGATCAAGTCCAAATGATGGTGGCTGTAGATGAATCCTTCTCCTCTGTGTTTCACACTTCATGTATCTATCCTAGAAAGCAACTGTCACAATAACACTGCATGTGTCTAAATATTCATCTGATACGCAATATGTTCCTGTGTGTTCTTTCGCAGGTCACTTAGCTTCTCTACACTTAACGTTTTCTATTAAATGGGTATAATACATACAATAAGTGGCCCCAAGGATCAAAAAGATAACACTGAGGTTTATTGCCATAAACACTGGTTTTCCTTCAGGCCTTATCTCCTGTAAGACCCTGGAGCTCAGAAGTGCTTAGGGAATCAGGCATTTCCAGATTTTATTTCCTAAGTATGGGTGTTTTGCTTGCTTGTATGTCTGTGTATAACTCATATGTCTGGTGCCTGTGGATCCCCTGGAACTATAATTTGAGTTGTATGCTACCATGTGGATTCTAGTAACTGTACCTGGGTTCTCTGGAAAGGCTGCCAGTGCTCTTAACTGTTGAGCCACCCTACCCTCCTTTATGAGACAAAGTCTTAGCCTGGCCTATAGACGAGCTAGCCACAAACTCACAGAGATCCGCCTGCCTCTGCCTCCTGAGTGCTGGGATTACAGGCGTGCGCCACCATGCCCAGCTCTTTGCTTATTTTGGAGTAGGTTTCCATGGTGTACTTAGAGACACTGTTAGAAGAACAAGAGCAGTGTCCAGTTACTGGAGATATTCATCCTTGTGCATCAGGGCAAATGATTGTCACAGAACTATGAAAGCTCAGCAGATTAACTGAACATCTGAACAGTGCACAGCAAGTTCATGGACAAGGTTGGAGGGCAGGGCAGGCTTTGCATCAAACAGTAGCAAAAAAAAAAAAAAAAAAAAAAAAGCTTTCCTTTCTAGAGCAGGGGAGATCGCTTAGGGAGGCAGGATCACTTGCCGCGCAAGCCCGAGGATCTGAGTCTGCTTCCCAAATCCCATCCAAAAGGCGGGATGTGCTAGCACACATCTGTACTCCCCAAATTCCTAAGATAATGTGGAAGGCAGAGACTGGAGGGAGAAGGATTAGCCAGAGCTGGTGGCTCAACTAGACTGAAGTAGTTGAGAAGGTAAGACTGCTCTGAACATTTGTTTTCTGGCCTCTATATGCAGACTGTGGTATACATGTGGTATACACACTCACATCACACACACCACACACACACACACACACACACACACACACACACACACACACACACATGCTTTAATTTAAAATGTCTAAACATTCCAGGTCTGCAGAGAATTGTACTTCCACTGGGAAGTGCAGATCTGTTCTGTTCTTCTCTGAGAAGAGGCATCCTAATTTCTCAAAGTCTGGCATGTTTATGTTTAAAGGAATCATCATGCTATTCCAACAAGAGCGATGCATAAGAGAGGAAGACGGGAAATAAAAAGGTCCAAACTAGAAACTAATTTTAGAAACAGCTATGATTTTTTTTCTCATTTCTTGATCACAAAGTCAAAAACAAAGCCTGTCATACTGTCGTTTCGTGCCATTCCAAATTTGGTTGAAACATCCTTCCTGGTTTTGGAGAGGTCTGCTCTTGAACACGAGCCAAGAACACTTACTTTCCCACGGCCAAGTTAGATGCATCAAAATGCAAAGGCAAACAGCAAGAGAGCCCTTCTAGGAACAGTACTCTATGGTCTAGACACCTTGGGAGCTAAGATTGAGCCAGTCAAGGGTGAGGTACCCTCCCCAGCAGGGCCACTGTCCGTCAAGCCCTGAAAACTGCCAACTGCCAGAACCATGTAAAAGCCATCCATCCCACAAAGGTACTAGCTTCTTGTCAAGATAATTAATGTGACTCAAAAATAGAAGCAAACAGTCTGTCCACCATTGGGAGCTAAGCACTCAGAGATATTGGTTAGCTCTATTTAGGACAGCAAGAATGACCAGTTGTCATCTACTCCTATGTGCTAGGCATGTGAGAAGTGCTCTGCACAGGAAGGCTACTCAGGTGGGACATCAGAGGACAGAGAGGCTACCTCTGGAGTCTTGGGCAGGGAACAGGTGTCTTGGAAGATGCTGGCAGCTCCATGCAGCTGAACTCTGCAATATAAATTATTAAGGAATGTGCAGAACATTACACAGTTCATGTGCTTAATGATTACAGTTCACAGTCTGGGTCAGATATAATTAGATGTTACATTAAAATAGCTTCACAGAGCCATTTATTCTGATTTAATTACTTAGAATGATATCGTAATGAGCAATGCTTTCAAGGAAAAAGTAGTTCTCTAAACGGGCTCATTTTAAGTTAATACGAAGAAAATTAATCATTTAACTAGAGTCTTAAGTGACGTGTTTTCCATGCCACTGGGGTTACTTTTCTGTGACAACATGTTACAAGGGATCAAGAAACTGAAAACGAGTTTTCCTGTGAGAGCAGATTGTCATCTTTCCTGTTCCCTTGGAATGTTTCTCTTCCTCTAGAGTCACAGATAGTGACTTTCAAAGACACTTTGTAGCCAGTGACATTCGAGGGCATCAGCTCCATGAGGAGGGAATTATGAATGACTCAAAGCAGTGCCACGGGAAGAATCGGAATCTTGTCACACACAGCATCCCTGGTGCAGCCAGCAAGTGTGTGAATGAGCCCTAGAACCTGACAAACACAACGTCGAACACCAGCTTCACCACTCAAACCTGAGAGGCTGTCCCCAAGTCGTCATTTAGCTGTCTGTGATTGTTTCTTCATCCAGAAACTGGGATAAGAAAGATGGCACCCCCATCACACTGTGGTTTTGAGATTCAGCCTGCAAAGCATTTAGCATATACCTAGCTGCAGTGATAAAGACTGTCTGTGCTTGCAAATAAACCTAACTAGGTTTTGCTGGTCTCTGCCCTTCAAGGTTGTCTCTGGGCCTCGAGGTTCTAGCTGCATTCTAGAAATTACTAAAAGTCTTGAAAGGAGCAGGAAGGGCAGCCCCAGCCCAAATGCCCTCTTCTAATAGCTACAAATGATAAGAGACCCTCACGTGAAACTTTTAAAGTGGTATCAGCCACACACTCGTCCACATACTCCTTCGAGGCTCAAAACATATGGCAATGTTTATCTGCTGGATTTCTGTCCCAAGCCAGGCTTTGTAGTAAAAAATATTTGATGTTGGGCTCAGGAGAAATGGGGAGAAATGTTAAAGCAGGAAACCTCTATGAATACCTTCTTAAGACAACTGTAACACCACTCAGGGGATGCTGTATTTATTTAGATCCTGGAATGCTTAGTAAAGGTGATGACAGAAAACACTGGCTTAAGGATCCAGGGGGCTGTGGCAGCCAAAATAACGTGTCAAAGTTGGCCTTGCACGAGCAAGAGAAAGTTTGTCCAGGAGAGAGTGGACACCATCTCCAAATGTGTAAGGTTCTAGATAAGAAAATCAAAGAATCCACAAGATCGTGGGCTGACTTGGGAATTGCCTGGGCTCTATGTGAGTTTTTCCCATCTTGGCCTGCAGATTGTGCTGAGTCAAAGAACAGGGGGAATTTAACTAGGGCAGAGGGTACGTGCAAAAGCTAGACGTAAGCTAAGCTGTAGGCATGGGGAGGAGTGTGTGGGATCTGTGATATGATCAGTTTTACGTGACAGCTTAGCCAGGCTATCCCTCTTAATCAGTTGTTAAACATTTATCTGGGTATTACATTTTATAGCTGTGATTAAGACCCACAGTCAGTTGGCTATAAGCAAAGTCTATCATCCTCCATAGGCTTGGTGGGCCTCTTCCAATCAACTGGAAGGTAGTAGAAGACACACTGAGGTCTCCCACAAGAACAAGAAATGCCACTTTGCAAACCTCAGGCCAGCTTCAGCCAGAAAGTTGCATCCAGAACCCCTGACACCCCACCCTACAGGCTGGGGCCAGGACCTTGCCAGCCCCAACAACTGTATAAGCCAAGCCTTGCAATAAATCTCTAAATAGATATAGGATGCATTTTTATTTCTTTAATATTTTTTCCACTGTATATTTTGAGTTATTTCCCTAGTAGATGCCTGGGGCTTACTATATACATCCCAACTCATCTGAACTAGCTTCAGATTCCTATCGATTTAATTCCATCGAGATACAGAAGTATTACTCACACACCCCAGTTCCATTCGGGGCTTTATTTTATACATTTATACCCATAAACGTTATAAACCCAGCAGCATGTTGTTATTGCTTTTTATAATTTTATGCCACTTGAAGAAGGGTCGGGAAGGAAAGCATGCACTGTCTTTATCTTGTGTTACATCTGCCTCCTTCTTATTGCTGTTTCCTGCTGTTTGTCCCTGTGGATTCAAATGGCCATCCAGGGTTCGTTGCTTAGTTCAATGCACCTTTACTGCAGCCCTCGTTTTTTACCAGGTTATTGATAGGCATTCCACATGCTGCAGACCCAGACTCTATACACCTCACTCTAAGCAAAAGCTTTGTAAATTAGTTAAGAAAGCAGCAGTGTGCATTCATAATGGTTTTTATAATCACATACTTATAATTGCATAAAGCATAGATTCAAACTAGCAGGCTAAACAGAAGGACTTTCTTTCTCGTTTTTCCCCACGTAACATTTTTATTGATTCTCTGGGAGTTTCACATCATAGACTCTGCTCACAATCCCTTCCCTGTCCTTCATGTCTCCCCAGCCTTGTGCCCTCTCCCCACCACTGCTAAAAGAAGAAATAAAACAACAAAAAGCGGGGGGAAAAGTTAGTGTTATCTACACTCACTGAAGCATCATTGAGCTCAGTGGCTGCCCCTTCAGTAGAACTGGGTCCTTCCTCTCCCATCCTCTGCCTGAAGCCGCCAATTGTGGAGAAACTACTCCTCAGCATCTCCATTCCTTTCCTTAGCATCTTGGATTTCAGTGTCTCCACAAGCTTTCTTTGAGTTCTCACCTTCTTCACTCTGGTCAATTCAGCCCCTTTTCCAGAACTTTCCTTTCAGTTATTTATGCTTTGCAAATTCAGAGATTCAGTTTTTCTCTTTTCTAATTTGTATTCCTACTGATCTATTTAATGATGTCCCAATATCATTCTATGTACTTAAACCACAGTTTCCCCCAGTTCTTTCAGAATGTATACAATGTCTAATATAAAGCTCGTGTTGAACTGGAACCTGCTCGTTCTCAGGGCGTTCTTGGGCCATTTTCCCACCCTGATAACTGGGTCCTGTGTTCAGTTTCTTTCATGCTTTTTCTCCTTGCTCAGTGACTGGCTGGGTTCTTTTAGTGGAGTCCATTTTCCATATAATGTGAAACTTGGGACTCAACTCCCCAAAGACCACAGCCTGCGGTGCACCATCTACCACTGACCATGACACAGGTCTTGGTAGAATCACTTTCTGGACCACAACTAGCTGCTAGACCTACTAACTGCTGTACTATATTCACCAGTGTTGTTTCAGTTACTTCATGGGCTGTTCTAATCGAATTCCATTTTCTTTGTAACAATGGTGACTGAAGTCTGTGTTTGGGGGGGGGGGGGGGTTGCTGCTGCTGTTGTTTTCCTGTCCCCTAAAGGGTTTTCTGCTGCCTGTTTCCCTGCCTCCTTCTAGAAAACTACTACTAAGTAGTACTAAAGCTAGTCTATGGTTTAGCCTTTACCTCCAATCTATTGTCTTTTACTATGGTCTACAGCAGTTAGAGGAATTCTAAAGCTCAGTCTTGGTTTTACCTGAGATCAAGATCTTTTTGGTGACATAGAACTTTCTGCTCTGTGACCTACTTCTACCCCAGGCAAAATTGTTGTACTAACTCTGGCCATGGAAACCAGGACAAACGTATACATTCATCTGGGCTGCCTTAGCAGTGGGGTAAAGGGCAGAAGGCTGGAGTTAGCTTTTTCCTTCTCAGAACAGAACTCCTGACCATGAGCTAGGTGAAAGATGCTGAGTCTCAGTGATAGGAAGGGGACTGACCAACAGCCCTACCAAAACAGGACCTAAAAAGTAAAGGGTAATGGTAGTCTCTGGAGCTGGACCAGCTCAGGGCGGCAAAATAGGTTATGAGGATAATGGTGCTGGGTTAAGATATAAAGATGGGCCGGGCAGTGGTGGTGCACGCCTTTAATCCCAGCACTTGGGAGGCAGAGATAGGTGGATTTCTGAGTTCGAGGACAACCTGGTCTACAGAGTGAGTTCCAGGACAGCCAGGGCTACACAGAGAAATCCTGTCTTGAAAAAAAAAAAAAAAGAAAGAAAAAGAAAAAGAAAAGATATAAAGATGGTAATGGGGACACCCTTATGCCATCTCAGAATGTCCAAAGCAGAATGTAAAGAGCCTCTTTGTATTCTTGAATCTTTTACATCTACTTAACTCAGTTCTGTGTTAAATGGGCTTCCAAAAAAAAAGCACTCCTTTCTCCTAGAAGTGGCCACCCTGGAGGAAGACATGAGTAAGTAACAGAGAGCAGAGATATAAATAAGCCCATACCTATGTGGATAGGAGCCACTGCTGCTCTGGTTTGCATATTCTCCTTCCTAAGGAAGTACCCTTGCTTCCAAGCTTGCTCTAATTAAGTTCCTAACCGCTCCACTCCCGAATCCCATCTGAATTTTTCCCTTTCAGAAGCATTAGAACCAAGGCTGCTGCTGAGGTTGAGACCAAAGGAACCTGGGGCATCCCCACAACACAAGCCACGATGCTGCACGACCACAAAAGCCAACAGAGCCAAGAGTGGAGCCAGGGAGGAGCCTCCAGTTCAGCCTCACATCCCTCAAATCCAGCATCAGTGGCAGTGGGCACCTGACTCAGGGTGGGAAATACTGACATGCTGCGACAGCAACCTCTGCTAGGAACCTGAAGAGAAGAGACCTTGTGATCTTGGCTACACGTGTCCAGGGACAGAGTTACCATGTGCGGAGCTAAGAGAAGAAAAGCACACTTGCAGCTGGGTGGGTGGGTGGGTGGGTTGGGGAGGGGTGTCTCGGTTCAAATACCACAGATGTATGCTCACTTCTCTTACTGGCTAGCTTTTCTTCAGTAAATGTTTCTTCATTTGCTGTGCCCTTAGGACCATTTCTGGAGAGTTGCTTTTAATAGTTCTCATGAGCCTCACTGAGGGCAGGTCAGTGGAGGCCTTCACATGGCTATGCCAGAAGTAGAATCCAGCTGGGCGCTTAAATATTAATTTGACTTATATTCCCTTTGGAAGAGTAGCGAGAAAAGAGAATTTATTTGAGCCTTCAATTCGAAAGCTCATACTGTGCCCTTGGCTCTGGTTCCTTGAACAGACTGATGGTCACTTTGTCTTTGCTCCCTCATCTATAGAACAGGAAGTGATCCCCACCTTGTAGAGCTGTTAGGGGGGAAGCTGCATCTCAAATACCTGACACCCATGAGCACTGGGCAATCATTCTCAGAGCCGAGTGACATCTCTAGCCCGGGGAAGAAGTAGACATCAAGGCTGGCTGTGGTGGTGTACACCTGGAATCCCAGCACTCAGGAGGCAGGATCAGGAAGATGCCTCATTTGAAGCCAATCTGGGCTACACAATGGGATACTCTGTCTCCACACAACAACAGAAACAGCAAGGAAGTATGTTGATCACGGTACCCAGTTACAATGTCTTGACCATTGGAATGACCTTCTTGGGAAGGGTTTAGATATCTGAGTGTACTCCAGGAGGTTCCACATGATAAAATTCTTCTCCTCTGTGAGGTATTTGGAAGATAGAAACTTGGTTTTGTTTCTCTATATAGGCTCCCTCTGTATAGCCCTGGCTATCTTGGAACTATGTAGACCAGGCTGGCCTTGAACTCATCGATCTGCATGCTTCTCCTTCCTGAGAGGGGGAGGGGGGGATTAAAGCATGAGCCACCACACCTAGCC
Source organism: Rhynchomys soricoides (assembly GCA_019843965.1). Taxonomy (NCBI): domain Eukaryota; kingdom Metazoa; phylum Chordata; class Mammalia; order Rodentia; family Muridae; genus Rhynchomys; species Rhynchomys soricoides. Next base: position 6,301,322 of record JADRCH010000017.1, read on the forward strand.
TTGGAGGGTAGAAATTTAATCCAGCTATAGTGTTTAGAGGTCAGAGGGTTATTAGGACTGGATATGGTCATTAGCATAGGGCCCTAGTGATTAGAGGGTGATGCATTTAAGATGAGGTGGGGGAGGGGAATCCTGTGTTCTCCATCTTACTCTCTGATGCCCTGAGCCCCTGCAGAATGCTACTAGAAAGTCTTGGAAGCTTCTCTTTTCAGCGGGCACCAGTTCACGCACAGACACACAACTGGGCATAGTTGCTCCAATTAATTCACAACTGTGGTTAGCTGCAGATCACCTGCCTGCTCAAGGTGGGGCCTATCATCGTTCCATCATGGATGACAGAGGGGCTCATGAGCTATCCTTCCCTGAGGTGGTTAGTGGTGGCTGGGGTGTGGTGGGGGACACTTTCTTCAGTGGTGTAGCCACTGATGAGTTGGTCGTGCTCCAGGAAATAGCCCCAGCCATGCTCATGCCAGCAACCCCAATTAAGGGCATTGGGGCATGAAAAACAAAACACAACCAAAGACCTAAAAGCAGCAGGGAGATTAGTTGGAGAGGGAAAAGGGTGGAGTGAGAATGGGAGAGTGTGAAGGGGAAGGGGTTTGTGTGAAAACGGCCGGAATACATTATACTCGTTTATGAAACTAGAAAAGAATAATAAAGTAAATTTTAAAAAATAATTATTTTTTAAAAGGTCACCATCAATGCACCCCCTTGTCCTTTTTCTCTAGAACCAAGAGCTCAAAATAGCTTTCCTTACAAAGCCTGCAGTCTGCTACTGCTACCAGGAAACAGACTAATAAACACAATCTCCTCCCTAACACACGCACGCGCGCACACACACACACACGCACACACACGCACGCACACACTCGCTTGCGCTTCACTTAAGGGGAAAGCCAAACACAACAGCTGATGTTCCTCTTTCCTTAAAGACTCTAGTTTATCAATTTAACACACCCATGGGGACAGCCTCCCACACTTGAAGGAAAACTGTTAGTAACAGAATGGCAATGAGGAAGTTTTTTATGCAGTATGCAGTGTAGCAAATAAGCAGAAGCCCTGCACAGGAGAAGCCCCAACAGGGGAACGGATCTTCCAGCCCTGATCTCCAGCTACTGTGAGCAAAAGAGGCAACTGATAGATTTTGTTAAAAAAAAAAAATTTAGACTCCAGGGCTGGAGTTTCATAGAACTGGTGGCTTAGTTCATAGAATGCATGCCTAGTATGTATGAAGTACTGGATCCAATCTCCAGAGTAATATGAAAAATGAGCATTTGGGGCAGGCCTATTATCCCAGCACTTAGGAGGAAGGGGCAGGAGGATCAGAAGTTCAAGACTACCCTGCACTGCATGAGACCTTGTCTCAAGCAACAATAGAAGTATACAGGGGGTGGGCAGGTGTAGTTTCTTCAACAAACAGTTCTTGAAAAACTAGATGCCCACGTGTAAAAGAATCAACAGATGAATACCCCTCACCTTGCACAAAAAAAAAAAAAAATCAATTCAAGCCAGGCAGTGGTAGTGCACGCCTTTAATCCCAGCACTTGGGAGGCAGAAACAGGCTGATTTCTAAGTTCGAGGCCAGCCTGGTCTACAGAGTGAGTTCCAGGACAGTCGGGGCTATACAGAGAAACCCTGTCTTGAAAAACCAAAAAAAAAAAAAAAAATCAATTCAAAATGGACCAAAGACCTCCGTGTAAGACCGGAAACTGCTAGAGGGAAATAGAAGCAAATGTTCCAAGATGTGGGTCTAGTCAGGCATGGTGGAAGGCACCTATAGCCCCAATACTCAGGAAGCAGAACAAGATTATGGTACCTTTACCTAATGGTACCTAGCCAACATAGCAAGTTGCATGCAAGCCAGACTGTCTCCAACAACATGCTAATCGTAAAGGGAGTCGATGTATGGATTTGAAGGGGAGAAATACAATTCAGCCCATAATCAGGCCTTTCAAGAAATCACTTTTAAAACAATGCTGATTTCCCATCTCCTCCTTCCTTCCTCCCCAGTGTGTCTGGCTCTGGGGCTGTGGCTACAGACCTGGAATTGGAATGGTGGCCAGTCCCCAGGATTCTAATAGAGCTGGCAAAAGAAGCAATGGCACGTTCTAGGCTCCTCCTGAGCAGAGACATACAAAAGATTCACCCTGTGGGCTCCATCAGAGAGCCTTAAGGACCCGCAGATCACACTCATCCTTTACCCCTCCTACAGGGACACCTGGGGGCAGTTCAGGGTCCCTTGGCACTGCCAGAGTCCCCTGCATGCCCTCCTCCCGGCAAAGGAGGAAGAGGAACAACCTTAGCCTTACTGTTCTTGTACCCATCTGCCCTGCCCCCTCCTCTGCAGGATGCATCTCCCAGGTCCCTGACTTCCAGCTGTTTGTGTCCATCTGGGGCACTGCCAGGGGACTGGAGCACAAAGATGCCCTGCGCCTCAGGCCTCTAGTCCACTCTGTGACCATTCTCCATGACCCAGTTCGCACTGAAACCACGTGAACCCACTTTTCAAATGACTCTGGCCCCTGGGATCCTTCACTCCAGTCTCCTCCCTGGAAGATAAGAGTGGCTGTAGACAATGCCCATCTCTATTCAACTTCTATTGCAAACATTAAGAGATGTCTATTGTCTTTCTACTGATACTCTGAGAGAGCAAGGCTGGTAAATGATAGTAAGGTTTTGTGGCAGAGAAGGAAGGGACAGAGAAGGAAGCACCAAGAAGCTCCTGAACTGAAGAACTTTCCCAAATCAACCCCTACCACCCAGCTCTAAAATAAAGGAGAGAGAGGATAGCAAGAGTGGAGGACCAACAGAGCAGCTGCTCTTGTGTTGAAACAGAATCATCATCGGCACAGTAACATTAGGAGGAGACACTTTTAGGAGGTAATTAAGTCAGGAAGGCAATAAAACGGGACTCTCATAAACGGTCCTGAAGTCAGCCGCCCAACGGTCAGAAGATCTCAGTCCCAACCCCAGAACCCACTTGGCTTGCTTGTTTGCTGTTGTATTTTCAAACTATGTAGCCCTGGCTGCCCTGGAACTCCTGTAGACCAGGCTGGCTTTGAAATTATAGATATCTGCCTGTCTCTGCCTCCTGAGTGCTGGTATTAAAGGTGAGCCACTATGTCCAGATGTTTGGGTTTTTTTGTTTGTTTGTTTGTTTGTTTGTTTTAAAGGAATTTGGTGACTCACATTTGTAAGGCTGGGAGGTGCTAGGAGGTAGAAACAGGTCGATGCCTAAAGATCACTGGCCAGCCAGACTACCCTGGTTGAAGAACTCCAGGCCAGGCAGAGATACTGACTCAAAATCAGGTGGACACACCTAAGGAATCTATGGTGAATCTCTAACATCTGTACACACACACATGCACATATATGTATACACACACAATTAGATGATAGATAGATAGATGAGAGAGATTATATAGATAGGCCAAGGGGCTGACAGCCAAGGAGCATAAATTTATGCCTCCTATCTTCTGGGAACTCACATTTACCCTTCCAGAGCAAGAAGCAGCTACAATGCCATGGGAAGCAAAGTCTCAGCCCCTGTTCAACACGAAGCCTCTGCAGTCTTGGGCTTCATGTAGAAGCTCCTAGAACAATTGGCAGTATGCTTATTTATAACATGATAACTCTGTTATCAAAGCACAGACAGACTAACAGAACCTTTGCATCCTACTCTTCTCTCAGCTTACTCTCTGCTTTGGGAGGCTACCCTGTGTCTTGTATAGGATGTGACCAAGTGGCTCGAACCTCCTCCACTACAACTGTGACACCACCAAAGAGATCTCTAGACACTGCCAAATGACTTCTCACAGCCCATGCAGCTAGGTGGGATCTACTGCCCTTGACCCATGGCTCCACATCACGTCTACTAGATGAAGCCAGGCTAGGTCACTGGACTCTTAGATGGTAAATAAGTAGCTACTGCCACCTGTTCTAGAAAAGTCATTGAAATTAAACCACAGGCTCAGAGTCATCCCCAGGATGGAGTCACATCAATCCAATCCACCAGGATCATTATGCCATAGCTTGCTTCCTGCTCTTCAGGTAAAATGAGATTTAAAGCAGTTGTTTACAGAGTGCAGGAACGAGGGGACAGGCAGGAAGGGCCCTTCCTGTGTGCCTGGCTTGTGTGTGGGGGTGCTGTTTGTTTTAGATTTATGCATCATTTATTGTGTTTGTGTGTATCTGGCTGCATCCACATGCTTACAGAGGCCTGAGGAGGCCGGAAGGCAGCGCTGTTCCCTGGAACTAAAGCAATAGGTGGCTGGGAGCTACCGTGTGAGTGCTGAGAACCAAAGCCAAGTCTTCTGCTAGAGCACTATGTGCTCTTACCTGCTGAGCCCTCCAGCCCCTGTGCCTTGGTTTCTTGAGATTGCTGGGAGCATTGGTCCCTATATTAAGAGCCTCTGGAGTACAATGCAGAGCTTAAGACTATAGCCCTGGATTCAAACCGAGCTCCTTCCTTTCTATCTCTATAGCAACAGACAGGCTACCTCATCCCCTGGGCCTTGGTGTGTTCAGATTTGTCAAAGAGTAATAACTCTTCCCTTGTTAATGCTTTTGAGGAATTAAAGGACTGCATGTAAAGTAAAAAACCAAACAAACAGTATCCTAGAACTCATTGGATTAGAAGTTGGCCAACCATGACCCATGGACAGACCGCATCCATCTCAGCTGCCAGACTGAGCAAATATAATCTTTGGCAGCCCTGCCTGCTGACCACCTGCTCTGTAAACTTGGGTTTCTGGACCCAGCCATGAACCTGGCCATTTTTCCCACTGCCTACAGCTACTTTGCATACATGAGGCACAGTAGAGGAGGTCAAACCTTCCTCCAACCTCAACTCTTTACTCCCTGACCCTCCACAGGGAGAATATGCAGACCAGCACTAGGGGATGTCCAAGTTTCTAACAGGCTAAGCAGCCCTGAACACAGGCAGATTCCCCTGGTTCAAACCCCATCTATTGTGAAGAAACAAACATGCCATTCAACATGCTGGTGCCTCTGTGTCTTCTCTGAGACACAACAGTAGAACTGTCAGACAAAGGCAGTGTGAACTCAGAGGTCAGATTTTGTCTGGTAGAAGGTGACATTAGAAGATGCAGGGGGCCGGTTGTGGTGGTACACACGCCGGTAGGAATTCCTGGAGAAGGCAGAGGCAGGAGGATCACAAGTTTGAGGCCAGCCTGGGCTACACATTTTGGCCTAGAGAGATGGATCAGTAGTTAAGAGCACTGTCTGCTCTTCCAGCGGTCCTAAGTTCAATTCCTAGCAACCACATGGTGGCTCACAACCATCTGTAATGGGATCCGATGTCCTATTCTGGTGTGTCTGAAGACAGTACAGCATATTCATATGCATAAAATAAATAAATAAACCTTAAAAAAAAAAAAAAGATGCAGGGGATCCTCTTCTAGGGACCTTGGCAAGTCATGGCAGTCCAAAGCAAGGAAAAGAATGAAGCTCATTACTTAAGACATCACTGGTAAACCTCAGGCATGAAGAGATGGCTTAGTAGAGTGTTCTCTATGCAAGAATGAAGGCTGAGCACAGGTTCCCCAGTGCTTGCCTAAGAAACTAAGCATAGTGTCATGCAGTTATAATCCCAGTGCTAAGGAGCTGGAGGAGGAGCTAGGAGGATTCTCTGGGGCTTCTTGGCCAGCCAGTCTAGCTAAACCATCAAGCTCCAAGTTCAGTGAGAGACCTGGCCTCAAAATAAATAAATTAAATTAAATTAAATTAAAAACAATGGATAAGTGATTGAGAAACACACCCAATTCTGATTTTGGCTTCCACACATTCACATACATACACACATACACACACACACACACACGGGTGTGGTAACATATACCTACAATTTTAGCCATTGGTAGGGATAGGAGGATCTGAGGTTCAAGGTCATCACTGACTAAATACTAAGTTCAAAAGCAATGTAGTTACAAGAGACTAAGAAGGAAGGAGGGAAGGGAAGAGAGGGAGGAAAGGAGAGAGGAAGGAAGGAAGAGAAGGAGAGAGGGAAAGAAGGAGGGAGGAAGGAGAGGGGAAGAGAAAGAGGGAGAGACATCTGATCCCTACTGTTCCCAGGGTCATTGTGTGGCCTCCAGCACTGTGGTCACAAACACGACTGACACCTTGTGCTGACTCTCCATAGCAAACTGAGGACTGAGCAGCGATTAAGCCTCCATCTCCTCTTTAAGCTGAAAGTGCTTTTCTGAGGAAGCCTCTGAGACACAGAAGCAAATGTGTGTGTGCCAGGCTCAGGACTCTTACATCCCTGACCTGTATAACACAGCCTGTGATCCACAAGGAGCTCAGTCTCAGCCACAAACTAACATGGCCCCCTGGCCTTGGCATCCAGTCTCTAGATGAGGCAAGCTTATTGGACAGGAAGCTGGAATAAACCAAACGCTAATGAGCTTTGGCCCCAAGTGATGCTCTTCACTGTTCTCCAGCCTTCCCCGGCCCCTCCTTACCCCTCCTCAACTGCTGTCACTGTGCTGATCTCTGGCTGGGTGGCCAGGTAGATCCACATTCAAATCCCACTTCTGCTGTCGATGGCTGCCCAGTGGTGGGAAACTCATCTTTCTTCCTGGGCCCCACTCTGTTCATCTTTCAAACATGGGTGCTGAGTACCAGTGCCCCAGGATGACAGGATTTAGAGGGAATGTTACATTGAGACAGGTTCACTGTCTCAGGAAGAGACAGGAAGAGGGGGCTTCTCCTTTGTCCCTCTCTTTGCTCTTGTTTTTTTGTTTGTTTTGTTTTTGGTATTTTGTTTTGCTTTTTATGATATTAGGGACTGAATCCAGGACATGCACATGCTAGGCAAGCTTGTGGGGACCACTGAGGAGTATCCACAGTCCTCATTTTAGTCTGTTTATTCTCCTAGGTTCTAGGTTGGCCTTGAACTTCTCATCCTCCTGCCTCAGCCTCCTAAGTAGCAGCTTTCACAGGCGTGAGCCTAGCTCTTTAGAATTCTTCATGGTAATATACTGAACAAGAGGACACCCAGAGCCAACAGACTTGATCCCCGTGCTGTGGTTCCGAGTCACCCCCAGCTGTCAAAATGTTAGCCAGAGTGAGGGTTTCTCAGAGGGTAATGCTAGGGAGAGAAGCCCTGAGGGAATCGAGCTCTGTGGCTGGTGAATTGGTGTTTGTCCCTCACCTGTTTCAGTCTTCAGCTTCCTGCTTCTGTTGGTGCTGGTATCTTCTTAGAGACTCCTAAAGCAGAGAGCCAACAGCGCGGGCAGGAGCTGGGCATATGGCTTCTCTCACCTGGCAGAGGTCTGGACTGAGTCTTCCCACTTTCCTAATCTTCTCTGCCAGGAAACAAGAGACCCCAGAGGGTGCTGGTGGGTATAGGAATAGGTGGGTAGGCCCCTTGGCTTCTTTGCCCCTCAGTGCAGTGGCTGGGGCAGAGGTCTCTCCTGGGATTGAGCCCACAGGAACATCACCTGTGACACAGCCTCAAGGAAGAATGGCAAGCGAGGTCCACTTCGGCCCCAGCCTCAACTCCTTCCTTCATGTCAGCTTCGCTGGCAAAAGTCCTGACTGGAAGGCATGCTTCAGTCAGGGAATGTCCCACCTGGTCACCCAGAAGGGCAGGGATTAAGGCCAGGCTGTGTCACCAAACACTGCCAAGTGACACTCACTCCATGTTCCCAATGGCTGGCAGAAACTAAAGATTTGTGGGGTCTTCATGACAATATAAGGACACCTTCTAGCCCTCCTCCCACAGGACTAGAACACCAAACTCTCCCTCAGTCAGGTGTGGCAGAACCCACCAAACCTACCTCTCCATGGTTCCCGGTCAGTGAGGGACGGGAAATGAGACAGCCAGATAAATCCTGAGCTACAGAGAGGAAGAAAGGTGAATGCCAGGCTGCTGCTTCACCCCAGTCCCTGTGAGGAGCAGGCTGGACCAGATCTAACATCCATCTGCTGCAAGGAAGGGAGATGGGAAACCATGGATGCAGCCTCAATCACAGTGGCTTAGAACATCCCTACAAGACAGCACAGCTGGTCCCAGAGCTCTGGGCAAGGGAGAAATGAGGAGAAAAACAAAACACTGTTTTGGAGATCTTTTAACACAATGGGCTCATGATGAACCACATCCTGAAGGTGAAGTAACACGGCCCCAGGGCCTGTGGCCATCCCTTCCTCTGAGGCCATTAGACTTTCACCTTTCAGCAGAAGAACAGAGCCTTCTCAGTGTGTGATTCCTAACTCTATGTACCAGAGTCCCCAAAACCACCACTCTCCACTCTGGCCTCTGTTCAGCAACCCTCCCAAGCCTCCTCAATGGCCTCTGGGGGCCTCCAGAGTTCATGTTGTCACTCTGCCAAGGCCCCTGCTCTATGAGACTAACAGGCTTCTGGTGAGGGAAAGTGAGGACAGAAACTCTTGAATCAAGCTGTGGACAGATGCAAACCCAGATACCTACACTGCAAAACCGACCGAAGGGACGTGAGAATGGTTTGTAAAAATGAAATGCCTGTGGGAACTCTCTTCAGCTGGAGTAGTCAAGAAGCTTCCAGAAGAAGATGGTATTGAAATAAAGGCTCCAGAAACCAACGTGAAGCTGGCACCGTCTGAGAGATTGTTATTTACTAATGTGAACCACATGTATAATTTTACATTTTTTTTTCACTGTAGCCACATTCAAAAGAGTAAAATGAACAGATGAATGTCATAGCTGTGTGCTTTATTTGGCCCAAATGTGGTACAAAACAATAGTAAAAATTTAGCCATTTGTTTTCCTACTATCATACACTGGGTGTATATTTTACGCTCATGGCCCATCTTGGTTTGGGTAGACAGACTATAATAGCTTAAGTGTCACATGTAGTATGTGGACTGCTGGACACCAGGATTCTATGATCTGGCCCCTCCTCAGACATACCTGGCTCAGCAACAGACATACCTGGGCTATGAACTGAAACTTCCCAGCCTGGTCCCAGACCTACTGAATCATGTACTTGCTTACCAAGGGTCCTATTTTAATAAGCTCTGCCACTGTAACAAAACACCTTTGACTGGGACATTTACAATCACAGATGTTTCTTATCCCTAGTTCTGGAAGCAAGCAAATCCCAGACAGGTGTCTGAATTCTGGTGAGAGCCACTCTCTGCTTTGCTGGAGGCTCTTTGCTTCCATATGCTCACATGGAGCAAGAGGCACAGGCTCACTGGAGGCTTTTGTAAGGACACTAATCCAAGACTTGAGGAAAGAGCTCTCAGAATCATCAGTTCCCAAAGCACCCACTTCTTGGGGGATGCCAGCGTACAGACCACAGCAACCTCTAGGTGACCTGATGATGAAGTTTGAGACTCTCTTCTTCTTTGCCTCCAACATTTGACCAATCTCTCAATCCTGCTGGACTCAACTTCTCAACCACTCTTGTGTTCATCCTGTCTCCTGACTCCTGCCACCACCTTAGAGTAAGTCACTACTCTCTGGCTTGGTTGTAGGTCAAAATTCACCCCCAAAATGCTGAGGTCCTGTTTGGATGACTCCTATTACTACAGTAATAGCTACTGCTCTATTACTGTAAAGAGACAGCATGACCAAGACAACTTATAAAGAAAGGCATTTAACTAAGGGCTGGCCTACAGTCTCAGAGAGTTAGTCCATGGCCATCATAGCAGGAAGTGCAGAAGAAGTCAGGGATGGTGGGGGAACAATAGCTAAGAGCTTACATCCTGATTCACAGGTGAGAAGCTGGGAGATCAAGATTGGGCCTGGCATGGGTTTTTGAAACCTCAAAGCCCACCTCTGTGACACACCTCTTAATCCTCCCAGAACAGTTCCACTAACTGAGAACTAAGCAAACATCTGAACTTACGGGAGCCATTCTCATTCAAGACTTCCAACATAGATGGGAATAACTGCTTTCCTTGTAAAAACAGGCCATGCAGACAGGAGGACAATGTCATGGGAAGGTGAAGGAAGACATGGGGGTGAATGAACAGACGCCAAGGAATGTCAAAGGTGGCTAGCAAGCCACCAGTGCCCATGAGAGACAGCTAGAGAATCCTCAAAGGGTTGTGCCAATCCAGCCAAACCCATGATCTCAGACTTCCAACCTCCAGAACCAGAAGGTGAAGAACTTACGTTACAAAATGATGTCTATGTGGCCATTCTCCATGGTGGTCTTATTAAACCAACAGTGTTTAACACCCCTTCCCTTCACCATCAGCACCAACCTTTGCCCAGGAACCTAATGCACAAAGGCTGCTCCAGGCACAGATGGGCAAACATCTTTAGATGAGAGCAGGGGGTGTGAGCATCCCCAGCACCAGTCCGCTTTGCACCCCCATCCTGCCTTTCTAGCACCCTGCCCTTTGCTCCGTCCAATCCCTGGTTAACAGCATACCAGCCTCTCCCTCTTGCTCCCTTGCTCTTTGGTGTGACATACCATCCAGGTGAAGGATTGGGAGACACACTTCTTAAACAGTGATACTCAGTCTTGCTCAAAGGACACACACACACACCATTCTGAGTAGGACCATGGCCCTGAGATAGAGAGGGGATGTAACGGGTCCTTGCTCACAGACAGAAAGCAGGGCTACAGAAATATCACTACCCTATCTTAATTGGTGAAAGGCCATGTATTAACCACCTGCTTGTCCATAGAGGGAGAACTTCATGATGGTGGTAGCTGTTTACTCTGCGCCATCCCTAGACCAAGAAGGTAATTCTTGCTATATAAATGAGGGGTGGCAGCACTCAAGACTGGGCCAAGCAGCCTACTGGACCACAACCTGCAACACACCTCTGCAGGTGAGACAGTGCCCTTGAGGGCCCAACAGCAATGCTGCATGTTTTCACAGCCTGCTAACTTAGCTGGAAGGAATTCCTTGCATCTTAACCTGAGGCCCTATGGGACAGCTGGAGAATTCCAGAGCCATGGATAACTGTAGCCATGCAAGGCTACATTGTTTCCACAATTGTTCCTGGCAGAACTCTAGAGGAAAATGCAAACCAGATGTACAGAGAAATATTTTGTTGGTCAGAAAAGAGAGAAAACAAGCTCCTCACAGTCAACCAACGTTCCCAGCCTTTACCTGGCGCTGTGTGAAGAGGAAGAACCTCTGCTGGGGTCGCTGCTGCCCTGCTCCCTGGGACTCTGCAAGCTGGAGAAACATATGGAAATGTGCTTTTGCTCCTCCTGGGAAAGCAGGGAGCTGTGGGGCTGCGTAATGAGCCCAGAGCTTAATTGAAATAAATAAGAAATCCTGTACACACTGCCGTTTAGCTGGCTGCAGGGAATTAGCTCTTTCCCTTGGAAGGGCTGCCAGAGACAGCCTCCCTGCTTCTCTGCTGGGCTCTGGACACCAACTGCTGATGACCTTGATGGAGGAAAGCCAGTGTCTGCCAGACAATCTGCCTGAAGACCTAAGACCCCTCAAATCCTCTCCAACTCTCTCAAGCCTAATCAAAATGCAGGCCTGGCCATGCAGGCCCGTCAGGCCAGCTATTTGGGTAGATTGACAACCCTGGGACAGGAGGATTACAGTTTGGGGACCTGCCCAGGCAATTTAATGTCAAAATAAAAACCAGGGCTGGTGTGATGGCTCAGCAGTAAAGGCACCTGCCATCAAACCTGACAACCTAAGTTGGATCCCAGGTTCTAACTCAGGAGAGAACTGACTTCCCCAAAATTGTCCTCTTACCCCGACAAGTGTGCAGTCCTGCGCACACACACCCCCCACCCACACAGGTGAATAAAATAAAATAGATAAATAAAAATAAAAGGTGCGGGTATAAACTCAGTAATATCAAGCTTAAGCACACCAGGGATTCTGGACACCCTGGAGTCAATCCCCAGTACTAAAGGGGGAAAAAAAATACATACATGGCCATCCTTAGTCATGGGTCATGAAGAACCACAAACACTTGAGGAGTGTCCCTTTCAGAGTGTCTCAAAGTATGGTTCTCAGACCAGCTGGGAACTTGTAAGAATGACAGAGTTCCAGGTTTAACAACACCTCCCTCCCTTTCCCTCACAGAACCCCAGGGTGGCCATTGGAAGGAGCTCGTGGTTTTCCCTAACACCCTGGTCTGAGGACCACGTGCTGCTCTTTCTGGTCCCTCAGCTCCCTACCCAGTCCTCGGAGGCAGACAGATACTCTCTGTGAGCAAGCTGCAGCACACCTGCCTGGCTCAGCACATGCTGCCAAGTTCCTATTGAGGAGAGCCAGGCAGACAGTGGGCCCACTTTTGCCAGATCATCCTATTTGTTGAGAGTAGCTGTTGCAAATGTGTACTGTTCAAATGTGAAGTCCCCCTACTCCAAAGCACTGTCCCTGCAGATCTAGCCACTTCTGCCAAGCACAGCTCCACCCTTCCTGCTTCTCACAGTTGCCAAGAGTTCTTAACCCTTTCTCTCCCTTCAGACATCCCAGGAGGACATCCTGCCAGCTTGCCCTTCAAAATTCATCCAGAGGAGAATAGTTTAGTGGTAGAGATCTTGCTTAGCACACACAAGGTCCAGGGCTACTTTCTCACTGCTATGACCAGATACCTCACAAAAGCAACTTACAGAAGGAAGGAAGGAAGGAGGGAAGGGAGGAAGGGAGGAAGGGAGGAGTAAAGGGAGGGACAGAGGGAGGGAAAAAGGAAAGAAGGGAGAGAGGAAGGGAGGGAGGGAGGAAGGAGGAGGGAGGGAGGAGGAGGGGAAAGGGAGGAGGGAGGGAGGGAAGAAGAAGGGAAAAGGAGGAGGGAGAGAGGAGGGAAGGAAGGAATGAAAGATACAGGCATACATTTTTTGCAACCTACTTTTAATAAGGGTTCAACCTCTCCTCTATCCCACCTCCTAGCAGAGGTTACAGAAGAGAAAAGCTATCAGGATATAGCGGAAGTGGACCTGTTCAGCAATAGTTCTGTGGGGGTGAGCTCAATCTTCTTTGACAGCAGTTCAGTCCTGTAGCAAACACCAAATACGACTCAGCAGCTGCAGAACAGTCCTGGGCAGGCAGATACCACACACAAACTGGCAGCTACAGTCCAATCCTCCTGGCAGGCAGACACCAGGCACAAACCAGCAACTGTAGCTCAGTCCTGAAGAAACTGATTTCAGCGGCAAGCTGCCACAGGAACCTCACAGGCAGTTCTTGGGCGAGTTTCTCTCAATGGTGGCATCATGGCACACTGAGCTCAACACTTTGTTAACAAGAATCTCAAGGCAGAGCAAACCAAACCAATGCTCAGTACTCGTCTCCCACTGCCTGTCAGGTCATATTTATCGTCCTTCATCCCAGGTCCTTTCACGTGTCTGCTACATCAAAACACCCTTTCACCTGTGTCTGCCTCAGGAAAACAGTCTTTCGCGTGTTTGCTTTAGCAAGACACCCTTTCACCTGTGTGCCCCAGCAAAGCATCATTTGACATAACTTTCCAAAGAAATAGAAGTTTCCGCTTCAGAAGGGAGGGTACAGTTTGATAGTACGAGGGTGGAGAAGTGGGATGGCAGGAGCTTGAGGCAGCTGGTCACATTGCATCCATAGTCAGGAGGCAGAAAGACTGAGGGATGCTTTGACTAAGTCCACCTTTCCCCTTTCTCTCTGTCTGGACCCCCAGCCCATAGGATGATAGAACCCAAAGTTGGTGGTAGGTTTTCCTACCTCAACTCAATATTGAAAGTCTCTAGGAGAAGACTAGCTCCAAGCTGATACTCAGGAGTAACCACCACACCTGGTTCTGTCCTCGGCACTGAAGTAAAAATACCAAGCACATCCAGCTACTGTCTCCACCTTATGACAGGCCCTGTTACAATCAGCTCTGCCTCACACAGTGCTTGCCATTGGCTTCTTCTGTTATCACCCTGGCTTCTGCATTTGAGTCTCAATGAAACATGCAGAGCTGTAGTTTAAAGTAGGGAAAAAATACTATAGAATTTAAAATGCAAAGAGATCATACCCTGCTTTTGCTTGGACAGCCAGGGCAAAGTCAACTTTGCGGACAACCCTCCATGTCCTGACCCGTGGGTCCCACCCCGAGCAGCTCCTTCCGCTGCTGTGGGTACCTAACTCCTCTGACTCACATCCCTTTGTCTCAGAGGTTTCTCTGCCTAGAACATTCCCCTCCCATTACCTTCCAGTTCATTTTGTTCTCTTTTCGCAGGGATCTCTGTCTCTTTCTGTGTCTCTCTCTGGGATCTCTGTCTCTTTCTGTGTCTCTCTCTGGGATCTCTGTCTCTTTGTGTGTGTCTCTCTCTCTGTTTTTCTCCTCCCTCCCTCTTTCTCTAAAGCTCACCTTGGAAGCCCTAACTAACATTGTCTGCCCACACTCTCGATCTCTTTGGCCAGTGGGACTCATCCTACATCCCATAGTAGACATCTGCACATGAATTTATTAGTCAAAGGCCTCCAGCCTCCATCTGCAAAATTAGAGCTCCTTGGGGACAAGAACATCTGTCTGCACCCAATGCAGTACCTAGTACCCCAGTGTGTATTCAGAAAGCAGGTTTTACGTGAGTCAAGGGGGAAGGCCTGGCACTGACGCTCCAACTGGAGGGGCCTGAAGCTATTGACCTGAGCCAAGCTTACTTCTACTCATAGAAGGCTGAGTCCTGGCTCCAGCTGGTTATGGGAACACTTAAGGACAGAAAGTCTTTCTAGGATTTTGAATAGAAAGCAGCTTCAGGCACAACTGGATACGACTACCCCATGATGACTATGGCTACCTCATGGTGACAGTATGGTTACCACAGCACCATCCTTCGTCATCTCAAGGCTCAATTCTGCTAGAGATAAAACTTTTTCCGGAAGCTCCTTCAAAATGAGTTTTACTCTAGTAGGTCCGTGGCCTCACTTTGGACAGAGAGATAAGACAGACTGAGAATGGCCATCTACAACACCCCAGTATCTGGGCTGAAAACACTACCAAGACAAAGAGATGCAAATGGGCAAAAACCAAGCCTGCCAAAACCACCAGGCCTTATATTGTTAGAAGCAAGAGGGATGAACTCTGAAAACACTAATTTCCAGTGAACCTACCAGGCCATTCCAGACTCACTTCCTCCAGGACACAGCCTGAGAGACACCCAGCCAGAAGACAGAAAAGTAGTCATTCCTGACAGCTATGACACCAGCTGTCTATACCTACATCTGGCCCATCCTCTTCCTCTAGAGGCCACCTTGCTCAAATCAGCTCCCAACAACAGGTTCCTCTGTCAGATCTCCAAGGACAGTCGTTTCTAGGCAGCTCAGGGAAACCTCTCCGGTCTCGCTAGTCCATCAACAGAGGAGTACTTCCTTATAGTCTAGCCTGCCATCACAGTGGGTGCAATACATCC
Organism: Rhynchomys soricoides; assembly: GCA_019843965.1. Lineage (NCBI taxonomy): Eukaryota > Metazoa > Chordata > Mammalia > Rodentia > Muridae > Rhynchomys > Rhynchomys soricoides. Next base: position 6,316,630 of record JADRCH010000017.1, read on the forward strand.
ACACCTTTAAACCCCCATGCCTACATGTCTCCCACAGACAGTGAAGACCAGAATCACTATTTCCAGAAGCTGCCAGCACTCAGGAATGAGCCAAACATACATACAGGCGTTCTACCTCGTTCCTCCCTGACTGCAGTATGAATGGGAGGAGCACCATCCAGGCAATGCACACATTTCTGTGTCCTACTGGGCACCAATCAATCAGTGAGGAGAGAGCAACCAGAAAACAAATAGCAGATATGAGCAGAGACGGGCAGGGCTGGGGAGTGGGAAGAAAACCAACCACAGGTGCTATTTTACCAGAGGGATACGAGGGTCCAGTCTCAGAGACACTGATAAAATCTGAGCTGGCATCTCAGGTCATTGAGGTAAAAAGACCCATTTCTGACTTCTCTTAGGCCTTGGATATACATTTGTTATTCATTCACCCCACAACCAACAAAGCTGGTGTCTTGCTCAGTCCTGTGGAATCACGGGGAAAACTGGGAAAAACAAATGCTCTTAAGACCAATCAGTTCATGGCCACAGACTGTTAAAAAATGCTAGCAGTAACCCTGAGCAGTGAGAATCAGCTACCTGGAACCCTTCCTTGCTCAGAGCAGCCAAGGGAGCCACCTCTGAGGCCTCTGTCCACACAGTAAAGAATAGGCAGTCAGAAAGACCTGAGGTCAAATCAGAGGAAAACCATGGGCTGGGCTTTATGTGGAACAGGCCTGGTATGGGGAGGGAGGAGGGCTGGGATGCTTGGGACTTCACTGACTCCAGGTTGAAGTGAAAAAAAGTCACCTTGCCTCGCCTGAGAGATGGAGCCTCAGCTCAGCATGTACAAGTTCTTTCTACTTAAGCTGAGTTTGAACCCCAGAACAGATAATGAAAGGAGAGAAATGACTCCCATCAACTATCCTCTGACTCTCTCTCTCTCCCTCCCTCCCTACCACCCTCTCTTCTTCCTTCCCTCCCTTCCTCCCTTCTACCTGCCTCCCACATAATAATAATAATAATAATAATAATAATAATAATAATAATAATAATAATCAACTTACTTATTTTAAGAAAGACTCACAACCACCAACCTCCACAGGTCTCCTATCTGAGCACTTGCCTACATTGAAAATTTGTAATGTTTGTAACAGTCTTACTTGTTTGAGCAGCTCAAAGGGACAGAGACTCAAAGGGTAACTTCCCCAGGTATCCCAGAAGCCTGTTGTCACCAACCCATGCCAAATGAGTAACCTGCCTTGTGACTTGACATCAAGTGACACTTCAGGGAAGGGTGGTCAGATGACAAGATGACAAGGGTGAAGGTGACAGGCTTGTTTGAACATAAGTCACCTGGGGTCTCTCTCCTCTATGTCTTCACCCAGAGCAGAATTGCCTCCACAGCTGGGGACCCAGTTAGCTCTGGAACCTGCACTGTCACCCATACAACCTTGGCAGAACCACAGTGTATGTATCTCTTATGACTTCAGAAACAATGCCCACAGACACACAATAACACAGTCACAAACCCGAGACTGTGATGTGACTTACTTGGTGAAAAGCAAGCTGGCCTCAGGGCTGCCATCCTCTTGGAAGGCTGCCAGCAAGTCGGTCTCCTTGACCTTGCCAGCTCAAAGAGACAGAGGCCACTGTCGGCTAGCCAGCCCGTCTTCCACTGACAAATCCAGCAGGAGCAAGCAGAAGTCTCAAATCCCTCTAATCTTTTCTTCTGCCTCCCTCTTCCACAAGTAAGGATGCTGTAACTCCACAAATCCAGAGTCTTTGTCCCATTCCAGATAAAGTGACAAGATCCTTAAGTCTGTCTACAACCTTCACTCCCCTAGCTGGCTACCTGAGCTGACAGGGGTACACTCATGAAGTCTTTGAAGGGCTGTAGCACACCAAGTCCTTCAGCTCCACATCATTCCTTATACTGGGGACACGGGGATATTCACAGAGAAAAGCTGGGACAGACCTGCAGGCCACACCCCCTTAAGTCAGCCAAACTCCACCCTCACACAGGCTAGCTGCTCACACCAGAGAACCATCCTGCAGCCTGGTTTCTCAGCAAGCGGCAAGCCCTACAGATGCCTCTCTTTACTGCAGCCTGGTCCCTTCACATAGAACAGGGTCGTCCATTCAGAAAACCTGGTCTTGAAGGCAGTCTCTGATGGGCAGCTTGGAGATTCTGAAACTTCCTCCAGGGTGAGAAAATGGGTCATGCACGAGACTTGTTTCTTCCCTACTGGGAGAATGGCTGGTCCCAGAAAAGGTCAGCAAGTCTGGTGACAACTGTGATTCCCTTCAGCTAATTAGAGCCACAAGCTCCCAGTGGGAGGTAACCCTTGAGGATTTTACAGATGAGGTATCTAAACCTCAGAGGTCATGAAAGGTCACAGCAGTTAGAATCAGAGAAGGAAGGGGTACAGAGAGCCGGTGGGGCATGGCATGGGCTATGCTGATTCGGGAGGGGCATGCCTCACTTGAGGGTCACCTCTGCATGGGAAGGATAGTAGATAAAGACCACCACTAGCTGGCTCTGATGTTCAAGGGAAAGATGAGCCACCGGACAGCTGCCTGGACTCTCAGCCTGTTCTGGCCAGCTCCTGGGCAGCCAGCCAAGCCTGGAATTGCTCCAAGCAGCCTGCCCTAGTCCCAGAAGCCTTGCAGGCATCATAGGCATCTTTACTTAGACCCAGCCTTCAAAACCCAACTGGGAGGGGCACTGGAGTCCCAAGAAGGCTCCTGGAAGCTCATCCCTGCAGCAGACCCACCACAGCTGAACACGTGCTATAGCCCATGGTCATTTCAGAGAACCCAGCTGAAGCCAGAGTCAGGTGCCAGGAAGGGGAAGATGTTGGTCTCAGAGGTAGCCACTTCTAGGCAGAGCACTCCCTTTGTGGGTCTCAGAACCCTCCACGGAACTGCCATTTGGAACCCTCCTCCACTCCCCAGCCATGTTCAGCTTCCCTTTCCTGCTGAAAAACATCTGGCTGGCTTGGCACTTAAGTTGAGTAAAAATAGCAAGCCATCTTGTGAGTGGGCACCACGCCACTGTGGCAGATGGAGAATAATGCTGGCAGCCAAGCGACTGTGGAATGGTACCCAATGAATTTGCAGAGGGCAGACCTCGCAACTGGAAGAGTCACAGGGCTGAGTGGCAGGACCCTAGCAAGAGGGCCGGAAAGGAAATGAGAAAAGACAGATGGAGAGAGGGTCAGGGCCTCCTGTCTTTCCAGTGGAACCATGTAGGAGGAGAAGAATATGCTTACAACCAAAAGGCTACAGTGCAGTGGTGGAGCTGGGTTTAAATTTTACCTGGATCTTTATTGGCTGTTTGACTCTGAGCCAGATGCTTAACCTCTCGGAGCCTTTCTGTCAAATCTAGCCTGTAGGTAAAAGTAAGCACTCGCTCTTACCCAATAAGTATGGGGAGCAGAGGAAGCCCTGGGTCTATGAGGACCATAGCCTCAAACTCGTGGGGAAGGGGCAAAGCCTTCTCTTCCAGGGTTAGGCTCAAAGGGATGGCAAATCCTTCCTCTGGTCCATGTGCAGATGTTGATAGTGTGTGCAGAAAATGTCCCCATAGCTTAGATGTTTATGACCTGAAGTCTCTGCCTGCTTCCGCAGAGATTGCTTCTACTGAGATTAGCTAGACCTGCCTCTTGAATATATTCATCGTATGCAATAACCTGTCTCCTGTATATAAAAAAAATATGCTGAGCTTCCGAGGTGCTAGGGTTTCTCCATCAGAGAGCCCAGGCACCCAATGCCAGTTTTTCTGTGTCCATCTGTTTGTCCTGTCTTCATTCCCTCGTCCCTGGAGTTGTGCTAGGTATGGCAAGTAAATATTTTTATTGAGTGTCTACTATGTGAGTGTTCTTTCAAGGTGCAAGACAGACATTAATCAAAAACAATCACACAAACAAAAATACAGTGTCAAGGTTTGTGGTAGATTATAGCATAGGATGGAAAATGAGGTAAAGAAGCAGGAATGGCCCAGACAAGCCCCAAGGAGGCAGCTGTGAAGATCTGAGGACCACTGCAGAATCAAATAGGGAAGAAGGCATGTTAAAGCGTTAGCACAGTGCCCAGGCCCTGGCGAATATGGTCACAGGATTGGTAATGACCGTCTACTGGAAATGAAATTGTAATGATAATAGCCTCTTCCATCAAAGGATTGGGCCATATGGCTGGGGCCTTGGGACCAGGAATAGTCAAAACATAAGAGAGCATGTAACCTGTATCCCCACTCAGAGAAGGACCAAGAACAACTCATTGAGAAGTTATCAAGGCCCTTTCAGACTTGAGCGTGCTAAGGAGTTCCATCCTAAGACCCTCTTCTGTGAGCTTTGGACAGTGTGCTCGGCCATACCAGGTCCACACCTGAGCGTCTTTCTCTTACTACAGGTGGCCTGTGTGGCAGCCAGGACTTCCTACCCCAGCCTCTATCTATCAGAGCCCCAGTCAGGCTGACTTATGGTTCCCTGTAGTCCTCCTGTCCCAGCACAAAGACCCTGATCCTAGGACTGAGCCAGAGTGTGGCTGGCAGATAACTAAAGTCCACATCTGAGGGACACTGTGATGCCTTATGGCAAAGGAAAAGAGTGAGACCATGAAGCAAGGTCTCCAGAAAAACAGGTGTCAAACTGACATCCGTGCAACGCAGAGCCCAGGAGACCCTTTCTCACAGCCTGAGCCCCTGCTGGCAAAAAACAAGACTCCGCAGCAGGAAGTACAGAAAAGGGCAGACAAAAAGGAGCCTCAAGAAGGTTATAACACCCAACTCTTGAGTCCTTCCCACACACCTCTGCACAGCATGGCTGTAGTAATCACAGGGGCCCTGTATGCTCCCCTGCTGCCCCCACAAATCTGGAAGGATAGGACAGCTAACACATCAGGGCTTCCTTGTTCTGTAATTCAGAAGGTCCATAGTAGTTGGCCTAAGCATGCACCCTGCACTCAGCTCAGCCTGTGGGACCCTTGGTGACATTCTTTCTACAACCTGGGACTCCAACATCTGAATTCTTGAATGCATTGTCCTTGCCCTGACTTTTTATTTTAAGATAGGGTCCCATGTAGCCCAGACTGGCTTTGAACTCGTTATGTAGCCAAGGAAGACTATGAACTTTTGATCTTTTTCTCTGTGCTTTCCAAGTACTAGGATCACAATGCCAATTTATGCAGTATTTAGGACTTCATACACGACCAGCCTTGTGCACACTAGGCAAGCACTACTAAATCATATCCCTCTGACAACCTTTTAACGAATATCTTTTACTTTTCTCTAGAAGAACCATTACTGCCTTCCTTATCCACCAAATCAACTTTCTGCATGTAAACCTTTGTTCTGTCCATTAGCTTGCTTTCCTGGGGAAGCCATATTAAAACAGCCTGCAGGAAAAAATGTTGCAGGTGCACATGAGGTGGCTGGTGGTCAAGAGCCCAGAGTGCTAAGCTTTGCCTTCCCTAATAGAGCGTGGCAGCTGGAAGGGTCACATGGGACATCCCTTAGTCAGCAATGGGAGTGCTCTGCAAACATGATCCTGCACAGAGAGTACAGGCTGCTCTTTGGTCCTTCATCCTGACAGCTGATCTATTGCTTGGAAAACACCTTGTGCCTCTCAGAGAGGTCTGTGTTTGAAGGACTTTTTGATACCACTGCCTACTTCAGAGATCCAAAGGATCACATCTTTCCTTTTAGCCCCAGAGACTGGCTTCATTAGCTACCTCTCTGGAGCCACCAAGGGTAAGAAATATAGGAACTAAGATGAAAGGTGACAGACAGTCTGCTCAGTTCTCTGGGGCCCTAGGTCAGCCATGCAGGGCTCTTAGTGTCACGGCCCCACCCCTCCTGAAACCTGACATGTCAGCCTCTGAGTCCTTAACTAACAGTCCACATGCAGCTCTGACATCTTCTTAACAAATGCCTTTGTTTTGGCTAGCCAGGACTATTTCTTTAAGTTTGCTGTCTGTTGTCTTCCTGAGACTCTTGATATCCCAGAAGAATTAAAAATACATGGCAGGGGTTTGATGGTTCAGTGGTTAAAAGTCTATACTTCTCTCACAGAGGATTTGAATTTAGTACTCAGTACTCATGCTGGGTACCAAACTGCCTGTGACTCCAGCTCTCACGGAGCCAACACCCTCACAAGCACAAGCACAGACACAAAATTAAAAGAAAAAAATAAAATTTTAAAATGGAGAACAGTGGAGATTACTCCTGAGGATGGGACAGGGGCTCTGCCCCACGCACTGGCACAGGGAGAGGTATTCGGTAACTGTGATCCCCTCATCCCCTCTGTGCAAGTGGTGGGAATGGAACAGAAAAGAAGAGCTCCCTGATGTGCCAGGATGGCAGCAATGCAGTGATCTCTCCCCAGCTAAAGTCCTTGCTAACACACTGTATGAGCTTGCTCCCCAGAATTTGGAAGAAAGAGTAGACACCCAGATTAAGCTAAGGGCCATATAGGCATTAAGGCTATAATATGGCCTCCCCCTTGCCTTTCACAGACCATAATAATCTCCGACAGTGACATCATAGGTCTCCTGTCCCCTGATAGCAGTGGGCCTGTGTAAGTCTTATATTCATAGTAAACAAAAGGTCAAGTGAGAAAAGTGCTAAGAACATGGCCTCTGTAGTCTGATTGTCTAAGCAAAATGACCAAGTCTGCTATCTATTGGCAGTGTGACCTTGAACAAGTCACTTAAACATTCCGGGCCCCAACTTTCCCATGTATACATGGAATTAAGATATGAGAAAATTCAATTCATTCAGATTTGGTGAGAAGCATATGCAAAAATGTGGCCAGTTGTACAAGAGCCTTATTGGGGTAAGCCGTGCAGGAAGGGCTGGAAGCCCACCATGCACACCTAATACCCATGAACAGAAGGAGCAGAAAGGCTGGGTAGAAAGGGAGGGGGGGAGCTGGCTAGCCTGGAGTACACTGAATAATGTTAGAAACAAGAGAGACGCTGCCTCAACAAACCAGAAGGTGGGAGGGGACTCGTGAAAATTGTTCCTTCTGATCTCTAAATGTACATAATGGCACATGCATCAGAGAGAGAGAGAGAGAGAGAGAGAGAAAGAACTGCAGCTCCAAGTAATAGTGCCATAAACTGAAGATGCTGAGGCCTTACTTTACTGCCTTACTGGGAAATGTTCTCTGTTGTTGGCTGACTTTCTCTGAAACTCCTAGAAAGTTTGCTAGCACTTTCCAGGACTGCACTACCTAAGGCTTTCTTTCTATCCAATTTTTGTTTTGTTTAGTTATTTGAGACATGGTTTTACTTTGGAGCCTAGACTGGCCTTGAACTCCTGATCCTCCTGCCTCAGCCTCCCTAGTACTGGCATTTTATGTGAGTTTGGGGAATTGGGATACGGGTCATTGGGTTTTCATGGTAAGAGCTTTTCATCGCTGAGCCATTTCCTGAGCCCTTGGAAGCTCTCATCAAATGGTAGATACATCTTTCCACAAGCAGAACTGATGGCCATGACTCAGAAAGTGCTGCCCACTCTGTGCTCCTTCGGACAGGTTCTGAAAAGAACTGGTAAGGCAGAGACTTGCTAGACTATGTGTAGCCCTATTACCGAGACATCTTCAGTGGCAGACTTCTCTGGCTAGCAGAATACATCAATGCTTTTTGTCTCTTCAGAGAAGCTCGTTTCTGTCCCTTGCACCCAAATTCCAGCTAATACATTCAAATTGAAGATACCACAAGAGAGAGGTGCAGATGGAGCCTGGCAGCTAGAGTCAGAATAGAGATGGAACTACAGTTCTGTAAGGTATCTTGGTAATGCCATGCTGTGCCAAGATGAGTGTGGCTGTGTCTGTGGACTCTCGGGCATCATGTCCTAGTAACCAGCATGCAAGGAGAGGCAGGAGGGTTGGAGGTGGGGAGCAGAAGGGAAGTTCCTTTAACAGCAGTCATGCTATCCAAGTTACAGCTCTGTCCACAGAAAACAAACTTGGAGAGCCCTCACCCAGCCCAGAGGCTCAGCCCAGGAAGAGAGCCAGCCTCAGTTGAGGAGAGAGCACCTTCCTGTGTCCTCCCCAGAGGGGAACATCTGGCTGTTGCTCAACTAGAGGCAGAAGCCAATCAAACAGAACTTTCCCCTGCATTAAGTGAGAAGCACACAGACAACATCTGCTCTGTGCCAGGCTCCAGGCAGAGTCAGCATCCAATGATGACAGTTGCTTTGTGTAGTACCCTGATCCCTGCCTGCAGGGCTTCTCTGCTCGAGGGTAGATACTTTTGAGCATGCTCTATCTTGCGCGGAGACTTCGGGGAGCAAACCCCAGGAGTATCTTTGTGTAGCACCTCCCCTCCTCTGCATCCTGGGAACTACAGAAAGCTCCCTTCTATGGGGTTCTACAGCAAGGCCAGAGCCCCAGCCACGGTTCTCATTGACGCAGCCTGGGTTGGCTTCTCTATTGCTTTCTCCCATTCCCTGTGTCCCTTCTAAGCATCATTTCTTCAAGATAAATTTCCTGCATATCATACTTTGCCTTACTCTGCTTTTCCAGAACCCAAGGTGGGACTCCTCCAGCCCCCACCCCCATTAACATTACCCCCTGTTTACAGCAATTATGATGGCAGGTGCTCAGTATCCTTAGTCTCTGGGGAGAGTGCAAATCAAAACTGCTTTGACATTCCTTCTCACCTCAGTCAGAAATCAAAGGACCGAGAACACTGTCAAGGATGTAGGAAAGGGAGCCCGTTTTCCTGGTGGGATGTGAACTGACAGCTACTGTGGACATCAGTGGGGGCGGGGCATGGAACAACAGTAGGACTATGTCACTTCACTGCTGGACCCATGCCCAAGCATCTAAAACAGCATACAACGGAGACACTGGTACAGCCATGGTGACTACAGCACCATTCACAATAGCCAAGTCATAGACACTGAGCACCAGATAAACAGAAAGGAATACAGTACATGTGCACAGTGGTGTATTCATCCAGGAAAATGAGTGGAACCAGAGAGCATCGTGTTGAGTGCAATAAGCCAGACTCAGTAAGACAGCATCATATCTTCTCTCATGCATAGACTCTAGATTTAAAGGAAAGACATGAAAACAGAAGGGAGGTGTTAAGGGAGAGAAAGAAAACAAGGGGGAGGGGAATAACCACAACCTAAATATATGCATGTATTAAGGTACATAATAGGGGCTCACTGACTGCTCTTCCAGGGGATCCAGGTTCAATTCTCAGCACCCACACGGACACTCACAACTGTCTGTAATTCCAGTTCCAGGAGATCTGACACCCTCACACAGACACACATGCAGGCACAAACAAACAAACAAACAAATAATACAGAATGAAGCTTATCATTCCAGACAATTAATTTGCACTGTTATTTTAAAGACAGCATGTGCTTCTGTTTCCTGGTTTGTATACCTCAACAAGCAGAAATGACACAAAAGTTGACACAGCCTCATTTTAGAGAAGAGGTCTGAGAGGTCAGTCCTACTGATCACACAGCAAGGGTAACAAAGAACCAGTGGGCTTCCTAGAATTGCTGTCCCTTAAGGTGTCAATTTAAGCTCTAGAAGTCTCTGACCTGCCTCAAGCATAGACATTCAAGTTATGTTCAGCAGGGATTGGATGCACGCTCAAATTAGCTACCTGAGGAAATCGGGAAGAGGTAAAAGTGGGCACAGAATTGCCAGAGGCCACAGCAGAGAAGGATGCTGTAGACTAGAGACCATGCCACATGAATTTTTCTTAAAATGGGGTTGTGTATGGTTTGGCAAAAAGTTGAGGCCAACAAGGGGTTGGTGCATTGGACAGAAATGAAGTTAAAATCCACTGCAGCCTGTGGAGAAAACCCTGTTATTATTGACTTAGGACTTGAGGAGAAAGTGGGTTGGCACCATGGGAAAAAAGAGATGGGAAGTAGAATTTAACTCAAGAGCTGTAAATAATTCATCTGGTCCTGATTCTGCTCCTGGTATCTGGACACCAGGGAGGATTGGTGTCCCCAGGCTGGGGACTCCATTTCTGAGCCAGCCGAACTGCGCTCTTGGCTGTCTTTTTTAAAAAGGCTGTTTCTCTCTTGGGAAGAGATGAATCTCCAGTGAGTTACTAATTAAGGCAATGAGGGGCTAGGAAGAGAAGCAATGTGCTTAGTTGTGCTCAGCAGCAGCAGCAGCAGCAGGAACCAAGCAGGACCCCAGCTGTGGCCACTGGATTACAGGAAGAACACTTTCCCCTGGGTAGGTGGGTACCAAGAATCCTGGCTGTGTCTATACCAAGCACAGTGATTGGCTGGCATTTTAGGCTTGGATGCAGCCCAGAGTGCTTGCCTAGCATGAACAAAGTAAGCCCTGGGTTCAGTCCCCCAGCATGGAAACCCAGCAGGGTGATATATGCCTTTATCTTACAGAAGCAAGAGAATCACAAGGATCAGAAGGCAAAGCTACATAGTGAGTTAGAGGCCAGCCAGGTTATATGAGATCCTGTCTTCAAAACAGGGATCAAGGTGTCAAGGTGGCTCTGCAAGTAAGGGCACTTAACACAGACCTGTTTAATCCCTGGAATCCACATAGTGGAAGGAGAAAATCGACTCCCAAAACATGTCCTCTGATCTATACATCAACACTGTGGCATGTTTGAGCATTCATGCACACACTAAATGTTTAAAAATTAAAATTCTAGTAGGGGAACTTTTTAACAAGTAGCTTCACCCACTGAGATGCCAACCTCTCCTCTCACCAGGCAGGTTCCTTCCTCCCCACTGGTGAGAGCAGAAACCAGTGTGTGCTCTGAGAATAGAGATGGTACAGAACCTAACAGAGACCAGAAGTGGTGATACAGAGGCAGTGTAACAGGCAGATGAGTTCAAAGCCAGCCTGGGCTACTATGCTGGATAGCTTTATGTCAACTTGATACAAGCTAGAGTTACCTGAGAAGAGGGAACTTCAATTAAGAAAATGCCTCCATAAGATCCAACTGTAGGGCATTTTCTTAATTAGTGATTGGTGGAGGGGGGCCCAGGCTGTTGTGGGTGGTGTCATCCCTGGGCTGGTGGTCCTGAGTTCTATAAGAAAGCGGGCTGAGCAAGCCATGATGAACAAGCCAATAACAGCACCCCTCCATGTTCTCAGTATCAGCTTCTGCCTCCAGGTTCCTTCCCCGTTTAAAATAAAGGCATTCTGAGCTGCCTGTATCATTTTGGCAGGAAAGAGGAAGTATTCTCTTGCAGCACTGTTGTGGGTGGGTCTTGAAAGGCACCAAAAAAATGAAGCATGGTTCTCTGAAGCCTTTCTCATCACCATATACAAATAAATGGGCCAGGGGACCCTAACGTGGCTCCCCCTCTGCTTCTGCAGGGCAGGCCATGGTCCTCTTTCTAAATGAGGGAACAATCAAGGATGGGAAGATGGCTTAGCTGAGCAGGCACTGCAAGCATGATGACCCATGACTGGATGGGTTTTTATCAACTTGACACAAGCTAAAATATCTGAGAGGAGGGAACCTCAATCATGAAAACACCTCCATAAGACTGGGCTGTAGACAAGCCTGTTCTCAGCCTTTCTGATACTGCAACTCTTTAATACAGTTCCTCATGTTGTGGCAACCCCCAACCATAAAATCATTTTCATTGCTACCTCATATCTGTAATTTTGCTACTGCTATGAATCATAATGTAAATATGTGTTTTTCAACGGCCTTAGGCAACCCCTGTTCAACTCCCAAAGAAGTCATGACCCACAGGTTGAGAGACGTTGCTGTAGAGCATTCCTTAATTATCTGTTGATGGGAAAGGGCCCAGCCCATCGTGAATGTGGCCATCCTTGGGTTGGTGGTAATGGGTTCTATAAGAAAGCAGGCTGAGCAAGCCAGGGGAAGCAATCCAGTAAGCAGGACCCCTCCATGGCCTCTGCATCAGCTCCTTCCTCCAGATTCCTGCCCTGCTTGAGTTACTGTCCTGAATTCCTTCAGTGATAGACTATGATGTAGAAGTGTAAGTCAAATAAACCCTTTCCTCCCCAGCTTGCTTTTTGGTCATGGTGTTTTATTATATAGCAGCAGTAACCCTAACTAAGACAACCTGACTTTGGATTCCTAGCACTCATATTTTTTTAAAAAAAGTGTGGAGTCTGGAGAGATGGTTTAGCATCTCTTGAAGAGGACCGAGGTTCCCTGGCACGCACATACATATATGCAGGCAAAACACTCACACACAGAAAATAAAATAAAAACAAAACACCAGGTGTAGCATCATGCCAGCACTGGGGCAAGCAAAGACATTATACTCCCTGGATCTCACTGAGCAGCCAGCCCAACCAAAGTAGTGAGCTTCAGGCTCAAGGAAAGGCCCGGCTCCAAAACAAGGTAGAGAGCGATTCTTCCTTGAGGAACCAAACCCACACTTGGGAATGTCTTCCTTTCATAACTTCTCTTCAAAGCCCACATCCATGTCTCAGGTTTCCCTCTATTATTATCTTTTATTTGCTTATTTGTGTGCGTATAGTTTAGTGTGTTGTGCGCGCGTGCACATGTGTGTGCATTTGTATGGCACAGTGCGTGTGTGGAGGTCAGAGGACAGCTTGTAAGATTGATGTACTCTCCTACTACCATGTGGACCCCAGGAGTGAACTCAGATCTTCACGCTTAGCACATACCTTTACACTTGGAGCCATCTTGCTCGCCCTTGGGTCTGGCTTACATTATTCTGAGCGCCTCTCCCTCTTAACTCCCATGCTTAAGTATAAATGAAAATATACTCATGAAATTCCACCTCTACTTTATACACAAACAGGAGAACTCTCAGTTCCAACATGGGGATCCTATTCGGAGAACCCCCTAACAAGAGAGCAAAAGCCACTTTCTGCTCCTGCTGGGCAGACAGATCCCTCTAGAAGTTGACTACTCTCAAGCAGCAGTTGCCTAGGAAACACCAGTGACATCAAGGAGCCTCAAGGACACACTAAATAACTTCAGCAACTGTTTGCATGTGGCATATGTCGCCAGGGGCAAAACCCTGTCTGGCTCACTGTGGAAAAGCCATGGGGACCCTAGAAGGAGTCAGAACCACCTGGAGGAATAATAGGAAAGTGAAGTCCTTTAGCCCCTTGATTGTCATGCTCCTAAGACAGACAGGGATCAATAAAGATGGTTCCCAGAAGAGGTTGCCCAAGGGCTTTGTGAAACCCAGAGAGTGGGTAGTCTTTGCCTAAATCTGTCTCTTCCCTTATCCTGTAGCATACTCTGCTCCCCATATGGGGTGTCTGGCTTCTGCTGAAGGAAGGTGGAAGTCAGTGACAGGACACGCTGTGAGGCCTCAGGCTCTGCTTAGCCAAGTTAGCTAATTAGGATCCTTTACCTGCCAGGTAAAAAAGTGAGTGGCAAGGAGGATCAGACTCTGTCACCTGCTCCAGCTCTAGTCTGCCGACTCTCATTAGAGCCATGCCACTCCCATGAGCCCTAGAGGCCAGAAGGCAAATGAGCCACACATGCCTACAGCCTATGATGGGAACATTAAGAGCCCATTTACCTGCTCTCTGGAAGGTGCAGGGACAAGGGCCCAAAACAGAAACCAGCCTTCCTTTCTTCACAGCTGGCTACCTGACCCTTCTGGTCAGGTCCCATCAGAAGTGACTGGTCTCTTTAGTGGCCGGGTCCAGTTTGATCACATCTGTAGGCTGGGCTGAAGGGAAGCCAAAATAAACAAAACCAAGCCATGCCTAGCAGTGAAGAAAGCAAAGAGCTGACAGCCATCCTCTGGCTTGCAGGACTGGGTTGCCTAAGCAAACCTCCTGCCTGCCCTAAACATTGTGTGAGGTATTAAACCACGGGCCACAGGAGTGGAAAGTACCACGTGAGCATGCAGGGTCACCAGAGAGGAAGAGAGAGCTCCCAGGTGAGCAATGCAATACACACAGGTCTTGAGAAGACAAGGGGCTGCCTCCATCCCTCTTCCAAAAAGTTCCCCAGCCAGGGATGGTGATTGTACTGGCTGGTTTTGTGTGTCAACTTGACACAAGCTAGAGTTATCACAGAGAAAGGAGCTTCAGTTGAGAAAATGCCTCCATGAGATCCAGCTGTAAGGCATTTTCTCAATTAGTGATCAAGGGATGAGGGCCCCTTGTGGGTGGTGCCATCCCTGGGCTGGTGGTCTTGGATTCCATAAGAGAGCAAGCTGAGCAAGCCAGGGAAAGCAAGCCAGTAAGTAACATCCCTCCACGGACTCTACATCAGCTCCTGCTTCCTGACCTGCTTGAGTTCCAGTCCTGACTTCCTTTGGTGATAAACAGAAATGTAGAAATGTAAGCTGAATAAACCCGTTCCTCCCCAACTTGCTTCTTGTTCATGATGTTTGTGCAGAAATAGAAACCCTGACTAAGACAGTGATGTAGTCCCAGTTGTCAAGACAATAAGGCAGAAGGAGTAACAATTCAGGGCCAGCCTGAGCTACATAATGAGAATCTGCCTCAAACAGACAATAGCAGTAACAGCAAAATGGTTTTCCATCAAGAGTATCTCCTGCATACCTCAGATCCTGTCATACCACACAGAATGCTTTGTTATATTTATTTATTTAGTGTGTACATATATGTGCAGGGCACATGTAACTTACTGGAGAAGTCAGAGAATTTTGGAAACCAGTTATCTCTCAGGAATTGAACTCACCTTGCTAGTCCTGGCTGCCAGAGCCTTTACCCACTGAGTCATTTCAATGGCCTATTCATGTGTGTGTGTGTGTGTGTGTGTGTGTCTCAGAAACAGAGAAATTAGTACTAGAACTGCAGTCAGTGTGGGCTCAAAGACGGTTCATATGTGTCTGTGAGTGAGATGCAGGTGCCACGGTGTGGGATGTCCAGGTTCTTGTCTCTTTACACTGAAACAGCTCTCATCATTGATGCTGCAGCAGCTGAGAAGCCAGTTGCCCAGCACCCCCAAATCTCTGCCAGCACCAGTTCCTGCTCCCATGCCACCCAAGAAACAAAAGGCATGCTTCCTGTGTCACACTCAGGAAGAAAGATCATAGGCAAGGTTGGCTAGAATCCCCCTGAAATGTTAACTTTTAGAGACTGCTCCCCTGCAGATTGACATAAAAAGTATATGTGTGCCATTGTGAGCTAGAATGATGTTAGCATGAATTACACAATACCCCAAACTCCTTCCTCCTGGCTGTTTATGCCCCAAGGATATCTTTGTACCACACAAGACTCCATCCCAAGAGTGGGAGTCCCTGAAAATGAACCACCATTTGAGCTATCAAATCCATTAGTATGGACGATACTTGGGTGGATGAGGTCAAATCCGGATATCTCCTAGGCAGACACAGACATCCATACAAAAGATTTTCTTCTAAGTCTATCGGTCTGATCATTAGAATGCTGCTGCCTGCCCTGCCAAGACACCATTACTTGGACCTAGAGAATGGCTGGGTTGTGTAGGCAAATATATTATCAACGTGTGTCACCAGGTAGTGGGGAATCAGAGTAATCTTGAATAATTTTAAAGGTTTTATTTGGTGGAGGAACAGTTTGTTTGCAAACAATGTGAAATGTATTGGCTCCCTGTACCACAAGTCTCT
>JADRCH010000017.1:6332261-6353424 GCA_019843965.1 Rhynchomys soricoides
AAGTGAATGGCCAAGTCTGTCTTCCTGAGTGGGATTGAAGTTGAAATAGAAGGCCAAGGATTTACACATCTGAGCAGTCCCAAAAGGGTGTGATCCCACCCACCACTGACCAATCAATCATTGTCTGGGCTTCAGCCTCATCCTGTAAGGTGGTCTGACAAGCTGTAAGAACTGTGTGAAATCTCTCTCTGGGAGACAAGTTCTTCCTCCGGCCGCACCTTTTTCTTCCCCCCAGGATAAGATTTCTAGGGAAATTCCCATTTCCTTGGAGTCCATTGCTTTAATGGTCTGATATAGAAACTCAGAATGTCTTTAGTATATCTTCATTTGCTCTATGCCTACTACATAAGCTGGGCTAGCCTAGGCTATCCAGCCCCAGGGGATCTGGCAGCCAACAGAAGGGACAGGAGTAAGCCTTATGTAGACTGAAGAATTGCCAGTAAAACTCGTCACTAACTGCTTTTTCTTAGAACTGAATGAATCTTTATTCACCAAGTTCTGGGGTTCCTCTCCAGCAGAAAGAGCTGATACCTGGTGTCTTAGTCAGGGTTTCTATTCCTGAACAAACATCATGAACAAGAAGCAAGCTGGGGAGGAAAGGATTTATTCAGCTTACACTTCTACATTGCTGTTCATCACCAAAGGAAGTCAGGACTGGAACTCAAGCAGGTCAGGAAGCAGGAGCTGATGCAGAAGACATGGAGGGATGTTACTTACTGGCTTGCTTTCCTTGGCTTGCTCAGCTTGCTCTCTTATGGAAGCCAAGACTACCAGCCCAAGGATGGCACCACCCACAATGAGCCCTGTCACCCTTGATCACTAACTGAGAAAATGCCTTACAGCTGGATCTCATGGAAGCATTTCCTCACCTGAAGCTCCTTTCTCTGTGATAACTCTAGCTTGTGTCAAATTGACACACAAAAATCAGCCAGTACACCTGGGTACACATGATAAGTAAAGGGCATAGCAATGAATCCAACATGGGAGTCAGAAAACACAAGCTGAGGTGTTTCATTCAACCCAAGACAGGCAGTAGTAACAGACTCAGAACAGAAACAAGGACTGCTGGCATTTCCTCACCTGCACTTCTCCCAGAATGACAAGAAATTGGGGAAACTTCTGGAAACCCCCTAAGACAGCTCTGGTTGAGCCTTTGCTCTCTGTCCAGTTGCACCTCTGTCCCCACTGTGAACAGCAAGGCCAGAACATCAGCTCCGAATGATCAGGTTCTTCCTATCTGCAGGGTTCTGTGCTTCAGGGAGTCCATGTCCCTCCCTTCTGCTCACAGACAAAACAGGCTCCCTACCATGAAAATACTTCTTTTCAGCTCTGCTGAAAGATATCAGTGGGTGGCCCAGTTCACTTGTAGGTGTCAAGGGAGATGAAAGGAAGCACACAAGAGAGGGAACCAACCCAAAGAGAAGGAGGAGGCAGAAGCTCCTGGAAACACTCTAAAGCCAGTAGGAAAACTAGACTGGAGCTGTCCCTCCTAGCCTAGAGGAGAAAAGATAAGAAGGCAGTAGGAAGTGGCATGGGGTAGGGTGGGAAGAGGAAGCAAAGGAAGTGGGTGAGGAAGTAGCTTGCCTCTCTCAGGAGCCTTTGCTCACTCCCTCTGGAGCCACTGGGGAAACTGAGGTGGTCAGCAGGCCTGAGAGTGGCTGCTGCATTCAGACTGCTGCCATCCTGGCTGTACACACAGATTCCTGCTGCCAGTTGGCCAGACATCAGGTCTTCAGTCATGGCTGCGGAAGGGAGAAGGCGGCTGCCTTTTGCTGTTCTCTCCAGTTGGCAAAAACAGCACAACCCATGAGCCTGGCCAGGCCCCATTTCCTCCCACAAGGCCAATGATTCCCTGGGCTGGGGAAATACACCTGGCCAGAATTCCCATAGAGGGGGAAGGGAGCACAGTTTTTCTGGTCCCAGGGGAAATAAGCAGCTTGGCTACTACAAAATGCTTTGATATCAAAAAGAATTGGAGGAAGACAAATCACTAGGCCCCAAATGGCTGCTGATTTGGTGAGACTAGAGCAGTTTCAGCAGTGGTGATGGACACACTGAGCTCATGAGGGCCACCATTTAGAGAGCACTCACAAGGTGTTCCTTCCAGGACATCTTTTAGTCAAGCAAGCTGGGACAATGACAGTGTCCTTTATGTGCAGTGCCTCCTGGCCAAATGTCACCAGCTCTAAGCTACCTCCTCACTTGAGCCAACTCCCTGTTGGGTTATATGGGGTCTGGTGTCCACCCCAGGGCTCAGGTCACTGGGGGAGGCAAGAAGTGGGAAGTTTGACCTCACTCGCCCCACAGTGCTGCTAGGTGGGTGTCAGGTTGTGAGAAGCCGCAGGATACCGTCCAGAGGTGGGGGAGCACGGCCTGGGGTCCCAGGGACTACACAGAGCCACCTTAGCAATCCCGGGCCTGCAATGAGACAGGGACCATCTGGTTCTCAGGCTCTTGGATATCCCAGGCGCTACTGGATGCCACAAAGAGCTGAGAACGGAGTGGGGGCCCTCAGGATGGATCTAGCCTGGGGCCAAGGGGAAAAAGAGGGGAGGAGCCTGGCTGGGTCCCACTGGGGACCAAGTCCTTGGCTTGTCAGCAGCTAGCTGGCTTGGTTTAGTAGAGACCATGGCTGGGAGCACTGAGAGACCTTCTGCAGGAGACTAGATGTGCCTCTTTAGATGAAGGCCTGTTCCATTGTTCCCCATGGTGGATCCTGATAAAAAGGAGACAGTCCATGGTTTTAAGGTGTTTGTTGTCATGGCGGAGAATGACTACGAGTAAAACCATACCCCACTTTCTCAGGGCGGACCTGAGGTTAAATTTTTGCAGGGAAGAATGTCTGAGAAGGGGAGTTTATTGGCTAAGCCTCTAGATACCTCATTAAAATGGAAATCTATCTTGAGGCTACATGATCACAAGTCCTCTACCTGTAGAGGGGGTTGGGGTGTTGCCCTTATGTGACAGACCTATGGAGAGCTGTGACCTGGTGTCAGGAGCCTGGGGCCCAGGAGCATGGCAAAAAAACGCCTACCATCCCTTGCACAGTTATCCCCTGCTGGAGACCCCTGCTGGATCACTGGGGTTTTAAACCTTAGCTCAACCAGAAACTAGGCAGTCTTTTAAGGTCTTAGGGCTTCCTTATCACCTAGCAGTGCTGGAGGGCCAGGGAGTAGCAGTGGACCCCTAAGAAGCCCTCAGGCACTGACAGAGGGAAATTGATGGGTCAGAGACCCTTCTGCTCTGTGTGTGGCCTCCTGGGCTTCCAGTGGCTCTCACAGGATGAAGCTCCAGTGACCTGGCCTGCCTGGGTAATTTACTTAATAATGTACCAGCACTGCATGGCTTCTCATTCCTGTTTGATTCCTCCAGGCTCTGCTTCCCAATAAAACTCCCTGCACCCAGGGTCAGGGAGACCCAGAGTCCTTGACCCAGGGTCAGCTTTAGGGAAATACAGCTACAGTGGTTCAAATGGGACACCTCTCATGGGCTCATGCATTTGAATGCTTTGTGCCCAGCTAGTGGAGCTGGGTGTGAACTTCTGCTCTCTGCTTCTTGAGTAATCAGACTCAGTGTGATCAGCCACCCACACTCCCCACACCAATACCATGCCTTCTCCACCATGATTGACAGTGCCCTTCTTATACTGTAAGCCCAAATGGACCCTTCCCGCCTGAAATTGCTTCTTCTTATCAGATGAGAGCAACGTGGAATGTAAGTAATATACCAACATGAAAGAAAGTGCTGTCAATCCACCTCACACAGGAAAGCCAAGGCTTGGTAGCTGAAGGGCCCATGGCCTGGTGGGACCTCTCTCCTGCCATCATTATGAATTCAGCTGAATTTTGAGATGCAAAACAACCCTGGGTTCCATCAACAAAAAGCCCAGAAGCTTCTCCCCTACAGACAGCAGCTTTTGCCAGGCCATTCAAGGACTTTCCAGGAAGCTCTGTCCTAGATACATGGGTTAAAAAGACAAGTGGCAAGCTGGAGGTCAATAGATTTCAGTGAGTCTCTAGTTTCTGTGCCTGAGCTTCTTCCTCAGAAAGGTGAATAGCCAGTGACAGCCTGGAAGGGTGAAAAGTCAAAGCCACAAATCCCTGTGACCAACATGACTTTCAGAGTCAATGTGACTGTGGCAAGAAACACATGGAGAAAGCTGCCCTGGGGAGCACCTGTGGGGATCTTACCAGAAAAGAGTGGTGTGCGGGCTAAATGGGAAAGAGCCAGTCACCCACAGGGGAGGGCGCTACCCAGTCAGGGCCAAGATGGACTGGGAACATGAGTCTCTATCCATCTTCTGGAGTGAAGATGTCTTCCCTACCCTTGGACATCAGGAACCCAAACTTTCTGACTTGGAACTCCAAAGCATATGAGCAGCTGCCAGCATCCAGAGCTATATCCTGGGCACTGGGGTCTGCAGACTTGGGCTGAGCTCCACCAGCAGCCACCCTTCCCCCAATTCCAGGATCTCTGCTAATAGGCATTAAAGGCAGCCTGGGCAGCCTGTCCTGAGATGGCTCAGCCTTTAGTTAAATGAGCCGCCGATCCCCCCCCCCCCACACACACACACCCGACCTCTCCGACCTCTCCGTGTAGTTCCCCATATATCCTGCTGAGTCTGTCTCTCTGTGAGCCCTGGCTGACTGATACAGTTCCTGGTAACACAGACTCCTGTGAGGGGAAAGCAGTGTAGGCCTTGAAGGGACAGAGATATGTCCTTGGAGCCCAGCTTCAGCATCTTACTCTCCCACTCTTTGAGTTTTGGAAAACCCACTGTCTCTTAGAAGTCTCTTTCCCCATCTGGGTAGTAAAAGTGCTGGGAGTAGGTATGGGGGTTGGGGGCAGATATTGGATGAACTGACCAAGATGGTAAAAGTGAGACTCTAGGCAGGTGTCAAGAGTTGACCATCTGCCCTGGCCCTGGGCTGCTGCAGTGAATTTGTGTATAATTGGGTTGATCTAACCCCCCAGGATATTTAAATAGACTCAGAGTTTCAACACCCAGTCTGATTCCAGATGACTCTACACAGCTGTATGGTGCCCAATTAACCTTCTGATTATGCTGGGGAGTCAGCCCGTGAGGCTCCAGCACTTGCAAAGGGCCTCTGAGCCTTGAGGCCAGGCAAATCTGGAGGCACAGCCATGAGCTACTGGCTGGAAGCCAGGCAATCACTCCTTGGCAAGAAAAAGACTGAGCTAAGAATGCTCCAAGTGGAAAGGGGAGCTTGAATCCAAGGATATTCTCAGTGGGTGGAGCCAAACCCCCTGGAAAGAAAGCCTCAGACTCTTTGTAGGCAGCGAAGCTAGGCAGAGACTCCCATCTGCCCCGGGAGCTCCACCAACCCTCTCATCTATAGAGTTCAAGGAGGTACCTTTCAAGCCAGGCATCTGCAGGCTCCATCACTTCTTCCCATTGGCAGATTGGTGGTGACTGGAGGAGGAAACCAATGATATGACATCTCACCAAGTCTCTGCAGGTCTACAGAGACTACCCTTGCCAAGCATCTGCCTTCCCTTGCTTACCTTCTGTGGGTTCAGTTATACAGCCCTACCCCCATCAGAGCCTCCAGCCTGGGGAAGTGAGCAAATGCTTACAGTTTCCCTAATTCCTCCCTGTGAACCAATAATTGAAAGAACAGCTTCCAGGAGGAAGAGATAATGTCGCTCATGGTTTCAGGGACTCCACTGATCATGTCAGGGAAGGCACAGCAGAGCAGAGCTATGCTAAATCACAGAGGCCAAGAAGCAGAAGGGAACAGCATCCGCAAGGGGCCATGGCTAGGTACAGTCCCTAAGGGCACACCACGCAATCTCCCAGGTGCTTCTCAGGTCCAACCAATCAAGTTACAATCGAGATCAACCCATCACACTCTCAGAGTTTGTAAATAGTCCCTCTATTACACTGGCCTCAATTAACTGCTTAAAGATAACATCAGAATATCAGTTCCCTTCTGAGATCCAGACCCAGGCACCAAACTTTAGCAAACTTGAGCAAAATATAAATTTATATATTATATATTATATATTATATATTATATATTATATATTATATATTATATATTATATATTATATATTATATATTATATATTAGTATATGTTATATATAAGTATATATTATATATGTTTACTTATTTCATCTGAGTCTTATATAGCATCACCATAAAGGCAATCTATCTCAACGCCAAGCTGATCGGGGCATGTGACACCCACTAAGATGCCTCTTGACATTTCTTACATAACTGAACAATTGGAGGGAGGCCACACTGTCGCTAATTTTAATGATTTTAGGGCTGACTTGTATTACTCTCTTGTGGGTTCAACATGGCTGCTTTTGTTCTGGGCATCTTATCAATATTCAGGACAGAAAGAAAGTAGCCAAAAGAAACTGATATGTATCATTTCTAAGCTGGAAACACAAAGATTTCTGTGTCCCACTTGGCAGACGCTCACTTCCAGACTGTGTTCCCCAGCTACCCAACAACAGGAGCAAACGGACAACAGTCCTAAGACATTCTGTACTCTGTACAAGGAAGCAAAGAGTAAAGGGGTATCTGGAAACTGCTTGAAGGTAAGTCCTGGGATTGTTGGGGTTCACAGTGGACATAAAAATTACCATGGGTAGGAGGCTAGAGAGATGGCTCTGTGGTTAAGAACACTGGTTACTCTTGCAGAGGACCTAGGTTCAGTCTCCAGTACTCACATGGTGTGGCTCACAGCCATCTGTAATTTCACAAGCGTGAACGTTGTCCATACACATACAAAACACTATATACATAAGATAAAATAAAAATATTTTTCTAAAAATTGCCATGGGTACACGTTACAATGGCTGCAAGATAGGAACTGTATCCGGGGCTATGACGATGGCACATCAGGTGAAAGCACTTGTCATGCAAGGCCCATGATGCGAGTTTGTCCCCCAGAACTCTCAGAAAAAGCTGGATGCTGTGGAGTACATCTGAGACCCCTGAACTGCAGAATAGAAGGCTGAGCCAGGAGACTTGCCCAGAAGTCCACCCACCGGCTATATATAAAATAGAATCCATGTATTTTCAGTAGAAGCGACAAGAGAAACTTTAACTCAACAAAATCAAAGGAAATGATTGAGTCCAGAAAGTTTTCATTTCTCTTCTGACCTCAGTCTCATATCATGTGCCCACATTTACACACACACACAGAGAGAGAGAGAGAGAGAGAGAGAGAGAGAGAGAGAGAGAGAGAGCGCACCAGGGCTTATCCCAGAGTCATATACAGAGGTTTGAGGATGCAGGGTGTGCCAAAAAACAAAAACAAAACAACAACAACAACAAAACACTTTGATACATTGCAAACAAGATCCAAACTAGGAAACAATTCCTCCCACCCACCCTGATCCTCACCCCCACTCTAAATGCTCTTGTATTTCTTCTGCTTCCAGTGTACCTTGCATATAAACCAGATCATTCTTATACACTCCCCGCCCCTGGCTCTGCTCAGACCTCTTAGCATATGATTGCTGTTTGGCCATCTCATCTCTGCAGAATGATGCTAGATCAAGTGTTATTTCTCTCTCTCTTATTTTCTTGACAATGAACATACATAGCGTGTGCAGTTCTCTTGTTTAACTTTTTTTAATGGCATCAGTCATCTATCAGAAGGGAAATGAGAACACTACTCCCACCCAGTACATATTGCCTCTATTTTGCCACTAACTGCAAAACTCAACAAATATACCCTCACATGGGCATATGCACCTGCCAATCACTCACTGTTAGATTCAAAAAGCTCCGGGACGTGTGGGCTTCCCCCTCTACGCTGAGCTGATGCATAGGCTAGAGAGGGGAAGTTAATACCGCATTGCCTTGGAGGTTTAGCAAACATCTCCAGCTTTCCTTACACAGGTTTGGAAGTGGCCAGGCAGTATAGTGACCCCACAAAGCCCGTTTCTACTTCATCTCAAAGCCTGTGTGTATTTTGATGGAAATATAATCCTTATGTTTGCTTCGTTTCTACCTCCTCCTGCACTGTCCTAAGAGCTAGCTGATTGATGGCCAAAGCCCCTTGGAGACTTCTTGGAGCATTTTTTTTTTCCTTAACAGAAAAAGGAAGCTGCCTTGGCTGGCAGTAGCCAGAACTTGCCTGCCAAAGGTCTGCAGAGAGCCAAGCGCAGAAGCCAATGGGCAAAGAAACAGATGGAGGATCAGGGTCAGCTTTCTCTGGGAAGAAGGCAAATGGCTACTCTCTACATTCAACATTTATTAAGCATCTGCTATTTATTAACTGCAGTTCTACAGGTAGGGGACAGAAAAATAGAAAGATGGCCCCTCCCTGAGTTTAGGGAGCTCCCTACCTCTCAGACAGGTGTCATCAATTTTTTCTATAAAAGGCCAGAGAGACAATAATTTTGCTTTCCAAATGAGAAGGCCTGCGGGTCATCTCCTCAGTAATGCCACTGGTGTGAGAGCAATCGGAGATAGCACACTGAAGGAGAAGGGTGCCAAGTTCCAACAGAACTTAATCACTATCAGAGTAAAAGCTGGGCATGGTGACTCATGCCTGACACCAGTATTTCACAAGGCAGAAGAAACAGGAGCACCATGAGTTTTAAGCTACAATGAGGCCACCTTAACCCTTGCTCAAGGCAGAAACCTTTAACGGCACCAAACATGACCATGTCCAACCTCTGCCAACAGCCAATCTCTATAATTTTTCTCTCATTCAATAAATATGGGTATCTCCAATATGGAGATGAACGGCCCTAAAGCCTTCATCATGGGGCCCTAAACCCCATTTCCTTGATGGACTTGAAGTAAGGAGAGCAAATATCCCAACCAAAGGTGCCTCTACCAGGTCTTTCCTCAGTAAGCTTCATTCAGGGCCTGTGTCTTTACTTCCAGTGTGAACCACATGGCCCCTGCTACTGGAGTCCCATGGGGTCCAGCAGGTTGTGGTCATCTTCATGAAAGGGGCAACCGGTGGGTGTACAAGCGTTTGGGGATGGACACTCACCAGGCTGCCTTAGCAGTGACAGTGACAGTGACAGTATACGGACGTCTTGGGCTTCTTCAAATAAGATGAGGCATGAGGTGAGTCACCCAGTGACTTGCTCAAGAGGATCTAAGCTGAGGAATGGCACCCTCTACACAGTGCTTCAGAATACTGAACTGTGTGTTTCTAGACAGGTCAGCCCCGCTTCCAGCAGATCTCAGTTCTAGGAGACCAAGTGACTCTCTGAGGGACTGGAGAGGAAGGAGGTAGCCATCTCCAAGACTCTCCCATCTGCCTGGAATCTGTTCTGGGTCCAGAAGAGAGAACTTTGGTCCTGACTGGTCCCTGATTAGATAACCCTAGCTTTCCATTTTTGGCTTTAAGGGGTGTGATTTGACACCCAGACTTAAACTTTTGTAGGGAAATTCATGTTATGACATTATGACATCTTGTGGTCACTTAGAGGAACCCACGCTATTCCCTTCCAGTTTCTGTCCTGAAAGAAAAAAAGGCCCAACTCAATGCCAGCTAAGGAGTGCAGGATGACATCACTCTCTTCCTCAATGGCCACTTAGGTTGCTTCTACCAAGTATCATGTTTCTCAAAGAGAGGTCCTGGACCAGTAGGACCAGAAACACCAGGACCTACACAACTCTTTAGCCTCCTGGAGCAGAAGCTGCACTTTCTTGAGGGCACAGTATAATGCCTGGTGGGGGAGCTTGGCAGGGGTTCCTCTGTTCCACCCCATCATGAGTTGGTATTTAATTTGCTTCTGTTCTCATTGCTAGGTAAAAGGCAAGCAAGAGAAGGGAGCCAATGGGATGTTACTAGAGAAGCAACCAGAGTGAATCCAGAAAATTCGGAGGGACCCTGGACCAAGTTAGTTGTTTTGCTTGCCTGTGATCCTCGTGTTTATGGGTGTGTATGCTAGACACCATTCTCCATTCTAAGTGCTGTATACACTCTCACTTAACTCCCATACACAATCAAGTAGAAGCTACAATTGCTCCACATTGCAGATGACAAGACTACAGCTTACAGGGACTTTGGCTCCCAGCTACCCCTGCAGACAATGAACTCTGCTCAGTCCTCAGGTCACATTAGAATCAAGGTGAAGGAATAAAAACATTCTACACAAATAAAAGGTAACCAGGGGAGGGAGTTCCAATCAGTAAGAAATGTCCGTGTAGACTAGAAAGAGGGAAAAAGCACGGGTAAGAGACAAACTCTGGATCTTGGTTTCTCCTCTCTGGCAAGTGCCTACAAGAAGGCAGCCAATAAGATTGCGCCAGGTGGTGCTGGCGCACGCCTTTAATCCCAGCACTCTGGAGGCAGAGGCAGGCAGATCTCTGAATTTGGGGCCAGCCAGGTGTACAGAGTGAGTTCCAGGACAGCCAAGGCTACACAGAGAAACCCTGTCTCAGAAAAAAGAAAGAAAGAAAGAAAGAAAGAAAGAAAGGAAGGAAGGAAGGAAGGAAGGAAGGAAGAGCAGGGAAAAAGAAAAAGAAAAGAGCTACTATTATGCACTGCAGAGTGTTAGAATTCTCCATAGGAGGGAGGCCTGGATGTGATGACAGGAACAGGAGGAAGACTAAAAGGCAATGCAAGCCCAGGCCTCTATTCATACTGTAACCTCCTCCCCAGCCCCACCCTAGATTCACTTGCCTCTCAGGAGAGGCCAGTCTTAAGAACGCTGATTTAGAAAATGTCTGATGTAGCTAAAGGCAACGAAGCTCTAAAGGTAGGCAGGAAGAGCTGTGTGGAAATTCAGAGGGATGGATGTCCACAGGAGAGTCAGATTCAGAGTTGTTTCTCCACCCCAGGTCTACAATGTCCGCTGTCTAGCTCAACAGCACCCAGCCACTGCCCCCACATGCATGTGTACATACATACAGAAACAGAGACAGAGACAAAGACAGAGACAGAGCTAATCACCCGAGGACGGAGCATTTGAAGACTCTTTTTAGACTGACAAAAAGCAGACCAGATGAGAGGGAAGAAACAGAAACATTTAAGGATGGGAAGAGGATTTAAGAAGTACTCAGGAAGACAAAGCAATCCACCATCAACTGAAGCTCATCCCGGTCTTCCCAACATTGCACAGCTATCCATTTAATAGACTCCTAGAGAATGTTCTGGGCCACTGACATACCCATTCATACATGGAAGCCCTAATAACTAGCTTCACGTGGCTACATGCAGAAAAGGGATATTCAGAAAGTGGATCAAGCATGGGCTCTAGTCCATTTCCCCATAAGAAGAGAAAATCTGAACACACAAAAAGACTTCACTGATGTTCGTGCCATGCACAGAGGGAGGGTCCTCCAAAGACGAAGGGAGAAGGAGGCCATCAGCAAGTTAAGGAGAAAGGTCTCAGAAGAAACCAATTCTGTTGACAACTTGTTCTAGAAGAATAAGAACTGAAGTTCTCTTTCAACCACCCAAACAGGTTTTTTTGTTTTTTGTTTTTTGTTTTTTGTTTTTTTTGTTACAGCATTCTGATACACTGGAATATGGTTGAGGTGTCCCTGAGGGTCCATTATGACTTGGTCCTGAGGGTGGTGATGTTGGAAGATGGGGCCTGGTAGGGGATGTCCTGGAGTCAGGAGGTTTTCTTAAACAACACTGGTCCCTGGGAGGGAGTTCCTAGAAAGATTGTTAGTACCAAAACCTGAGCCTATCCCCCCCCCTCTCTCCCTCTCTCTCTCTCTCTCTGTTGGAACCACTTGATAATTCGTAAACTTGCTCTGCCTTTTCTATCTGAGCCATAAAGCCCCACAGCCAAGGCACAGCCTTCCTTTGTAGAATATAAACTGTCAAACTCTAAAATTTTATCTATCTATCTATCTATCTACCTATCTATCTATCTATCTATCTATCTATCTATCTATCTATCTTGAGGCAGGGTCTCATGACTCCTAGGCTAGTTTCAGACTTGCTACATAGAAGAGAATGACATTAAACTTCTGCCTCCACCACTCAAGTACAGGCACACCTGGTTTATGTAGTCCTGGGGTCAAACCCAGGACTTCGTGCACTCTAGGCAAGCACTGTAGCAACTGAATTACATAGCCCTAGCCCCCCAACTTCCCCTTAATAGAACTCTTGCTCTGCAGATTAGCCCGGGTTGGGTATTTCCTGGTTGTGACACAAAGAGATGAGCACATTCCTAGCTAATACCAAAGACCATACTGGGCAGCAGAAGACTCATTTTCTTGTTTCAGAAGAAAAATAAATCACAGCAACAGGAAACTGATCCCTGGAAGAGTGAGTCACCTTCCAGGAGACTCAGGTACACACAGTTTTTGCTGTCCCCTCCATCTTCTCAGGGCCCAATGGGATGCAAAGAGAAGGACATCATCATGGAAAATCAGCTGACCAGACCCAGCCAGGAGCTCCAGCTATGCCTAGATACCCAATGCCCCACTTGCTTACTGGCATTAACCACAGTCCTTTGCCATCTTGGAGCCCACTGTCTAGAACCTTCTACAGCCAGAACCAGCTGATTCACTCTACTTACAAGATTGATTCCTGCTCATACCCCTACCTCATGCAAGAGTTAACACATCAGCTTCTCTGGAGATACTAACACAGTTGGGCTTTTTCCAATATGTCACCTAGAAATTCCTAGTGTGGGTGCATTTGGAAAACACTGGAAGTTGGCTTAGGAAGATGTTTCTCTTCTTGCTTGGGGTATTGAAGGCATGAGTATAGGTTTGGAATCCTGCTTGCTATAGGACCTGTTAGAACCTTTCATACAAGAAGTATGCTGGTTGCTCTGGTCCAGTCAACTCTTCTGTGTGGACCTTGGGACATAGACATGTAACACACTTGTTACAGCTTTATAACTCACTTTCCTGGTATATGGAGAAATTCAATCCAAAGTTGAAAGGGTGAGCTCTGGAACAAGGTACTGAGATGTCTAATAAAGCCTCCCAGGAGCACAAGAGGTGGAGGCAGGGGATTCTTGCTGTGTAGACCTTAGGCCTGTTGCATAAGCACCACATGGGAGCTTCTAAAGATGGCACTCCCCTGAAATATCAGCTACTCTAGAAGCTGAAATGGGAGTACGACAAGTCTGAAGACAGCCTGGGCTTGCAGATTCTGCCTCAAAAAAAAAAAAAAAAGTCTAAAAGGGCTGGGGTGTAGGGCACAGGAAGCTCTCTCACCTAGCATGTGGGAGATCTTGAGCTTGGTTGCTAACACTGAACAACATCAACAGCAAAATATCACAGCAGACTTTATCCTAGAATTTCAGATTGTCCCTGGTTTACCCTAATGCAAAGGCAGGATTAGAAGCCAGAGAGGCAAAGCTTCAGGGGTCTGCCTCATTCTGTGGTAAGAGGAAAATAAACTTGCAGAGCAGAGAACACACAAGCACTAACCAGAACACATGACAAACACACACACACACATATATATATGCACACACAAACACTACACACACATATACACTATACACTCAAATACTACACACACATATACACTAAATAAACATCTATACACATTTATGTACACATTGTACACACAAATATATATACTGAATGTGCATATACACACTATAACTTCAAATCTTACACCTTACATATACACACTATAAATACAAATACACACACAAACACACACAGGCACACATCAGAAGTTCAGGCCCTTTAACATTTACTTTTCTGCAAGCCTCAGCAGGAATCTGCCTCCTAGCTGCCTCCAAAGCCAGCAACTCAAAGGTGACCAAGTTCTCTGAGGACTGAGCAACACCCCCACTGGGGCTGGCTTAAGTTCTCACCGCAGTGTTACCAGCTTCTAGGCCTTGGAGGTAGAAGTGGAAAATCTGAAAAAGATGAGTCTGACCCTCCATACAGTCTTGTGGTTCAATCAATATATACAAGGGGTGTGTGTGTGTGTGTGTGTGTGTGTGTGTGGTGTTGATCTAAGGACAACTTGTGAGATTCAGTTCTCTCCTATCTAGTGATTCCTGGAGATAGAATTATGGTCATTTGGCTTGGAGGCAAGCATTTTTACATGCTAAGCCATCTCAGTGACCTAGGAACAACAAACCTGGGGGATGCAGAGATGGCTCAGCAGTTAAGAACATTTGTTGCTCTTGCAGAAGACCAGGGTTCAATTCCCAGCACCCATATGGTGGCTCACAACCATCTATAAACCCAGTTCCAAGGGATCCAATAGGCATACATGCAGTGCACATACACCACATAGGCAAAGCATTCATACACATAAAATCTATTTTTTAAAAAGGGAACAAAAACTTGTACGGAGTACCCTATACATGTGCACACAAAAAAACACATACACAATTCTGCATGTTCCCTAGCCATATTGTTTCCCTATAAAACGGCTTCACAAAGAATTGGTGGGTGCTTTTTTGAGGCCCCATTTCATTCATGAAGAAACTGAGGTTCAGAGTATCATAGTAACCTGCTCAGTGGAGCCCAGCTTCTAAGTGGTAGAGCTAAGCAACTCCTAGTAAGCCTAACAGCTGAGCTCTATGGTCTTGCCCAGAGCCAGAAGGGCGGGGGCGGGGGGCGGTCGGGAGGTGAGGGGGGTGTCTTTCTGTAGAAGCCAAGTTCAAGAAAGGCTTCCTAGGGGAAGATGCCTTTGAACTGGGTAAAGAAAAGCCCTGTAAGAGTAGGAATGGCAACAGCGGACATTCCCAGCTGAATTCTGACACTTGAGGAAAAGGGGGATCTTGGCAGCCCCTGGCAGGGAGAGAAGGAAACCCAGGAGAGATGACTAAGTTAAGGCTGTGGGGGGCTTCACTTCCGTTCCATTGATGAATGGACTCTCAGACCCTGCAGAGTGGGAGGGGAGACAAGCGGCAAAGGAAACAGGCTAAGATGCCAGGCGTGGTATAAGCCTGCTTGTTCGGGCTCCCAGAGGTCCATCTGGTCTATCTGTGTGCCCAAGGTCACTCATCTGGGAGAAGCCAGGCCAAGACGGGAACCGGAGTTGGCCTGACTGCATGCCTGTCTTACTTGTTGAGGAAATGGGACTTCCTGTGAGGCCTGGTAGATAAAACACACACTTTTCTCTGCTCCTTCCTGAGTTCTGCTGGCACGAGCACAAAGGACTGGAAAACAAAGTCATAAATAAGCCTGCCACGAGCAAGGGAGGAGGAGGAAAATGCGCAGGCAACTAAGAGATGCCACACGTGTATGAATACGTGCAGAGACCTGTCTACGGGCTCCCACGAGGCTGAGAAGCAGGCGGAAGAACACTCGAGCAGTGGAAGCCACGCTCAACCTAAGGGAAGAGACAACAGAGGAAAAGTGAGCTGTGCCCCCAAAGCCCCTAAAGGCATCAAGAGTCGAGGTGCAGGGAGCTCTGGGAGCATGGTGAGTTGAGCCAAAAAGAGCATTGGTTTGCTAAATAAGGATCTAGTGGCTGCCAGGCATAGAGATACTCACCTTTAATCCTATAGCTCGGGAGACTGTGGAGGAGGGAGGGAGGGAGGGAGGGAGGGAGGGAGGGAGGGAGGGAGGGAGAGAGAGAGAGAGAGAGAGAGAGAGAGAGAGAGAGAGAGCGCTGAGGGTGCTAACACAGGCTTGTGATACCAGCACTGAGAAGGTGGGGGGAGGCTCACAACCTAGAGTATTTGGTGAGTTTCAGACCAAGGATGAGTAATCCTTGTCTCTACAGAGTGGGTCCAGTGAGGTGGCTCAGTGGGTGCAGGCACCTGCTGTCAAGTCTGATGACCTGAATTCACTGAGTTCAATCCTCAGGACCAACCCAGTGGAAGAAGAGAACCGACTCCCATAGACTGTCCTCTGGAAACAGTGGCACCATGCCATGTGCATGCCCCGACCCTCAGCACATACAATTAAATAAAGAAATATTTTTTTACAAGGTGGGTAGTATCTGAGAAAGGACACCTGAGGTTGTCCTGTAGCTCCCACACACGTATGTGCATCTTCATTCATATACACAGAGAATCCAGACCGACAGGCCCCTTCCACCTTTCTGCCCCCAGAGATTTACCCTGCAGCAAAGCGCAGACACAGAAGATCTGGACCGGGAGCCTAGGGACATAGAGAAGGTTGAGGTTCACCCAGCTAAATCTAAAATGGGAGGAGGAGTGTGTTAACTGAGACACAGGATTCTACAGGGTGGGGGACATCCTCAAAGCAGGCTTGTTTCCAGGGTGACCATTGGTCCTAGCATAGATGGGATAGACAGATTTCAGAACTAAAACCAGCAGCATTCTGAGAAATCAGGAATGTAAGAAGGAAACTCCCTTCTTACATCCTCTGAGACCTGAAGATTCTTTTCTAGAAAAAGCCACCAAGGCATACGAGAAGTCCTGCAGAATAAGGAGGAAAGAAATGTCCTCCAGATGACAGATATCCATCTGATAACCAAATAACCCATCACCAGGTCTTACCCATAATTCTCCACTAAGAAGCTCCATCGAAGGACAAACTCAGTGGCTAGGACTCAGGGCTGTCTGACCACAGAGGGCATCAGAAGTGGAAGCTGTGGCCAAGCACCTGAAGTCAGCATCAGTTAGGTAAGATACCCTAGGGATGCCCAGAAATACCCAGGGGAGGCTCCTGGATGTGTGCATCACTGCATGAGCGTTAAGTGTCAAGACGGCCAGGGAACAAGGCTGGGAACCAGAGGGCCTGTCTGGCACGCTGCCCAGAGGAGCTGGTGTTTGGAAACAACCCAAACACCCATCACGATGACAGTGACGAACAGATGGTGCCTATCCACACAGCAGAGTAAAGAAACAAAGCGCTGGTTCAACAGAGATAGAGGTCCAGAATATTCTTTGGGGCTGGGGATGTAGCTCAATGGTAGAGCACCTATGTGTACAATGCCCTGGGTTTCATCCTCAGCAACACACACTGACAAGAGAAGGGAAACAGACATAAAAAAGTCACATACCATATGATTCCACTTTGATGAAATACCCAGGATTGATAAATCCTGACAAAATCAGAGACAAAAAGTAGATAAGCAGGTACCAGGGTCTGCAGATGGTGGGTAAAGGGAAGGAGTAACTACATAATGGGAGTTGACTTAGGGGTTTGTTGTAGTTTGATGTAAAATGTTCACACACACACACACACACACACACACACACATCAGGCTAGTGTGGGGTAAAAATTCAGGTGGCTGAAGACTTCTTGGAAGGTAGGCTATAGAGTGAGATTCACCTCTGCACCAGCGTAGTCTCTCTGCTCCCTGACCTGCCAAAAATACACCACAAGTTTCTCCTGCCGCACAGCATAGCCTTCCTCGCCATGGCAGACTGCTCCCTCTAAAACCAGAAGCCAAAGTACACCTCTACTGGCCAAGGTTGCTTCTTTTAGGCGTTTTGTCTCGGTGATGAGAAACATAACTTAATGTAAGGTTCATAAATGTAGAACCAAATAGAGCTGATGGGTTCTCAGGTCATAGGTGCACAGATTTCAGTGAGCTGCATACTTTTTTGAATGATTAGAGGCAGGTGAGGTGGTCAGCAGGTAATAAATGATGTTTGGTCCCCAGAACCACATAAAGGTGAGGAGAAATGACTCCACAGAATTATCTTCTGCCCTCCACTGGAACCCCAGCATGTGTAAGCCCACACTCACGCATTACACACACAACAGTAATACTGTGTTATAAAAAACAATAATAATTTCCATTATTATTAATCTTATTCTTTTTCACAGGTTAATTATACCCAGGAATACTGAGGTCAGCCTAGGCTACACGATGAGACTGTCTTAGTGTGTGTATCAGAAGGTTATCTATTTTATAACTTCAACAAAACTTAATTTTTAAAAGCTAATCAAAGAAGACCAGAGAACTGATACAGCAGACTAGCTCACCCATGTAGCCCAGGAAAATACAAACAACCATGGCTCTGAAGCTCACACTCTCTAATCCATTCTACATAGGCCCTGGTCTCAAGAAGCCCCAGAGAGGAGTGAGGCAGAAGACAAGCTGGCTCCATGTAGGCTAAGGCTACACTGAGTCCAGAGATACCCATCCCCAGAGCCACTAGGGAGAAGATCTTTATCTTATTGCTAGGGAGTCTTAGTGGCAACAAGATAAAGTTGAAAATAGATGAATCAGACCTCAGATTAATGGGGAAAACAGAATACTGTGAACTGGAAACTGTTTTCCTCTTCCCCATTTCTGCCCTAAGCAGTCACCAGAGTCTTGGACACCACTCTCAGGGTCCTCAGTGGGCTCTGCAGTCCTCTGGCATACACAAAGTCCTGCAGGTTTCCGGAATGTTCTCAGGAGAAATTGCCAATAATCAGATGCCACAGACTCTGCTTTGTGTAACTGCTTAGATTTGTTTAAGAAACAAAATTAGGAAGGAAAGGCACTTTTTCCCCCTCTTGTTAAAGCCTGGGGGGACTGTTGGTATTCCGGCATAGTCTCCAGAGACCTCTTTCTGCTCTGAAGGAGTGTGAATACACAGCATTCCAGCCAGCCACAGACAGCCCAAGGGCCTGTCACAGCCTCCGCCCAGGAATGTACAGACCCTAGCATCCCGCAGAGCCTAGCAGGCCTGCTTGCTCATATGCCTCCCAGGAAACTTCCCATAGTTCCTAGACTGTGAGACAACCAGTTTTCCTTTACAACAAAATGCTTTTTCTTCCTTGACACTACGGAATTTTATATTTGAAGTCATAAAACAAGAGGCACATTTCGGCACAGGGCTGCTCAGATTGGTAGAGAAATTAGGGACCTTGACTATGTATCCTTAGGACTCGGCTTTGGAACCACCCAGGGAATCCCCACAGCACTGTCTGCTAACCCTCCATCTGCCTGAGTGCGCGCACACACACACACACACACACACACACACACACACCAATACACCAATACACCAATTTTCAACATACATATCAAAGTATACTTTTCCAAAAGTAGGGAGGTAATTCAGTACATAGAAGCAATGGCCTTGCAAGAGTGAGAACGAGTTTGAGTCCGTAGTTCAAATCCACATAAAATCCAAGCATTCCGCTTGAACTATTGTGAAATCCCAGCATTCCTACGGGCAGATAGGAAGAGGAAATGGGAGAGTCCTCGGGAGTGCAAAGGTCAACTAGCCTGCAGAACCCAGCAGAAAAACAAGAACAGCTTGTATCAAGGTTAAGGGTAAGGACCAACACCCAGGTTGTCCTGTGACTTCCACGTGTACACAATATCATGCACCCATATTCACACGTATGGATGTGCATGTCACACACACACACACACAAGAGCATAAATTGTGTGAAAACCACAATGTGCGTTGAGGTTTCCATTGGTTTTGTTTTGCTTGGTTTCTGCTTTTTGAGACCAGATCTGGCTAAATATCCTGGGCTGTCTTGGAACTCACTTTTATAGACCAGACTGCCTTTAAACCTGCAGTGATCCTCCTGCCTCTGCTTTCTGAGGGCTGGGATTGGAGGAGTATAGGAGCAAGCAGGGCGGGGTAGCCAGTGTGAAGAGTTTAGAGAAATAGATTAAACATGGCGACAGGCAGCATCAGTGCTAGAGAGGAGTCCTGAAGTTTGGTGCTATGATGGATGGCTTCCAGGTCAATGAACTCACATTCTTTGAGGGTGTCATTTATATTAGACAGAAATCATTTGTGGATGATAGGACCAAATTATTTACAAGTTATCCATCTTCCAAAAATTAGCACTGCATGTTCCTGAGCCCGGGCCCAAATACCAAGTAAATAGTAAATCAGATCACAGTGTGGGGTCAGCACGCATGTGTGGCAGAGGAGCAGTCAATCATTTTCAGCTTCCTGGGCCATATGGTCCCTGTTGCTACCATTCAGCTCAACAGCAGATGTACCAGTCGCCATGCACACGAATGGGTGTGGCTGGGCTCCAACAGAATGTTACTGACAAAACATCCGAATGTAGCCCATGCTCAGATCTTTAGATGCCATCAGGTGGGGCACTTACAGGATGCTAGGGTAGCATCCAAAAGATGTGAGGTCATCCTCTGACTATTTTCTAGGTTTTTTTTCTTAACATACAAATACGGAAACCAAGAGAGAAAGAGAGAACGGGGCAGAGAGGGAATTTCAAGTCAGAAATCTCTCATCTCTTGGTTCTTTGGAAGCTGATATTCTCCCCACCTCTTCCTAAGGGAGGCAGGCTGAGTGAAGGTGCAATAGTGCAGAAGCAACTCCCCCACCCTATCACTTCCTTCCCAGCATCTCTAAGATGGATGAAGAATCTTTGCTCTTTTGCCCCAGAAAGGATACATACTCACGAAATCACTGGTCCTCAGCAGACCAGCGAGCCCTTCTGGACCAGCTACCATGTGATGGCAAGTCTAGCAGTGGTTTCTTCCAACCAGAACCAGGAGAGTGTGGGGCAGGCCTGAGGAGGAAGGGAATGAGGGTATCTAACCTCAGAGTGTTGGGAACAACGGTTCCTTTCATTCTGTAGGGATGAAAGACTTTGTTCCTTCTCCCTCTTGGATACAATTATCTCTCCCCAATCCCACCATAGCCATTTCTTGGTGCATTACAGCCATGCCAAGAGAGATGCAACAGAATATTGTCCCTATATGTGGCCCTGGCCCTTTAAGCAAGCCATTGATCATCTCTGGGGCTTGTGGCTGCTTTGAAAAGCCACCAGACTAAGGGTGTCAAAGGGGGAATGCTGCTTCTCTGCAGTTCCTACTGTGTGTTGGATGCTTGGCATACTTCATCTCATTTCTATAGCCTCAGGCCTCTGGGCACAAGGTCAAGGGCTAAGCAGACTATCCAAGATCTCTGAGCCCAACACACAGTATTCAGCACTGAGTCAGGCACAATCTGAGCTCTTGACATTTGGGAATTCATTTAACCCTCTAGCTACCCTTCAAGACAGCTACCTCCATGAACACCCCAGTTTACAAAAAGGCCTGAGGCTATTAGTGAGGCTGCATAGGGCGGGGGGGGCGGGTGTCACAATAAGTAGGAATCAGAATCACTAGGCTACAAAGAAAACACATTTAACTCCCCGCTCACCTGTTTCCAGACCAGCAGGTTCTGGGCAGAACAGCATGGCAGCTCACTCAGTACATGCCAGGAGCAGCCACGCCGCCTGTGTTATTTCCCACGTTCCCTGGCATCCTGGTTTCCCTAGATTGACCTTCCCAGCTCCAACCCACAACAAAGCCCTCTTCTGCCTTGGTCCCCTTCACCCTCCTGCTCAGGTTTCCCAGGGACTGAGGGGAAAG
>JADRCH010000017.1:6353434-6383605 GCA_019843965.1 Rhynchomys soricoides
CTCTAAACTGAGTGTTTTCCATCATGATCCTGGGGTGGGATAGAAGGTCACAGAGGCGGGAAGAAGTGGAGGAAGGTTACAAGGTTAGGAGGTTAGAAAGAAGGGGTAAGGGGTAGGAAGAAAGCCATGGGTGAAGAGGGAGAAGTAAAAAGGAAGAGGGACATGTGAATCCGGCTGGAGCCCAGATTCCCTTCCCTGCATTTCCTACAGGCCTGCTACCTGCTCAGAGCACCCTGACTTGCAAGAAGAGTCTGTGAGGGATGGGCAACAGGGTCATTTAGAAAAGTGCTCCCCGACACCCCATGCACTGTACTCTCTGCCCTCCTAAGCCAGGTTTTCCCTCATTTTGAAAGTGCACCCCTCTGCCGGAACAACAGGCAGATGCTGCATTTCTAGTGCCCTGTGCAGTGACTAGTGCAGCCAGCTCACACCCAGCTGTACAAGCCTCAGGAAGCACCAATGTAGCCAAGGCCACTTGGCCAGGAGCTGGTGGAGCTGAGTCTCCCATCTGGTCACAAAGCCCATACTGCTCTGGCTCTCACCAGACACTGCAAAACCTCTCATCCGCCAGGGGGACGCAGCCATCTGCTTTCCCTTCTGCCCCTGTAATTCCTCAAATGCTGGCTATTGGCCACTCACATGGCCTCCCAGCATCAAGATCACAGGGCAGCAGCCTAGGCAGCAGCATGTAGCCACGAGCTCCCTTCCGGCCCATGCACAGGGAAGTGAAACAGACAACCTCCGTTGTACCCTCTGGAGGAAGGGTAGCTTCCCTGCCCCCTCCCTTCCTGCCCACAACAGGAGGCTAGAGAGAAGCCAGCTGGGCAGAGCCTGACTGTAGGGAAAGGAGGGAAGCTAGGGCCCTCAGCCTAAGGAAACACTCTCTCTGGAGGTGGCAAGAGAGCAGCATGCCTCTGTCCCTGGGATACCTCTCGGCCCTCCTACTCCTGGCCTTGCATCTCAGATTCTGAAGCATCCTAGAAGCCTGAGAGGGCTCCAGCTGCATGGCTTCCAGCTGAACATGACCCAGTGCAGAACTGGGGTAGGGCAACTCCATGCAGAGTTCAGGGAAGGTTGCATTGGCCAGTAAGGGTAAGGTCCCTGTGTTTATTCCCGCTCCTCCTACCCCTTACCAAGCTGCAGCTGAACCATCTTTCCCAAACACGATTCTTGGCCATTGTTCTCAGAGTAGAACAAGCTAGAAGGGCAACCATCCCTGGGTCTGGGTCCTGCCCCATGGGGCTCTTCCTTCCTCTGTGACCAATCACCTTGGTCCTGATCTCCTGGGAGGTTTTGCTAGCAGCATATGGTATCTGCCTAGAACATCCATCTTCCGCATTACATCTCAGGGAGGTGTCACTTCCTCAGGGACACCTGTCCCAACCCTGTGGCAAGTCAGCTCCCATCTGCCAGGAGCCTCTTGTGGATTCTCCTCCTATTCTTCTCAAAGCTATCACCTTTCCTCAGCTCAGCTGTCGACCTTCACTGTCTTTCCTGGACTTGACACCAGAGCCATCTCTGTCACAGTCTCCCTGGAGTCCCTAAGCCCAGCACACAGAGTCTAGCTTGCAGTGAGGATCAGGAGCCACATAGTGAATGAATTAGTAACAGAATGAGACTCTAGGACAGCACAGGCACATGAGCAGAAGTGACAAACACATCAGACAACAAATGTCAAAGCTGAGCTTCCAAGGATGGGTCCTGGTGCAGGCTGTGCCCTCTGACCTTGAGGTCTGCCTCTCCCTATGCTAGTTCTGAGGAAAAATCAAAGGAATGTCACAGCTTGTCATGATCTTCCTCTGTTTCAAGTGGACAGCTCATTAACTACCTACCTGCTATGGGCAAGTCACACAGGAGCGCTGAGTCTTGGCTCTACCATCTATGACACAGGAGTGTTCATATAGGTTTGCCCCCTTTGCATTTTTAAAATTATCTTGATCTCAGAATGAAGCACAAAGGAAGCATGCAGTTAGGATTTTTGGTTATCTTTCCACTGAGAAGTGAGTCTATTTCATACTTTCCTTGCTCTGCCCGTAGCTCTGTTAGTTCAGACAATATGGAAGACATGATGAACGGAGGGCTCCAGGCCCACATTTTAAGAAGGACAGCTTCCACTCCCTGTCTTTCAAAACTTAGTGTCCCTACTGTGAGGAAGCCCAAGAGCCTTAAGAAGGATGCAGATGGCAGAGGGGAGAGAGGGGAGAATCCATGACCAGTGCTGAGCCTGCCGACGACAGCCAACACAAGGGGTCTTTGGTGCGTCCCTGGAAACACTTCTGTCCCATTCTCCAGCCTTCAGACCAGCAGGTTAGAGAACACTGTGAGTAAATTGAAAGCAATACTTTTTAAATCATCCAATTCTTAGGAGGGGGGAAAAGGAAAGGGCACTTGGAAGCATGAGCAGATACCAACATTTTTCAGCCTCAAAGTTTTGTTTGTTTGAGGCAAGGCCTCCTTAGGAAGGTTGATCTTGAACCCACAACTCTCTTAGCTTCCAGTGTGCTGAGATTATAGATGTGTGGTACTACACCCTGGTTAAAACAATTCTTTTCTTTTTTTTTTTTTTTTAAGATTTATTTATTTATTTCATGTCTGTGAGTACACTATTGATCCCTTCAGACACACCAGAAGAAGACATCAGATCCCATTACAGATGGTTGAGAGCCACCATGTGGTTGCTGGGAATTGAACTCAGGACCTCTGGAAGAGCAGTCAGTGCTCTTAACTGCTGAGCCATCTCTCCAGCCCCTTAAAACAATTCTTAATATTTATTTCCAACTTAAGGCAGTAGTGCTCCCGAGCAGATGTTCTAGAAATATGGAGGGCACATAATAAATATTCCACTCATTCTATCAGTTATGTTCCTTTAAAGAACCCTAACACACTGTGCATACGCATGTGTATATGTGATATAAATTGCCTTCTAAAGAAGGAAAAGCATGATTCATCTCAAATCCATTTTTAATCACATGAGGTGGCTGTCCAGGATGGGCTGCCTGGAAAGTTATATTGAGAACATCTTGGAAAGACATGAGTGGAATTGGCATGGAAATGGTGCTGTAAGCAGCTAGTGATGTCTGCTAGGAAAGGGGAAGGGAAGCAATGCTTTGTAAGTAAGGTGAGCAAGTGCTTTGCCACCCAAGCTGGAACTCTGAGGAGTAAATACATACATTGGGACAACCATATACATTGGAGCTGTCCCCAGATAAAACACCCTTGTCATCTCACTTCCAAGCCACAAATGGAGTACCATCTGATATGGAGCTTAGAGGTAACGAAAAGAAGGGCTATCTAGACCAACCAACCCCTGAGACCTCAAACGTTAATTTTTCTTTTAAGTACTCTGTTTCAGCATGTGGTTAGGTATGGAGAATTGTTCTAAAGAACACATTAAAAATTAATTAAAAGACTTGCCTCAATATTTAATCTTTACCACCATGTACTCTGAGCGATGTATTCCCAGGCAGTCTGTCAGGTCCTTAGTAATTAAAAGAGAATGAGGGTGTGACTCAGCCCCCCCCCCCCCAGACTTAACTAGAGGTGCAGACTCAGCCTAGAACCCAACCAGCCTGGGACCAAGTTCTACACCACCTGGCAGAGTCCCATCCAGGTAGGAGGGCAGGTACAGGGCAAGCCAAGGGTAGCTTAGAGGAGCTGGAGCTAGGACCCACTCTGTTCAATTGCCAGTCCCTCAGACACCCCATCCTTCTCTCTTCTCTCCAGGGATGGAGGTGGGGGAGGCAGCAGTGAGTTGTAGGCTTCTCCAGGCTCCATCACTGAGAGCTTCCACATGTTTCCTCATATGACATCTGAGAAACTGAGTTAAAATCAATGAGAGATTTGAGGTAGGTTTCCTGGGAAATTCTCTCAGAAAGCCTGCTTAAGAGCAAGGCACTGGGCATATGCTCCCAGCCTGACCCCTCAGACATGATTCTGTGGAGCCAATTCCACTGTGAGGCCCTGACACATGCTCTCCTTAACACTTGGACCTCAACAATAACATCTGATCTGCACTAATGGAAGAAAGTACTCGGACACAAGTTCTAGCAAATAGTAAATGTTCAGCCCATGTTGGTTCGGGGTTTCTTGTTCTAGATCCTCTGCATGCTTTGGAGGGCCTTGCTAAGGTATTAGAACCAGGCATCTTCTTCAGCGTGGTTACTGTACTGCCATCCTCAGAGGGAGCTCACACCATAGAAGAAGAACCTATTTCGGGTGCACTCTGCAGGGGAGAGAATTAACCAGAGCACAACCTGCTTTGATATCATCTGTACACAGAGAAATGTGGAAAAAATGACGAATCTCTTCCCAGCTTCCCCACACCTTGCCTGCATATGATGCACTGAGCTGAGGACCTGGGCATGTTTCTCTTATCTGGAGATGCCTGTCACTAGGGAAGAGGGGGAAGGGCAGAAAGGAGCTTTCATCAAGACACTTTTACATAAAATACAGTTTCATGGGTTGGGGATCTAGATCACCTGGTAGATATTTGCCTAGTATACCCAAATGCCCTAGGATCTGTTCCCAGCCCTGTATACACACGGCAGAGTGGTGGCTTGTGCCTGTAATCCCAGTATATGAGATGCAGAGGCAGGAGGACCAGATGTTTAAGGTCATCTTAGTCTGAAATGCATAGACCTTGTCTCAAAAAATAAAGTAGCAGCTGCCAGCCACCACCACTGCTAAGGGGACATCAAAGGCTTGACATGTCTTTAGGGAAGGTGAAAATCTCAGCTTTGGAGTCAGATGTCTAGAGCTGGCCTCAGATGGTTGTGGGTGTGGCCGCTGGCGAATGCTTAATAATCACTGCTGATTGCTGAGACCCATAAATCACTGAAACCTTCATCAGGCTGGCTTGCAAGACAGACAGCAGAAATTCAAGCTTACTTAAGCAGAGAAAAATGTCATGGATCAGCTCGCTCACAGAACCCCCTAAAGGGATATGTCAGGGATCAGCTCGCTCACAGAACCCCTGAAGGGATATGTGGGTCGCTCAGAAGCAACACAGGCAGTCACACATAGCAGGGATGACAAGGACTGTCATAGTTCTCTGTCATCTGCTGGAATACACAGAGCCTACTCAATGAGCTCAGCTAGGCCTCCTGTAAGGACAGAATTCCTGAGCTGCAGAGATCCACAGATGACCAACCTAACTTAAGTTTGAGGCGGAGGATTGGTACACAGTATCTCATTCTTTAGCCTGGTAATAGGCTAACCGTGACTTGAGTCTGTTCCACGTAATTCTGGTCTTGGTTTAGACACTGAGCCCAGCCTGAGCATGATATCAGCTGCCCCTCCCCATCTCACCACTCACCCAACCTACTTCTCTGTCCCTCTGTCTGCCATGCCAGCTCAATGTGGCCTGAAGGACTCACCGATCATTCCCTCATCACCGCCCTGCTCTGTGTTGTCTTTTAAGAGGCCAGCTTCCAGCTCCCAAGAACCCTGCCTCAAGTGGCCCCCCAGCAGGACAGTGCAGCCTCCGCTATCAAGTTGTGTTGTGGGATGTGGTTACACCACGTGGGCACCCTTCCCAAGGCTTATGAAGCCCTCATCAGATCAATTAATCTTAATTAATAACCTTCTCTCCCTCTCCTATTTGTCCCTGTCATCTTTCCCCTTCTCTCGAGATACTGGAGCTGTGTGTGTATGTGTGTGTGTGTGTGTGTGTGTGTGTGTTGTATGAACACTTATGTATAGTCAGGACATGTGCACACACGTGTGTGTAGAGGCCAGAGCTTAGCAATAAGTGTCTTCCTCAATCACTCCTCAGCTTATTTTTTTTGAGATATGGCCTCTCCCTTAACCTAGATCATCAACTCAGCTAGGCTGGCTCGCCAATGAAGTCTAAGAATCCCCCTGCCTCTGTTCCCTACCTGAATGTCCCAGCGCTGAGGCTCACAGATGTGAGCTGCCACACCTGGCTTTTCCATAGTGCCATGGATATAATCTCCAGATCCTCACATGTGTGGCAGGCATTTTACCAACCAAGCTATGTCCTCAGACCTGGATCTGTGCTCAGTGTCTTCCTAATCTTCCAAATGCCCCTTCTGTTTGAGGTTTTGCTATAGATCCATTTTGCTCAAAGATGCTGGCATTTGATCTTAAATTGTAAGGTTGGTGAGTTTGACTAGGATCATTCCATGCCCCTCTTTCTCTTGGGTCTCTGCCATAGTCAAGATGGAGACTGGACCTTAGGTTAGCATTGTCTATACATAACAGGTGATACCAGGTTGAAGCAAGAGGAAAATGGGATGGCAGGAGATGAATAGCCATTCCATAATTAATGGGTTGTCACTGTGGCACTTGGGGCTGAATCCTGAAGGACAAGAACCTGGGCAATCACCCACAAAGTCCAATTCCCACTGGCTAAGGGTAGCTCTCAGAGATATTCATTCTTTCTTTTAAAAAAAAAAAAAAGGTTTACTTTTATTTTTAGTTGTGTTTATGTGGGGGGAGGTGCACATAAGTACTGTTGCCCTTGGTGACCAGAAAAAGAGCATCAGATCCCCCTAGGCTAGAGAGTTAAAGGCATTTGTAAGTGCTCAGTGTGGGTTCGGGGAACCAGACTGAGGTCTTCTGAAAGAACCATAAGAGCTCTTCTTCATAACCACTGCACCATCATCTCTCCAACCCTAAGGCATTCATCTTGGTGCTCACTTGCAGCCTGTTCTATTGCAAATGGGCTCACGTCTGTGTTCAAGTAATCTGAAAGCACAGAGACCCCAGGACAGCAGCAAAAGCCACACTGTGTATAACAAGCAGGTACCTTCCAGGGCAGCTTGAGAAAGAATGCAGAGCTGACAGCACCTGCCACTCCAGGCAACTTGCTCACACTCTAGGACTGTTGGAACACAGAACAGAAAGCTCCCTATGGCAGAAGCTGCTTTGCTGAACCTGAGGCCATTTGGCAGGGCCTGGATCCTTCTGCCTGTACCAACCAGAGTCTACCTTACCCTAGCTCTGCTGGTGCTAAGCACCTATTATAATCCTCTGCTTTGAGTGATACGACTCTACCTGTTATCAACTCTACTCAAGACTGCTTATGTCCAGATGTTTCCATTAATAAGGACACCATGCAGGTGGCAGCGAAGCTCGGTGGTAGAATGTTTATCATGTACAAATCCTTGGGTTCAGTCCACAGAATCAGATGACTGAGTGTGGTGGTGCACAGCTGTAACCTTAGCATTCAGGGTGGAGGCAGGAGGATCAGACATTCTAGGCCATTCTCAGCTATAGAATGAAGGGCTCTAACAGGTCTGAACATGATAAACATGGCACTGG
The DNA here is from genome assembly GCA_019843965.1 of Rhynchomys soricoides. Classification (NCBI taxonomy): domain Eukaryota; kingdom Metazoa; phylum Chordata; class Mammalia; order Rodentia; family Muridae; genus Rhynchomys; species Rhynchomys soricoides. Next base: position 6,360,719 of record JADRCH010000017.1, read on the forward strand.
CAAGCCTTGTCCTTCCCCTTGCCTCTCCCTTGTCAACCATAGACTGCATCCCTAAAGCTAGTCAACAAGGGCTATTCTCTTATTTGGACATTTTCCTGTGCCAGATTCATTCCTGAGACTGACTACCATGGTCTAGCTACCAAAGTATTAAAATCCAGCAATTAAAAGCCCTTTTGACTGCCCTAATTAACATACCTAATCAAAACACGCCACCACATCCCACTCCATTCGACCACAGACCTCACCTTTGTCCTCTTAAAAATCACATGTGCAAGGTCATTTGCTGCTATTTTCTGCCTGAGTCAGAGATCAGCCACTTTATTTTTCTTCCCCACTTAATAAAATGGTTGGTTGGGTGTGGTTTGTGCCTAATCCAGGCTTCAGGAGGGAGCACCCCCAAGTGTGTGGGTCCCTTCATAGTGAGTTGAAGGCCAGCCTTGGGTTACACTGATCATATTGGCTCAGGGAACCGTGTTCAAATTCCACATCTACAGGAAGGCCTTGGCTCTTCCCTGACCCCTTGCAAGCCTCTGTTTCCTCATCTGAACACTGGGAATTAGGACAGACCTCCATACAGACCTATCATGAAGAGTAACTTTAATAATTACATGGAAATGACTTAGCAACTGCACAACCAGTAACAGTTGCTGTCTCTATCCATATGGACATGCCTAGTTTCCTGAACCCTAAGACATCACACAACTCTACATGAAGCTCTGGAGACTTCTAAGCCACAGTCTCTTTTCTGTCTGTCAGACTTACCACAGCATCTTACAAGTGACTCCGGGTGAGCTTGTGAGGGGCTATAGTGCTAGATGCCAAACCATCGCTCTCTATCTCTGCACATTCCCACCCACCCTCGTCTCCCTCCCTATCTCTCACGCCACAGGCAACTATAAAAGCATTGGTAAAAGCAGCGGTTCCTAATTGCCGCCCGCTGCACCGGGAGGCTTTATCTCAGCCCTCCTCTGTGGGCTGCGGAGGCTCTGGGGGAAATGCTCCGGTTGAGCGCAGCGGTTCCCATACAGCTTTCCGCCCTCACAAAGGGACGCTGCCAGCAGACTTCCCTCCCAGCCCCGCTAGGCAAGGCAGCTGCACGCCGCACGCCCGCCGCACGCACGCCGGAGGAATGCACGGCCTCCCTGGCATGGCAGACATTCAAGCCAACCCACAAAGGCCTGTTAGGAAACCCGAGAAAGTACCAGCTAGCCCAGGATGGAATCTCATCACAACTGGGCTTGAATGGGAACTCTTGAGTCCTGCTCTGCAGCAGAAAGCAAGCAGCACACCTACACAAGCCTCCTTAATTCATGTCACCCTTTGCAGGGGAAGAGATCAGGCGCAGCAGTCACGGGTCTCAACAGGTAGCGTTTCTCTGCCTGGGGCTCATCTTGGCTTAGAACCAACACCTCAAGCATGGAAGTTAAAGGACAGGAAAAGATTGTGCCGCTTTCTGCTGCAGCCAGGCCCTGCCAGTTCTAGCCTGGGAGTGGCTTCCCAGGTGGCCCTTCTCAGCCAGCATTTTGTGTGGTCTTTTCCATCTCCTACAGAATCAACTTTTTCCTGCCTAAAGCTAGAGATGGAGCCGAGCAAAAGAACACTTCCCAGCAAACCTCAAAAGTCCTAAGGCTTAAAGGACAGGTTTGGAGAGCATCTCCGAGACAGGGAAGAAAGTGTTCCCCTCCCACAAAAAGGCTGTGAGAAGAAGGGCGAGATGGTGAGGTGGCAGGTAGGAGGGAAGAAAGGAATGTCACCTGGCTTACTGCTAAGACCTGCCCAGCCTGGTGAAGATAGCCGGCCTCCCTGGAGAAATTGGGGTGTCCAAGAAGAAACTGAGGAACTAACCCCGATGACACATTCTGGAATATGAAATATTCTAGAGGTTCCGAGGGAGCAGGTGGCAATAACTGTAGGATGATTATAATTACAAAGCCAAATAAAGTCCAAAGAACAATGCATGGTCATGCACTTTAATATCCTTCCTCCACAGATGCCAATTGCCAAAGGGGGTGAGTTCATTTGAGTTAATTTCACCTGATGGAAAATAATTTGTGTTTTCTTTTGATCGCCTCTTTGGTTTTGTTTTATTTGGTTGGGTTTTTTGGATTGTTTTGTTGTTGTTGTTTTGTTTGGTTTTGGTTTTTTGGTTTATTTGGTTGGGTTTTTTGGTTTTTTTATTTGTTTTTTTTGTGGGTTTTTGGGGGGAGGGTTGGTTGTTTTGCTGTTGTTGTTAATTTTGTTTTGTTTTAAGACAATATCTTATAACCCAGGCTAGTCCCAGACTGATGGTATAGCTGAAGATGACCTTGAATCTGTGATCTTTCCATTTTTATCTCCTGTGGGCTAGGGTTACAGGTGTGCACCACTAAGCTGCATTCATGTGATACTGGGCTTCATTCATGCCAGGTAAGCGTGCTACCAACTGAACTACCTCCCTAGGCCTCAGTCACCTGTGCATGATCTAAGGGTTTACTGGACGTTGGCATCAGACTAGATGCTGTTGTTAAAGTAAGCCAGACGGACCCTCAGAAGTAACAGGTGTGCTACATACTTTGTCCCATCGGCTCCTTCAAGGGGTATCTCCTAAGAGATGGGATGGAGACTCCAGGACTCACTGTAACCAAAGAGCTGTGTCAGCCAGGTGCAGGGAGAGGAGGGGATGGGGGAGACTTGGGGAGGGAACACAGGTATAGAATAGAGAGGACAAAGATGGGGTCAGAACAAGAGGAAGATGGTGGCAGCTTGACAGAGAGAATAGACAGACATGTGCGAGAGAAGAGGAAAATAGGGAAGAAGCCAGTAAATGCCGAGGTAGGAGGTGTGCAGACAAGACACTGGGAGAGCGGGGTGGAAGCAAGGGCACACGTCCATCCACTGAGACAGACAGAAAAAGACAGAGACAGATGGTAGACCCAGGACTAAGGGTGACACTGTCAACCTGATGAGTCACGGATGTCCCAGCTAACTTCTTTTCTGAGCTCAGGGCCTGGCCAGCAAAGGTCTGGTCTGGCTAGTACTTCAGATGTCCCATGGTCATACTGGGATCAGAACCAGGAGTCAGGAGAGGCCAAAGTCCCAGGCAGGACCCCAAGAGCCCAGCCCCATTGAGGGGCCCTACTGAAGTAGCTTTGCACCCCTCCTCAGCTTCCCACCTAAGACGTCCCCACCCAGCCACACACACCTGGCCAGGGCACTCCCTGCAGGAACACACCAGGCTATCTGAGGAGTCAAAGTGCCTGAAAATCCTCCTCAGATGGCCTGTACCATCCAGCCAGGGAAGCCAATGAGGAGATCCAGCCGAAGAAGCAGGGTCCAAGAAGCCACTGTGTTTGGAGTCCCCAGGATGCCAGAGGCCTCAGATGATAGCCAGTGCTTACAACTCTCTGAGCCAGGCCCATAAAGGACCTAGTTATTAAACCTCCTCAATAAGACTCTGAATCCCACAGCACAGCACAGTACAGCACAACACAGTGCAGCAGGGGTCATTAGTCTATTTTATAGCTATGAAAACTGAGACCTGGAGATCTCAGAGACTTGTATAAGGTTCAAAAGCCAGCAGGCATCATTAGCAAGTTCACCGTCACCATGCTAAGTATCTGTCATCGGTTATCACAGAAAGCCTTGAGGTGAACAATGGGAGACTCTTTGTTTCCCTTGACCTTGTATGAGTGTGGGTGGGTGCATGTGTGTATATGCTCATGTGCGTTGTTGACATCAGATGGCTTCCTCCAGTGGGCTCCAGATTCCTATTTCTTTTTATGTTATGTGTATGGATGTGGTTGGCTGTATATATCCATGTATCACATGCACATAGCACCTGAGGAGACCAGAAGAGAGCATCAGATGCTCTGGAGCAGCCATGTGGGTGCTGGGAATCAAACCCAAGTCCTTTGGAAGAGCAGCCAATGCTCTTAACTAATGAGCCATCTCTCCAGCTCCACCACCATATTCTTTAAGGACTTGCATTGATCCTGGAGCTCATCAACTCAGTAAGGATGGCTAGCCAGTGAGCCCCATCAATCCACCTGTGTTCAGCTCACCAGTGCTGGGATTACAGATGTGTACTGCTATACTCAGTTTTTGACATGGGTGCTGGAGATCAAATAGAGGTCCTCAAGCCTGTGCAGCAAGCACTTTGCCAACTGAGCCATGTCCTCGGCTTAGGATATATTTATAAACTAAGAGATATACTAAGAGGTTATGCCACACATCCAAGGGATCTTGCCCCACTATACTATGAGTGTAGGTCCCTTCTTTGCAGACCACTAGGTCAACCACATTTCTCATGGGGTCTCAGCCCTCAGGACCCAGGCAAAGTCTTATGATGAAGAAACAGTACAGGTGGGGTTCTGACTTCTACCATGGCAATGAGGCTGTCCTTTGTTCACAGTCCCTACCCTCCACCTAACGGTCTGTAGTCTGCTGCCACAGAACCCAAGGAGTCTTTGGATAGACTCTGGGGGCATAGTTTAGCAGAGAAAAATTTTGCCCCATCATTTCCATTAACCTCTGATCCAAACCCAGCATGTTCCTAAGAACAAGCAACACAGCACAGGGGGGTTGGCAGCACTTGCAACTCTGTCCCTAACGGAAATCACTTATGTCTTTCTGTGGAGACCAGGTATTACAGGCACATATATCCTGCCTGCCCATCATTCCTGCCAACACCAAGAGCTATCTGACTCACTGCTAGACCTTAATAGTGTCCAATGCCATCACGAAGTATGTAGCCTTTCGTTTTAATATCTTGACAACTATAGTTCAAAACTCTTTTATTGTTGTTAGGGTTTTGGTTTGGTTTGGTTTTGAGCCAGGGTTTCATGTAGCCCAAGCTGGACTTGTACTCTCTCTTTGGCCAAGGATGATTTTGAACTTTTGATCCTCCTGCCTCCACCTCCTGGGCACTGTGATTACAAACCTACACCATCACATCCAACTTATGGGGCCCGAACCCAAGGCTTCGGGAGGCTAGGTGGGCAGTCTACTAACTGAGCTACATTCCCAATCCAAAATTCATTCTTTCTTGTGGTATAAAATAAGAAACAGTTGTCTAAGAAGGCTCTGGGGTCTCAGCATCAGAGCTATAAGTAGATCTAGAGAGGGGAACTCTCATGGTCCATGGACTGCTGCCACACACCCAGAAGCATTGCAAGTGGAGCCCTCTTACAATCACTGACTCAAAGGGCAAAGAGTATGAGGCACTATGTCTCTACCTTGGCCACTCAGAGAAACTGTCTGGGGAGCTTTGAAAAATCCCAGATCCCTGATCTCCCCTGAGACATGTTGACAGAATAGATTTGAATGCAGATGAATAGATGTCTGGACATCAAGGTGTTTAAAGATCCTATGGGTCCTAGAATGTGCAGCCAGAACATACAGCTTCTGCTGTGCAGAAAAACTTGTCACAAGCCCCAGGCTAGCCATCAGGGCCCTGGGGTTCAGGTGTGTCTTGGGTAGCAGAACATCCCCTGGGTCAGTTTCCATTTTTACTAGCACCCACAGGCCAGGCACTCTGTATGTGGACTCTCTTGATCCTCAACAATTTTGTGACATTACCAAATGATCACTGGGGCCTGTGCAGCAGAGCCCATGTGTCTGACACAATCTGTGCTCTCCACAGCACCTCAAACTTGATGCTGCTGACTCTGCTAAGGAGTCCCCAAGGTTTATAAGCCTCGTTAGCCCCCATTCTGTTTGGGCTTGGTAAATAGGAGGTAAGTGGATTCATCGCACCGAAGCCACCCCTACCCCATCCCCACCCCACCACTCTTAAAGTCTGATGCTGCTCAGCTTGGATCAGCAATTGTCAAAGGGGCCTTGATGTCTAGCACCTGTCCCAAATGCAGTGTCTATATTGGCAGATCCTCATGGCCAAGCCACCTTCTTCCGGCCCATTTTCCATTTTGATAATGTTTGCTCTATGTGACCTCCCATCTTTCTGATCAGCTAATGATTTGTGAAGCTGAAGACTAGCCCAATTCTGGAGGAACCCATTGCATCTCATGCCTCTACTATGTGCTATATAGCTCAGGATGGACACTGTGATGGTTAACCATGCTAATGTAAAGGAATTTAAAATCATCATGTATCTTAGGGTTTTCCATTGCTGTGAAGAGACACCATGATCAAGGCAACTCTTATAAAGGACATTTCATTGGGGCTGGCTTACAGGTTCAGAGGTTCAGTCCACTATCATCATGGTGGAAGCATGGCAGCGTCTAGGCAGGCATGGTGCTAGAGGAGCTGAGAGTTCTACATCTTGCTCCGAAAGCAACCAGGAGAAGACTGTCTCACAGTCAGTGAGGAAAAGGGTTTCTTTCGTATTGGACAGAGACTGAACATAGGACATAAAAGCCTACCTATTCATCGATACACTTCCTCCAACAAGGCCACACCTCCTAATTGTGCCATTTCCCATGAGTCAAGCTTATTTAAACCACCACACCTCAGAAACAAACTCTAGTCATGTCTGTAAGGGGATTCCAAGTTATATTAACTGAGGTAGGATGGTTCGGTGGTTTGAATAGCTATGGCTACCATGGACTCATGTCTGAATGCTTGGTCCATAGCGAGTGGCTCTATTAGGAGGCGTGGCCTTGTTGGAAGAAGTGTGACACTGTGGGGGCAGGCTTTGAGGTCTCCTATGCTCAGGCTGTACCCACTGTAGAACACAGTCCCCTTCTGCTGCCTTCAGACCAAGATGTAGAACTTTTGGCTCCTCTAGCACCATGTCTGCCTATATGCTGTCATGCTTCCCACCATAATGATAATGAACTAAACCTCTGAAAGTATAAGCCAGCCCCCCAATTAAATGCTTTCTTTTATAAGAGTTGCTTTGGTCCCTTCACAGCAATAAAACCCTAATTATAAGTAAACCTTCTCAGAGCTTCAGTTTTGTTTATAAAGTATCTCAGGACTTTGGCAAGCGGCAAAGAAAATCACAAATGTCAAAAAGCTTGAATATATATATTCACTCTTACTATCAGAGCCACTAGTCCCATTCTAACAGGCCCTCCTTCTAAAGACATGTCCATGGTTGTTCCCAGCTTTGGGGGGAGGGCAATGGGGAGGGGGCCGGGAAACAAACCTATGGTTTGAGAAGAAGAGCCTCCAGGACTATGAGTAACACTGAGAAGGAAGAAAAACAGTAGGCTGAACTCGGAGTAACTAGAAGAAATGAGAATGCATGTCTTGGCAAGGAATGCAAGGGTGCCCAGAGCCATAATTGACTGGGTCACAACACACTCAGACCCTGGCTCCAGCCAGCAGGGCACATTAAAGCCACATTCTGTCTTTCTGGACAGGCAATGTTCTGACTGCCTCAGCCTTCCTAATTGTGTTGTATTCACAAATATATTTGTTTGGAACAAGCAAATGTATCGCAGGCAGGAAACAGATCGACTCCAAGAATTTATTTTGCTTTTTGGCGCTGATGCACGGAGCTTAGCATTCATTATGCGCCCGTGTAAAATGGTATCAGAGAGTGCTGGCCTGAGTTAGCTTTTTAATTATATTTATTTTTTCAGCTGCATTTCAGATCATGAATGAACTTTCTGGTACTCAATAAACCTCGTTGGGTGAAACCTACCTCCCTGAAATCCCACCATCAGGATTAAATGTTCTGACACAGCAGACAAACCTGTCATGGGGCTGCAGGCTATTATCCCTAATGGATGAGAGATGGGGTTAAGTCGGTCAAATCCCTGGTCTGAGGCCAGAAAAGTCCACAGAAACCAAATAGATTCACTAGCTTGAAACTGAAATCAGATTTAAGTGGAGAGATGGAGGGACAATGGAAGGCGTGTAGGACAAGGTCACTGGGAGTCACCAAGACCCACTTTGACATAAGCTTCTCAGTACCCTAATGTCTGGCAGCCACACTGGCATGTAGTCCTTCTCTTTTATTGTACAGGCATAACTACACGGTCCTAGAGAGGCTAATCAGAATCCCTGTAGGGTTATGTTATGGTTTGCATATAAAACATCTTCCACAGGTTCCTATGCTTGGTCTCTAGTGTGCCATGCCGTTTTTCAAGGTTGCAGAATCTTTGAGACTGTGGTCTGGCTAGATGGAATGGAGCTCTGATGGTGGGCCTTGAAGTTGACATCCAATTTCTGGTCTAATCTGCCAAGATCATTACCACGGCCCAAACTTCTTCACCTATCTGGCTGCCATTTCTTCCCTACCTACATCGACTTGGCTTCCCTTGGATAGTCTGTTACAGCAATAAGAAAGGCAATTAACACAGGCCACTAGAGACTAAGAAGCAAACAGACCTGCAACATGGCAGGACCTGTGCCTAGAGACCAGAGAGCATTGTAAGCCATGCGAACAGAGAGAAAGCAAAACTCCAAGGGACAGGATGGAGACTCAGCTCAGTGCCTGCCTTGCATGCCCAAATCCCTGAGTTCTGTCCCCATGACTACATGAATCAGGCATAGTGGCACATGCCTTGATCCCAAATCTCAGGAGGTAGAGGCAGGAGAATCAGAAGATCAAGGTGACCCTGGGCTACATATTGAGTTTGTAGACAGGAAATCCTGTCACAAACAAACAATTTAAAATAAAACAAAATAAAAACAAAACCCTTTTTCTTATACATAACAACAACAACAAGAAAAAATCCAGCCCAAGGAAGAACACAGCTTCCCCAGGCATGTCTGAGTAGAGATCATAGGAAAGATCCTTCCAGAATGGTCTCAGCTTCCCTCATCACAGTCACCAAGGCACTCTGCCCCCTTAGACTAAATCCCCCCTTCCTGCTCCACTGGCTTACATTGTTCTCTCACTTACAGCCATACAAGGGAGAACTATGCAGCCCATCGAGCACTGTTGTGGGAGAATATTTATCAACAGATAAAAACGAACACCAAGAGCACTGTTGAGTCAAGGGCAGAGACCAGAGGAGCTCGGGACTATAGGGCAGATGCTGTGGTAAAGAGAGGCACCACTTGCTCAGGGACTCCAAGCAGCTGGAAGAGAGGGTCCCTGGCTTGGGGCTGCTGCCAGAAGCCTCCTGACCAAGACATTCTAAAAGCCTGCTTCTGCCCTCTCTTCAATAGATGTTTTCCCAGTTCTGGCTGCAGGATGGTATCAGTATCCTCATGAGCAAGTCACTCCCCTCCTTGTCAAATTTTATGGTCTGATTACAGAAGATTTGGCCAACTCTTACCTCCATGGACCAGAGTGGAATAGGTTTCACAGTTGAGGTCAAGTGTGTGTACAGGGCAAGGTTCAAAGCCATTGCCACTTGGAGCTGCTGATCTGAAAGCTTGTGAGAGGTACTCAGCCCTGCTCCAGAGCTTTCCTGGAGAGAGAACCCTAATCAAAGTTTTAGCAAGCCTTCTAAGTAATTGCCAGTACAACCTCAAATTCAAGAACTTCAGAAAAATATAATGTCTCCAGACTCCACACTTCCAAATTTGCAAGAACTTCCGGGTTTCCCTGTTCTAAACACTGCATTTTAAAAAAATAAATAAATAAATCCAGACACACATGTAGACAAGCCAATGATTGTAACTAACAGTTCGTATCATTCATATCATGTGTTAGTCCCTTGAGATAAGCTCAACTAGTCAAGTCCCAAGCATCTTGCCACCTGGCAGGTGTTCTGTCAAATCTCCAGGTCCAGACACAGCTCCATATCTAGGTGTATGGCTCTTGCAAACTCATAAGCAAAGACAAAGGAGCAGGTGTCGGGGTGTGTCCAGCCCAGTCCCCTAAAGTAACAGAGCTCCAAAGGTAAAAGGAGTGCCATCTGGACAGAGTTGTGCCTAACCCACCCCAGTAGCTCTTGCGCATCAGGCCTCCCATCACCCATCTGTTAAAGGAGCAAGTGGCCCCTACTGACAATCACCATGTAGTCCCAGCTCAGGTTGCTGAAAACTCAGCCCTTCCCAGTTGGGTTAGTGAAAATGGCCACCTGAGCCCACACACGGGTCATTTCCTGGCCTGGCTCCACTACAGAACCCCTGGAGTTGCCCATGTCCCAGAACACCTGGCAGACATCCCCTTATCCCTTGCCACCACCCTGGTCTACTCTGTGGGACAGACACCTATGACTAAAGCCTATACACCTATGACTAGGGACTGAATGTGGTTTAGATTATCTTCTTGTCTGTTTCTGTTTTTCTTTTTTCTACTGTTCCATGGACACCTGCTTTTGTCCTGTGATGAGCATCTTTGTGCGGAGTTGGCATCAGAAGGGTTCCTTCCCTAGGAAGAAGTGGCTTGCCGTTCTTTGTCCCACTTCTATCTCTTCGGTACCACTGGATCCACATACAGCAAGTGGATTCAGAACTCCCAATCACTGCCTCTCTGTTATGTAGTCTTGGAGACCCAGAGAAGCAAGGTCCCTGTCCTGGGGTCTCAGCAAAAAACACCTAATGCTTCCCTGGCTCTGATCACCATGGCTAACCTTCTAATTCTGGAAGATTAGACTTACTGATCGATCTGGCTTCTTTCAGAGTACAGCCTATTCATTTCCTAAAGTGACCAGTCTACTGGGAAGTAGGCCAGGAGAGACCTTTGAAGTTCTCAGCAACAAAAGGAAGAGAAGAGAAAGCACACTGGGGACTGTGAAGAAGAGCTGAGTTTGTGTCTTTCTTAAGAATAAAGATTGGGCCAGGCAGTGGTGACTCATGACTTTAATTCCAGCACTTGGGAGGAAGAGGCAGTTGGATTTCTGTGAGTTCAAGGCCAGCCTGATCAATAGAGCAGGTTCCAGAACAGCCGGGGTTACACAGAGTACAGTTGTCACAAACAAACCAAGAAACAAAGCAACTCCTCTCCCAAAGACTGGATTAGATCTAGAGAATTTGAGGTGGGCACAGCTATCACCTCTCTGCAACCCACAGCAGATGCTGCCAATTAACCTTGATTCTCACCAAGACCCAGAAGAATCTTCCATGCAACCACAAGCAAGCTTCTCACCAATTCCAAGTGTAGGACTTAAGGCAAATGTCCTTTGTCCTTCCGTGGACGATTAGAGAAGGTGATACCATTCAGGACCTCCTAGATATAATGGATGAGAGATTCCCTAGCTGCCAGGTCTGCATTGATTCCCTCTGTTGCTCCTGGCATTGGGAATTTCTCAACAAGGTGTGTCCCTTCAACCTGCCAGAGCATGGAGCAAGGAGGTTAAAAGTCACCCCTCAGCTGACTTTTGAGTCATAGGTTCCTTGCTTTAACTCAAAGTGTATGCAAAGGGCAAATCACCAAACAAATCACAGCTGGACTACTGTGCTCCAAGAGATGACAATTGCCTGTCATTGCCCTACCCAACCCATGCTGAAAGTCTGAAACTGAGAACTCTGAAGCAGAGAAGGAATCTCAATACTTTACAGACAGGAAAATGGCATCCTGGGGACTTGAATGTCTGAAATTCACACCACAGATGAGTATAAGAGACACGGACTCTGTTTCAGAACTGAATGGCCCTTATACCCTTGTATGACACCTTTCCCTAAGCCACTGTAGCCTTTCCTTCACTTCAAGGCAGTGCCACAGTAGCTCCCATTTCTGGACCTGCAGCTTCAGCTTGTCACACTAACCAAACTACCATTGTGAGATTCCACTGGGATCCCAGGAGCTTCATTGAACCCAAACATCCCATCTTTCTTCTCCCAGCCCCCACCAACCTGTGCAGTTCTCACTGTGAAGCTGGCTCTTCTTTCTTCCCAGTCGTTAGCCTTGATGGCCTTTACTTCTATCCATGTCCCCATCTCCCTTGCCAGCTCCTCCTTGCAGGTCACAGCCAGCTTGCCCTAGCCTTTCAACTGTCCTTTCGCTTGCCTCCCAGGCTTCCCTTTCCCTTCCCTCCATTACAAAAGACAAAGGTAACATGATCGTTCTAAAGTATAAACCAAAGCTCAAGCTCTGTGGCTCTTAACTACTCAAAGGCTTCCCAGGGATTCCCCAGTAACACCCAACCTCAAATAACTTATCAGGCCCTTCATAATCTGACTCATTTGTCTTCCTCTCTCAGCTCTTTGGGATTCCCCAGGCAGACTCCTACAAAAAGGAATAGCTGTGTGTCCACAGTGTAGGTAAGTGTGCAGGGATCTCAATCATTCTGTTTCGATGTACCTTTGCACAATCAGTTACCTCTCGATGGACCATTTTTCCTCCCTTCTTCACCCAGATGGCTTCCCCCAATGTTGCAGGGCTCCATTTCCTCTCCTCCCCCTTCCCCTGTCCCTTCCTAGCCCTTACAGTCTATATGGCAGGACTCTCCTCCGGGCCCTCAGAACCCAACCCACCCTTCCTACTCTTTACCACAAAAGGCCTTTGCTTCAGTGAACAAGGTCTCCTAGACTGCACTCAAGAGCTCCAAGGGACCTACTAGATTGTCAATAAACAGCTGAGAAGGAAGGCAAGAGGAGGGGAGATGGGGCAGAGAACTGGTGGGAGGACCACCCCTGCTCATCCTTGACCCCATGTCATTATTACTGCAGCAGGTAGTTAGTCTCCTGTCACTGTGACAAAATACCTAACAGAAGTAACTTAAGAGAGGGGAGGTTTATTTGGATTCATGGTTTGAGGATATATACAGTACATGATGGAAGGGAAGGCATGGAACTGTTCATGAAGGTAGAAACATGAGCTGGGATTCCTCATATCTCAGCTAACCGGGATTCAGAGAGAGCTTGGGTTGAAAATAGGATATAACACCCCAGGCTGGCACCCTGTGACCAACTTCCACAACGAGCTCTGCTTCCTACAGGTTCCACAACCTTTGGAAATGGTGCCACCAGCTGAGGAGCACATGTCCAAGCCTGGGGAGGACATGGCACCTGATCTACTCACATATTGATTGTTCTATATAGAGCAGAGGATAGACCAAGCAGACAGAAAGACTCTGAGCAAGCCTACACTAACAGCTGGAGCAAAAGCTGGATGAGTCTCAGAACTACATTCTTTATTCATGGACCTGGATCCCTGTGTATCCCAGAGGCGTGAACATCTGTCCATCATATTGTTTGTCTACAAGCTTGGTCCCCTGTGGTTCCATATATGAAGCACATCCAATTCCTCAAACTGAGTACTGCTCTTAAAGAGTCCATGTCTCCTCCGTAATCTGAAACTGCAGGTTTATTCATGGGTTCATTGAAACAGACCGTAATGGGAATGTAGCTCAGTGGACAATGTTCTTGTTCAGCATGAACAAAGCTCTGGGTTCGATCCCCAGGACTGCATAAAGGGAGCATAGTGGCACACATTTTTAATCCCAGCCCTCAGAAGGTGGTGGTATGAGGATCAGGAGTTCGTGGTCATCCTTGGCTATATAGCAAGTGTGTGGCCAGCCTGGGCTACATGAAACTGGCTCAAAAACTAACACAAGAACAAAACAACAACAACAACAAAACCATAATATTTCCTAAGTACTGGAGCATCTTCCAGCATCCTTAGAACTTGTCAAGGTTAGCAAATACCAAGTGGGTAGATGGGTGGTATGAAAGAAGGGAAGGAGACAGAACAGGGGACAGGAGAAGGGGTCTGAGGAAGATTAAGATATGGTCCTATCTGGGAAAGCATGTAAACAGAAGTGGGATCATGGCTCACAGCTCAAGCCTGATGCCTTGCTGGCTGTGGTCCCTGGCCCAGGTCCTGGGCCTCAGCTCAGCTGCTGTTCCCAGCCCATGTGACACACTGGCTGAGCAGGCTTAACTGTGCCAGCAACTGTGACCAGACTTGCCCACATTGCAGGGCAGATCTGAGCTGGGCCATGTGGCCCGTTATACCCTACTGCAGGCCTCCCTCCAACCCGAAAGCTGGAGCAGAAATAGCCCCTAACAAGGCCTTGGGAGATACTGGGGGGAGGTCATTCTCTACCGTGAAGCCCCTCCCCATTTGTTCTACTTCCTTCTTCTTCCCAGCCCCCACCCTACAACTTCCAGTCAGCACAGGAACAAGGGGTGATGCAAGACTGTGTATGACATCTGGGAAGCTCAGGTTCAAACCCATCTGACACCAAGCTGAGTGACCTCAGGCAAAGGACTTAGGTTCTCTGTGTGGGTCAGATTTCTCACGGGAGAGCCCAGCACCACCCATGAAGGTATCTGGTATGCAAAGGTGTTAGCTGGTGTCAGGACTCCCAGCAATGCCTGCCACATACTTAGTCAGGGTTCCACAGACATTAGTGTCACTACTGTCATTGTCTTAACCCAGAATGGAACCATGTAAGGAACACAGAGGATCCTGCACGGTGTACTCCAAGAACCTAGGTCAAACCTGAGGCAGTTGGAAGAACTTACTGCATTTGAATGAAAGGATTTTACAGCTGGGAAAGAAAAGGCTCAGAGAGACCAAGAAAGTTACAGGTCACACAGCAAACAGGAGGCTGAGTTCCCACTTTTTCTAGTTCTACCCCTCACACTTTTCTGGGGAGGCCAGCTGAAGACCGTTACAGGAACTCTTGGCCAAGGCCCGCACTGTCTTATCACATACAGTACTGACTAGCTCCGTGGGGCTGCCAAGCCTTGATGAGTATAGCTGATGAGATGCTCAGAATATTTCATTGTAATTAATTTACAATTAGCCAATGCCACTGCTTCATGCCACTATGGGACACTTTATGTCACTCTGGAATGACTTGGGTTCACAGATCCAATATTGCTAGGAAGATGAGTATGCAAGCTGAGATTTTCAGTCAGCATATAGGACACACGTTAAATTTGGAAGTTTGGTATGCAATGAAGAATGTAAGATTATCTTGCTGAAAACTAGGTTGGGCAGATGGCTCTGTAAGGACACGTGCTGTGCATGAACAAGGACCTGAGTTCAAGTCCCCAGCATCCACATAAAGAGCTGGGCATAGATGGGGTTTTCTGTAGCCCCAGAATCTGGGCGACTGAGATGGGCAGATCTCAGGAGCACATGGGCCACTGGAGAACTTCAGGTTCAGGAACAGTCCCTGCTTCAAAGAAAAAGGGCAGGATGTGATATTCACTGTCCTCCTCTGTCTCTACATGATACACACACACACATACACACACACACACACACACACACACACCTATGCATATTAATAATATATTGAAAGATCATATTGAGATATACTGGGTTAAATAGCATGATATTAAAAGCTCACCCATTTGAGGGATACAGGGATGGGTCCCTGGCATATGCTCACCTTTGTGAATGCAGTAGTGCATGTAGGGGTGAGTGCATGTGCCAAGGCCAGAGTCTGAGGTCCTGAATGCAGCAGTGCATGTAGGGGTGAGTGCATGTGCCAAGGCCAGAGTCTGAGGTCCTGTATTCCTCCGTCATTCTTCACCTTACGTTTGTGGGGCAAGGTGTCTCTCTCTGAATCTGGAGCTTATGGGTGGGGCTAGGCTGGCCGGCCACTAGGCTCCAGGGATTCCCTTGTCTCTGCCTCCTCAGTAATGAGATCACAGATTTGTGCCTAGCTCATCCTTTGAGTGCCAGGGATCTGAACTCTGGTCCTCATACTTGCATGGCAAGCACTTTATGACCCAGCCACCTCCCTGGATTGTTTCTGTTTTCACTAGAAACAGAAACAATTCTGTTCTGGTACTCACTGCATTTTTCTTCAGGCAGGGATGGGCTCAGAGGGCGAAGGAGGCGGGAGGAAGGTGACTGGCTGGGCTTTGTCACCCTTCATAGGATGAAGGGGCAGGGATTCTGTCTCCTTGGGAAGCAGTGGCCTGGCTCTGCCCTCTGACACTTCCTGAGCCAGGCCGGGAGGCAGCACAGGATTAGCGCTAATTCTTTCCCCAGAGGCCTCAGAGAAGGTGAAGTGCCTGTGGAGCCTCCACAGCTGCCCAATTAAGCCTGAGAAGAGGAGGAGGACAGAGGAGGAGAATACAGAAACAAGCTGGGATCCCGGGAGACAGGAAGGAAGCAGGCTGGACCTCTTATCTGAGTTCCTCTTGAGAGGAAATTGCTGGCCAAATGGGGTGTCCTCATGCCTTCCCCAACCCCACTCAGGGCTGTGGTGGCTCTGGACTCCATCCTGTCCAGCTCTCAGCTCTGTCCCCTCACTTGCTGGCTCTGGGATGACACAGGGCAAGGACATTTAGCTGGCATTGACATGGTCCTCACCTGCTCATGCTGGTGAGCCTCATAACCACCCAGGAAGGAGGACCATCTAACTCCCACTACACAGATGGGAAGACAGAGGCAAAAAAATACAACCGGGCGTGAAGGAGATCACACGCAGCTCCTCGAACAGTTCTGGCAGGAGAGGGGATATTTTGATGCCGAGCTCATACCTTCCCTTTTGGCTAGCAGACTACTGAAACAATGGCCTCCAGGGATCTGCAACTTCCTCCCTAACCTCATGCTGGAAGAAGGGAAAGGCTGGGCCTGGTGCCAGCCAGAGGGGGTGCCTGTGATTTCTGACAGCTTGTCAGACCACCTTACAGGGGACACCAGAACCCAGACAAGGATGGATCAATGTGTATTGCAGGGGGTGGGGGACCACCACTGTGACCAGGACTGCTCAGCCATGCATACCTCTCTCTATTTAAACCTCATGTCAGAACCCTGAAGATGGACCTGCTGAGTAACTGGACCTCTTTGTTTCTCTTCCTGGTGTGACCACAGTGAAAAAACAAACAAATAAACAAAACCCCTTTTTCTGCGTTCGCTAATGCTTATTTGTTTAATTGGTCTGTCGAAGAAGGTAGCCAGCCTAGCTTCTAAGAGCTCCAGGGTTGGACCCTAACCACTCCAGTAACCTTTCCAGCCCAGGTACACACTTGCAGGAGCCAGGGAGCTCTTGCTTCATGCCACGATGCCCTGTGGGGCTGTTGCTTGATCCACACACACCTGTGGATGAATGAGAATGAGGATGAAACCAGGAAGTTGTCTATGTCGTAACACAGGAGGAAGGGCTCTGGAAGCATCTGGAGCAGCTTCACTCAAGTCACGAGTTCTCTCTTTCATTCACTAGATTTCATTCACTGGGTGCTAACTGAGGACCTTCGGTATGTAGCCAGAAGGTCTGAAAGAGCAAGACCCCGGAGAGCCCTGCTCTCCTTCAGTGTCCTGCTCATAAACGAAAGGGAAAAACATGCATGCTCACACAAGTGCATAATCATCTCAGGAATGACAAGGTCAGTGAAGACGATTGCTACAAGTTCCAGAATAGTCTGGGCTATATAGTAAATCCCAGGTTAGCTTAGGCTACAGAGTGAGACCCAGTCCCTCCCTGCCCACCCTGCAAAAAGACAGAACTAAAGCTGAGAAGAGGTGAGGATGCCTAGCAAGAGATGCTTAGGGGGCAACACAGGTGGAGCTGTGCTGTAGAACATGGAGTGGAAAGCAGACAAGAAGCATCCTGCAAAGGCTTCTGTGAGAGAAGCATGCTTAGTGCTGTCAAGGAACCCCACAAGAAAGGCCCCCAGAGGAAGCACTAACAGTTCTAGCAGCACTATCCATGACAATCCCAAAGTAGAATCAAAGCAAAAGACACCCGCCCATTCGTTCATACAACAGAGTATTATCTTGAAATATCAAAGAAGTAGCCATACACAGAAGACCACAGCTTGCAGGTGTACGGATACCCAGAACAGCAAGTCCATAGAGACGGGCAATAGCTTGGTGCTTGCCTAGGGCTGGTGATGACTGCAAATGGGGACTGGGTCTCTCGAAGGACAAAGAAGATCTCTGATGGGATGGTAATAATCACTGCACAAGTACACCCAGATGCTAAGGCTGCTCCACTGTAGGCTTCAAATACGAAGACTTAAGATAAATGAGTTATATCTCAATACGGCTGGGAGAAACAGAGAAGAGGCTGCAGGGCTGTAGCAAGGGCAGCAGGCAGGAAACACAGATGAGAGGCCATGTTCTTAGGGTTGGAGAACTTTGGGGTTTTGTCTACAGGAGCCACGGGGGGGCTCTAAGACTGGAATTTGGAGCTTCTGCCTACATGGGTTTTTTGAGACAGGGTTTCTCTGTATAGCCCCGGCTGTCCTGGAACTCAACTATAGACCAAGCTGGCCTCGAACTCAGTTTTCCGCCTGCCTCTGCCTCCCAAGTGCTGGGATTAAAGGCGTGCGCCACCACTGCCCGGCTCGCCTACATGTTTTTTTGTTTTTGTTTTTGGTTTTGGTTTTTTTGTTTTTTCATATTTTATTTACATTTCAAATGTCTCAGATCTCCCCTTTGGAACCTCCCCATTCCCTCCGCCTTCCCCCTGCCAATATGGGGATATTCTCCAACCCACCCTCCCAACCACCCACCCACTCTCGTCCCTCCTCCTTGTCATTCTCCTACACTGGGGGATCTAACACCCTCAGGCCCAAGGGCCTCTCCTCCCCTGATGGTTAACAAGACCCTCCTCTGCCACATTTGTGGCCAGCACCATGGGTCCCTCCATATGTATTCTTTAGTTGGGATCAGTCTCGCCTACATGTTTTAAAGCTCACTTGTGTGCAAGCAGCAGAGTGCCTAGTATCACCTCACAGGAAGGCTTGCCTGAGAGCAGGAAGGGGAAGGCCATATAAGTTGGAGTCTATAAATAAGAACAGGCTGATAGATGGGAGCTCAGCCAGACAGGTCAGGTTGTCTGCCTGGCAGAGCTTGCCCACCACCCCATCCTGGCTTGGCCCAGCAAGCAACTACCCCTCAGGCCTCCTAAATGGGGCATAAATCAGAAGCCAGGGGAGCTGGAGAGGAAGTGTGCTCCCCCACCCCAATCAGAAGTAGGTGCTGACCACCAGGTTTGCAGGGGCCTGTGTACCTGGGCTGCTTGAGTCATAGACGTTAAGACCAGAATTTTCACAAGTTTTTAAATCAAAGATTGTCAAAGAAGCCGCCTCCTAGGTCTGCCAGATGTTTGGCAGCAGGTTTCAAGCTGGAGGTGGGAGGCCAGGGGAGGTGTCCAGTAGTAGTGGAGGAGTGGGAATCTCCTGGGTTATGCTGGATTAGTTCCAAAGGGCCAGACAGACAGGCAGACGGCACAGACCAGAAGGTTGTGATAGATACAACTGCTGCCTAGGTTCTTCAGTCACAAGTAGCAAGTTCAAGGCCTCTGCCTTTCTTAGCCTGGCTCCAAAACAAAGGCAGAGTCAACTCCCCAAACCTCAACCTTCTCTCTACAAAATGACTGAGACATTACTTACCTCCTCAGAGGACTGATGCCATTCTCCATGAGGTTTCCATACAGCTGTAGATCCACAGAATGAGGCGAAACCAAACAGGGATAGCAAGCCCTTGGTTCTCCACAAGCCTTTACTGTTGCATGGTTCTGGGGGCCAGGATGTAAGTACAGGACTTCCTTAAAGGACTTCCTCCCTGCTTCCTAAGGCTTGGGGGAGGCCCAAAACATTCTTTAGCAATCTTCCAACTCTGGGTCCTAGGTAGTTTAGTTGTAGGCATGGTAGACTCAGGATTCATATAGTTATTAGTTAGTGAGTCAGAACCTAGGCCCTGTCAGCACAAAAAAGCTAGGCTAAGCCGTTATCCTCAATATGCCAGTTAAGGGTCTGGGAGATGGCTCAGCAGGTAAAGGTGCTTGTCACCAAGCCTGATGACTTGAGTTCAATCTCTGGGACCTGAATAGTAGAAGGAGAGAACTAACTCTTAAAATTCATCCTTTGACCTCCAAATACAGGCTGCAGTGCACATGCCCATAGTTTATATGCTGCATGAATAAGAAATAAATAAATAAATAAATAAATTTGAAAATTCTCTCAGACATTGCCAAATGTTAGTTAGGGAGGGAGCAAAGCCCTTCCTCTGTCTTTCCAGCAATAATGGAATCAAATCCATGTACATGTTTTAGTTAACATGCTTGAGATACTGCCTCAAGTGTCTCTTGTAAACTCTGAGTGGGTACTTTCAGCCCAGAGTATGTCTGTGCCGTCTCCACCAGCTGTCTTTATGGTTGAGGTTCCTAGGGTAAGTCTTTAGTATCCATCTTAGCTCAAGCCATGTGGGCACTTGGGAAACTCTTAAAGCCACACACTGTTCTTTATGGCTCCTTTTCTATTATTTTCAGACATAGTCTCACTGTGTAGTTCTAACTGCCCTCAAACTCTGTAAGTAGACCAGGATGGCCTCTAACTCACAGAGATCCACCTGCCTCGGCCTCCCAAGTTCTTTACTATTCTTATAAGTTATAAAAATCAAGGACTTTGAGCTGGGTGATGGTGGTGCACACCTTTAATCCCAGCACTTGGAGGCAGAGGCAGGAGGTTCTCTGAGTTCGAGGCCAGCCTGGTCTACAGAGTGAGTTCCAGGACAGCCAGGGCTACACAGAGAAACCCTGACTTGGGAAGAAGATAAAAGGACTTTGGCCAGGATGTGGTGTGGGGGAGGCTGTCCCAGAAGCCTGGGTCTGTCCCTGGACAGCAGTGTGTTCTTGGGCACCCTGTCTAACCTCCTTGACTGAACTTGCTTCATGCTCCTGCATCCTAGGCAACAATGAGGGCACTTGAGTCTCATCCTATTCTCTGAATTCATTTTCCACCCCAATCCCCATGTGAGAGCTACAGAGGACAATTCATACCCTGCCTAGACCTTCCCAGCCCCACCCCCAACCCCCAGGAGTTCACACAGCTGTGGCTTCCATGTTCTCAGGCCCATCCCCAGGATGCCCTTAGCCATGGGCCTGACAACGTGACTCTGAACTTCCAGACCCTTTGAAATCCTCATGGTTTATTTGTGTTTGTCCCATCTGTTTCCTGTAGCCATGAGTTACTGAAATGAAAATGCCTGTGGATTTGAGGGCTGGAGGCAGAACAGGACAATGACAGCTGGGACACCCCATGCCTATGGACAGCTGGCTGGGAGAAAACTCTCTGGAGGATTGGCAGGGATGAGAGAGCAGGGGAAGGAAGGAGGAGTCTTCTGACATTGGCTCACACGCTGTTGGGCTCACCCAAGACAGAGGCCACAGGTGAATTTGGAGCTGGGTCTCCAGCTTCACAGGACCCCGAAGCCCATCTTTCCAAGCATGCTAGGGGAGGCTGAGGCAGAAGAGCTCCAGAGGGCACATGGTCAATAACATCCACCTCATGGGACAGCACAGCAGGTTCCAACTAGGCTGGAGGCTCTGCCTTCTCCAACACCACCACCGGTGTCCAGGGAACCAACATACGTTCTGCATCTGAGTAGCCTCAGATACACAAAGGGTATCCATATGGACACTGGTGAAAGTTTACCATTTGATGAGTGTGCTGACCACTCCCCCAAAAGGGTCCTCACAAGCCAGCTACAGGGAGGATGAGTCACACAGGTCTTGCTGCTGTGCAGTGACCACAGGAGTATCATGGAGTCTTCAGGTGTGGAGGAGCTCCTTGGCTGGTGACACACACACTCACTCACACACACACATACACACACACACACACACACACACACACACACACACACGTACCCTCAAGGAAGAACTGGCTGCTGAACACTCACCAGGGCACCATTCTGTCATTGTACCCTTCCCTCAGCCTCCTCCATCCGGAGAGTTCCTTCCCACACCCACACCTGAAGCTAACCTCTTCCCCTTTCCTTGCCCATAATTTAAGCTGTCTATCCTCCTACCGAAACCACCACCCCTCCCGGCTCCAGGTCAGGCTTCTGAACCTCCAAAACTGAGAACTGACACACCTTGCTCTCGGAGTTTCTGCTTAGTCATGCCCTCCCCAGGCGATGAGTGCAGCATGTGTAGGAACCAGAAGGGAGGAAGGGCCAAAAAACCCACACACCAGGAACACAAACACATCTGCTCACACTTTAAAAGTCACATCCGTCCCACCTCACACCCACACTCAAAGTTACATCAGCACTTGTGAGGATGACAGTATCCCAGAAAATTCAAATACACCTGTGGAGATGTGTTATCACATGAGAATAATCTCCCAGGCAACAAGACACTAATGGAGAGATAGCCACAGGCAAGACATTGCCTTGTGTGTCTCCTCCTCACTAGAAAGGATAACCTCTCACCTACTAAAGGGTACACTTACCTCAACCTCTACACTGCAGATTCGTGTCAGCTGCTTTTAACCTTTTTATGAAGAAATGCATTTGTCACTGTTTTTAATGCTGTGACAAAATGCCTACAGCTTAAGGAAGGCAGGAAGCATTCATTTTGGCTCGTAGGTCAAGTGTACAGTCCATTGAGCTGGCGACAGGAGCTTGAGAGAGCTGCCTGCATTGCACCCACAGTCAGGAAGCTGAGAGAGATGAATGCTGCTACTGAGTCTGCTTCTTCCTTTTTATTCAGTCTTGGGCCCCAGCCCTTAGGATGGTGCTGTCCACCCATATTTTGGGTGAATCTTCCCTGCTCAGTGAAACCTCATGGACATGCCCAGCAGAGTGTCTCCTAGGTGGTTTTATGTCAGGTCAGACTGACAATCAGAAGTAAGCATCATGTGCCCCCTACCTTGTGTCCTGCCATAACATGGATATGAAATGTTCCCAAAGTCCCACATAGTGAAGGCTAGGTCACCAGCTTGGCACCACTGGGTGGAGCTGGAGCCTTTAAGAGAAAGCCTGAAGGAGGTACTACAAAGTCAGACCTTCCTCTTCCTCTTTTACTTCCTGACTACTGCATGATGAATGCCTTCCTTAGAGGCACACTCCAGTAGTGACATACAGCCTCATCACAGGACCAGGGTAACTATGATCTTAAACAATCTTTTTTTCTTTTTAACTCTATTACCTCTGGTCTTCTGCTATAGGAAAATAAAACTGACTAGCACATATTCCAAGACATCAAACTGTCAAAGGAGATGGTGGGAGAGACCAAAGCCCAGCATTACTTGGGTGGTAATAGCTAGGTGGTGGTGATGGTAAGGTGGAGGTGGTGGTGGTAGTGGTGGAGGTGGTGAAGGTGATGGAGGTGGAGGTGGAAATGGTGGAAGTGTTGGAGGTGGAGGTGGTGGTGGAGGAGGTGGAGGTGGTGGTGGAGG